>CAWUPM010000391.1:51131-110745 GCA_963924295.1 Dioctria rufipes
TTTTCTATAGTAAATTTTTCAAAAAATAATTTTTTACTGTCGCAAATTTTAAATACGCCGAGGATTGCCTTTTCTATAGTAAATTTTTCAAAAAATAATTTTTTACTGTCGCAAATTTTAAATACGCCGAGGATTGCCTTTTCTATAGTAAATTTTTCAAAAAATAATTTTTTACTGTCGCAAATTTTAAATACGCCGAGGATTGCCTTTTCTATAGTAAATTTTTCAAAAAATAATTTTTTACTGTCGCAAATTTTAAATACGCCGAGGATTGCCTTTTCTATAGTATATTTTCAAAAAATAATTTTTTTACTGTCGCAAATTTTAAATACGCCGAGGATTGCCCTTTTTATAGTAAATTTTTCGAAAAATAATTTTTTACTGTCGCAAATTTTAAATACGCCGAGGATTGCCTTTTCTATAGTAAATTTTTCAAAAAAATAATTTTTTACTGTCGCAAATTTTAAATACGCCGAGGATTGCCTTTTCTATAGTAAATTTTTCAAAAAATAACTTTTTTACTGTCGCAAATTTTAAATACGCCGAGGATTGCCTTTTCTATAGTAAATTTTTCAAAAAATAAATTTTTACTGTCGCAAATTTTAAATACGCCCGAGGATTGCCTTTTCTATAGTAAATTTTTCAAAAAATAATTTTTTACTGTCGCAAATTTTTAAATACGCCGAGGATTGCCTTTTCTATAGTAAATTTTTCATAAAATAATTTTTTACTGTCGCAAATTTTAAATACGCCGAGGATTGCCTTTTCTATAGTAAATTTTTCAAAAAATAATTTTTTACTGTCGCAAGTTTTAAATACGCCGAGGATTGCCTTTTCTATAGTAAATTTTTCAAAAAAATAATTTTTTACTGTCGCAAATTTTAAATACGCCGAGGATTGCCTTTTCTATAGTAAATTTTTCAAAAAATAATTTTTACTGTCGCATATTTTAAATACGCCGAGGATTGCCTTTTTTATAGTAAATTTTTCATAAAATAATTTTTTACTGTCGCAAATTTTAAATACGCCGAGGATTGCCTTTTCTATAGTAAATTTTTCAAAAAATAATTTTTTACTGTCGCAAATTTTAAATACGCCGAGGATTGCCTTTTCTATAGTAAATTTTTCAAAAAATAATTTTTTACTGTCGCAAATTTTAAATACGCCGAGGATTGCCTTTTCTATAGTAAATTTTTCAAAAAATAATTTTTTGCTGTCGCAAATTTTAAATACGCCGAGGATTGCCTCTTCTATAGTAAATTTTCCAAAAAATAATTTTTTACTGTCGCAAATTTTAAATACGCCGAGGATTGCATTTTCTATAGTAAATTTTTCATAAAATAATTTTTTACTGTCGCAAATTTTAAATACGCCGAGGATTGCCTTTTCTATAGTAAATTTTTCAAAAAATAATTTTTTACTGTCGCAAATTTTAAATACGCCGAGGATTGCCTTTTCTATAGTAAATTTTTCAAAAAATAATTTTTTACTGTCGCAAATTTTAAATACGCCGAGGATTTCCTTTTCTATAGTAAATTTTTCATAAAATAATTTTTTACTGTCGCAAATTTTAAATACGCCGAGGAGTGCCTTTTCTATAGTAAATTTTTCAAAAAATAATTTTTTACTGTCGCAAATTTTAAATACGCCGAGGATTGCCTTTTCTATAGTAAATTTTTCAACAAATAATTTTTTACTGTCGCAAATTTTAAATACGCCGAGGATTGCCTTTTCTGTAGTAAATTTTTCAAAAAATAATTTTTTTACTGTCGCAAATTTTAAATACGCCGAGGATTGCCTTTTCTATAGTAAATTTTTCATATAATAGTTTTTTACTGTCGCAAATTTTAAATACGCCTAGGACTGCCTTTTCTATAGTAAATTTTTCAAAAAATAATTTTTTACTGTCGCAAATTTTAAATACGCCGAGGATTGCCTTTTCTATAATAAATTTTTCATAAAATAATTTTTTACTGTCGCAAATTTTAAATACGCCGAGGATTGCCTTTTCTATAGTAAATTTTTCAAAAAATAAATTATTACTGTCGCAAATTTTAAATACGCCGAGGATTGCCTTTTCTATAATAAATTTTTCAAAAAATAATTTTTTTACTGTCGCAAATTTTAAATACGCCGAGGATTGCCTTTTCTATAGTAAATTTTTCAAAAAATAATTTTTTACTGTCGCAAATTTTAAATACGCCGAGGATTGCCTTTTCTATAGTAAATTTTTCAAAAAATAATTTTTTTACTGTCGCAAATTTTAAATACGCCGAGGATTGCCTTTTTCTATAGTAAATTTTTCAAAAAATAATTTTTTACTGTCGCAAATTTTAAATACGCCGAGGATTTCCTTTTCTATAGTAAATTTTTCATAAAATAATTTTTTACTGTCGCAAATTTTAAATACGCCGAGGATTGCCTTTTCTATAGTAAATTTTTCAAAAAATAATTTTTTTACTGTCGCAAATTTTAAATACGCCGAGGATTGCCTTTTCTATAGTAAATTTTTCAAAAAATAATTTTTTACTGTCGCAAATTTTAAATACGCCGAGGATTGCCTTTTCTATAGTAAATTTTTCAAAAAATAATTTTTTACTGTCGCATATTTTAAATACGCCGAGGATTGCCTTTTCTATAGTAAATTTTTCATAAAATAATTTTTTACTGTCGCAAATTTTAAATACGCCGAGGATTGCCTTTTCTATAGTAAATTTTTCAAAAAATAATTTTTTACTGTCGCAAATTTTAAATACGCCGAGGATTGCCTTTTCTATAGTAAATTTTTCATAAAATAATTTTTTACTGTCGCAAATTTTAAATACGCCGAGGATTGCCTTTTCTATAGTAAATTTTTTCAAAAAATAAATTTTTACTGTCGCAAATTTTAAATACGCCGAGGATTGCCTTTTCTATAGTAAATTTTTCAAAAAATAATTTTTTACTGTCGCAAATTTTAAATACGCCGAGGATTGCCTTTTCTATAGTAAATTTTTCAAAAAATAATTTTTTACTATCGCAAATTTTAAATACGCCGAGGATTGCCTTTTCTATAGTAAATTTTTCAAAAAATAATTTTTTGCTGTCGCAAATTTTAAATACGCCGAGGATTGCCTCTTCTATAGTAAATTTTTCAAAAAATAATTTTTTACTGTCGCAAATTTTAAATACGCCGAGGATTGCATTTTCTATAGTAAATTTTTCAAAAAATAATTTTTTACTGTCGCAAATTTTAAATACGCCGAGGATTGCCTTTTCTATAGTAAATTTTTCATAAAATAATTTTTTACTGTCGCAAATTTTAAATACGCCGAGGATTGCCTTTTCTATAGTAAATTTTTCAAAAAATAATTTTTTTACTCTCGCAAATTTTAAATACGCCGAGGATTGCCTTTTCTATAGTAAATTTTTCAAAAAATAATTTTTTACTGTCGCAAATTTTAAATACGCCGAGGATTGCCTTTTCTATAGTAAATTTTTCAAAAAATAATTTTTTACTGTCGCAAATTTTAAATACGCCGAGGATTGCCTTTTCTATAGTAAATTTTTCAAAAAATAATTTTTTACTGTCGCAAATTTTAAATACGCCGAGGATTGCCTTTTCTATAGTAAATTTTTCAAAAAATAATTTTTTACTGTCGCAAATTTTAAATACGCCGAGGATTGCCTTTTTTATAGTAAATTTTTCGAAAAATAATTTTTCACTGTCGCAAATTTTAAATACGCCGAGGATTGCCTTTTCTATAGTAAATTTTTCAAAAAATAATTTTTTACTGTCGCAAATTTTAAATACGCCGAGGATTGCCTTTTCTATAGTAAATTTTTCAAAAAATAACTTTTTACTGTCGCAAATTTTAAATACGCCGAGGATTGCCTTTTCTATAGTAAATTTTTCAAAAAATAAATTTTTACTGTCGCAAATTTTAAATACGCCGAGGATTGCCTTTTCTATAGTAAATTTTTCAAAAATAATTTTTTACTGTCGCAAATTTTAAATACGCCGAGGATTGCCTTTTCTATAGTAAATTTTTCATAAAATAATTTTTTACTGTCGCAAATTTTAAATACGCCGAGGATTGCCTTTTCTATAGTAAATTTTTCAAAAAATAATTTTTTACTGTCGCAAGTTTTAAATACCGGCCGAGGATTGCCTTTTCTATAGTAAATTTTTCAAAAAATAATTTTTTACTGTCGCAAATTTTAAATACGCCGAGGATTGCCTTTTCTATAGTAAATTTTTCAAAAAATAATTTTTTTACTGTCGCATATTTTTAAATACGCCGAGGATTGCCTTTTTTATAGTAAATTTTTCATAAAATAATTTTTTACTGTCGCAAATTTTAAATACGCCGAGGATTGCCTTTTCTATAGTAAATTTTTCAAAAAAATAATTTTTTACTGTCGCAAATTTTAAATACGCCGAGGATTGCCTTTTCTATAGAAAATTTTTCATAAAATACTTTTTTACTGTCGCAAATTTTAAATACGCCGAGGATTGCCTTTTCTATAGTAAATTTTTCAAAAAATAAATTTTTACTGTCGCAAATTTTAAATACGCCGAGGATTGCCTTTTCTATAGTAAATTTTTCAAAAATCATTTTTTACTGTCGCAAATTTTAAATACGCCGAGGATTGCCTTTTCTATAGTAAATTTTTCAAAAAATAATTTTTTACTGTCGCAAATTTTAAATACGCCGAGGATTGCCTTTTCTATAGTAAATTTTTCAAAAAATAATTTTTTGCTGTCGCAAATTTTAAATACGCCGAGGATTGCCTCTTCTATAGTAAATTTTCCAAAAAATAATTTTTTACTGTCGCAAATTTTAAATACGCCGAGGATTGCATTTTCTATAGTAAATTTTTCAAAAAATAATTTTTTACTGTCGCAAATTTTAAATACGCCGAGGATTGCCTTTTCTATAGTAAATTTTTCATAAAATAATTTTTTACTGTCGCAAATTTTAAATACGCCGAGGATTGCCTTTTCTATAGTAAATTTTTCAAAAAATAATTTTTTACTGTCGCAAATTTTAAATACGCCGAGGATTGCCTTTTCTATAGTAAATTTTTCAAAAAATAAATTTTTACTGTCGCAAATTTTAAATACGCCGAGGATTACCTTTTCGATAGTAAATTTTTCGAAAAATAATTTTTACTTTCGCAAATTTTAAATACGCCGAGGATTGCCTTTTCTATAGTAAATTTTTCAAAAAATAATTTTTTACTGTCGCAAATTTTAAATACGCCGAGGATTGCCTTTACTATAGTAAATTTTTTCAAAAAATAATTTTTTACTGTCGCAAATTTTAAATACGCCAAGGATTGCCTTTTCTATAGTAAATTTTTCAAAAAATAATTTTTTACTGTCGCAAATTTTAAATACGCCGAGGATTGCCTTTTCTATAGTAAATTTTTCATAAAATAATTTTTTACTGTCGCAAATTTTAAATACGCCGAGGATTGCCTTTCTATAGTAAATTTTTCAAAAAATAATTTTTTACTGTCGCAAATTTTAAATACGCCGAGCATTGCCTTTTCTATAGTAAATTTTTCAAAAAATAATTTTTTACTGTCGCAAATTTTAAATACGCCGAGGATTGCCTTTTCTATAGTAAATTTTTCATAAAATAATTTTTTACTGTCGCAAATTTTAAATACGCCGAGGATTGCCTTTTCTATAATGAATTTGTCAAAAAATAATTTTTTACTGTCGCAAATTTTAAATACGCCGAGCATTGCCTTTTCTATAGTAAATTTTTCAAAAAATAAATTTTTACTGTCGCAAATTTTAAATACGCCGAGGATTGCCTTTTCTACAGTAAATTTTTCAAAAAATTATTTTTTACTGTCACAAATTTTAAATACGCCGAGGATTGCCTTTTCTATAGTAAATTTTTCAAAAAATAATTTTTTACTGTCGCAAATTTTAAATACGCCGAGGATTGCCTTTTCTATAGTAAATTTTTCAAAAAATAAGTTTTTACTGTCGCAAATTTTAAATACGCCGGGGAGTGCCTTTTCTATAGTAAATTTTTCAAAAAATAATTTTTTACTGTCGCAAATTTTAAATACGCCGAAGATTGCCTTTTCTATAGTAAATTTTTCAAAAAATAATTTTTTTACTGTCGCAAATTTTAAATACGCCGAGGATTGCGTTTTCTATAGTAAATTTTTCAAAATATAATTTTTTTACTGTCGCAAATTTTAAATACGCTGAGGACGGCCCTTTCTATAGTAAATTTTTGAAAAAATAATTTTTTACTGTCGCAAATTTTAAATACGCCGAGGATTGCCTTTTCTATAGTAAATTTTTCAAAAAATAAATTTTTACTGTCGCAAATTTTAAATACGCCGAGGATTGCCTTTTCTATAGTAAATTTTTACTGTCGCAAATTTTAAATACGCCGAGGATTGCCTTTTCTATAGTAAATTTTTCAAAAAATAATTTTTTACTATCGCAAATTTAAAATACGCCGAGGATTGCCTTTTCTATAGTAAATTTTTCAAAAAATAATTTTTTACTGTCGCAAATTTTAAATACGTCGAGGATTGCCTTTTCTATAGTAAATTTTTTAAAAAATAATTTTTTACTGTCGCAAATTTTAAATACGCCGAGGATTGCCTTTTCTATAGTAAATTTTTCAAAAAATAAATTTTTACTGTCGCAAATTTTAAATACGCCGAGGATTGCCTTTTCTATAGTAAATTTTTCAAAAAATAAATTTTTACTGTCGCAAATTTTAAATACGCCGAGCATTGCCTTTTCTATAGTAAATTTCTCAAAAAATAAATTTTTACTGTCGCAAATTTTAAATACGCCGAGGATTGCCTTTTCTATAGTAAATTTTCCAAAAAAATAAATTTTTACTGTCGCAAATTTTAAATACGCCGAGGATTGCCTTTTCTATAGTAAATTTTTCAAAAAATAATATTTAACTGTCGCAAATTTTAAATACGCCGAGGATTGCCTTTTCTATTGTAAATTTTTCAAAAATAAATTTTTACTGTCGCAAATTTTAAATACGCCGAGGATTGCCTTTTCTATAGTAAATTTTTCAAAAAATAAATTTTTACTGTCGCAAATTTTAAATACGCCGAGGATTGCCTTTTCTATAATAAATTTTTCAAAAAATAATTTTTTTACTGTCGCAAATTTTAAATACGCCGAGGATTGCCTTTTCTATAGTAAATTTTTACTGTCGCAAATTTTAAATACGCCGAGGATTGCCTTTTCTATAGTAAATTTTTCAAAAAATAATTTTCTACTGTCGCAAATTTAAAATACGCCGAGGATTGCCTTTTCTATAGTAAATTTTTCAAAAAATAATTTTTTACCGTCGCAAATTTTAAATACGCCGAGGATTGCCTTTTCTATAGTAAATTTTTCAAAAAATAATTTTTTACTGTCGCAAATTTTAAATACGCCGAGGATTGCCTTTTTTTATAGTAAATTTTTCAAAAAATAATTTTTTACTGTCGCAAATTTTAAATACGCCGAGGATTGCCTTTTCTATAGTAAATTTTTCAAAAAATAATTTTTTACTGTCGCAAATTTTAAATACGCCGAGGATTGCCTTTTCTATAGTAAATTTTTCAAAAAATAACTTTTTACTGTCGCAAATTTTAAATACGCCGAGGATTGCCTTTTCTATAGTAAATTTTTCAAAAAATAATTTTTTACTGTCGCAAATTTTAAATACGCCGAGGATTGCCTTTTCTATAGTAAATTTTTCAAAAAATAATTTTTTACTGTCGCAAATTTTAAATACGCCGAGGATTTCCTTTTCTATAGTAAATTTTTCAAAAAATAAATTTTTACTGTCGCAAATTTTAAATACGCCGAGGATTGCCTTTTCGATAGTAAATTTTTCAAAAAATAATTTTTTACTGTCGCAAATTTTAAATACGCCGAGGATTGCCTTTTCCATAGTAAATTTTTCAAAAAATAATATTTTACTGTCGCAAATTTTAAATACGCCGAGGATTGCCTTTTCTATTGTAAATTTTTCAAAAAATAAATTTTTACTGTCGCAAATTTTAAATACGCCGAGGATTGCCTTTTCTATAGTAAATTTTTCAAAAAATAAATTTTTACTGTCGCAAATTTTAAATACGCCGAGGATTGCCTTTTCTATAATAAATTTTTCAAAAAATAATTTTTTACTGTCGCAAATTTTAAATACGCCGAGGATTGCCTTTTCTATAGTAAATTTTTACTGTCGCAAATTTTAAATACGCCGAGGATTGCCTTTTCTATAGTAAATTTTTCAAAAAATAATTTTTTACTGTCGCAAATTTAAAATACGCCGAGGATTGCCTTTTCTATAGTAAATTTTTCAAAAAATAATTTTTTTCCGTCGCAAATTTTAAATACGCCGAGGATTGCCTTTTCTATAGTAAATTTTTCAAAAAATAATTTTTTACTGTCGCAAATTTTAAATACGCCGAGGATTGCCTTTTTTATAGTAAATTTTTCAAAAAATAATTTTTTACTGTCGCAAATTTTAAATACGCCGAGGATTGCCTTTTCTATAGTAAATTTTTCAAAAAATAATTTTTTACTGTCGCAAATTTTAAATACGCCGAGGATTGCCTTTTCTATAGTAAATTTTTCAAAAAATAACTTTTTACTGTCGCAAATTTTAAATACGCCGAGGATTGCCTTTTCTATAGTAAATTTTTCAAAAAATAAATTTTTACTGTCGCAAATTTTAAATACGCCGAGGATTGCCTTTTCTATAGTAAATTTTTCAAAAAATAATTTTTTACTGTCGCAAATTTTAAATACGCCGAGGATTGCCTTTTCTATAGTAAATTTTTCAAAAAATAATTTTTTACTGTCGCAAATTTTAAATACGCCGAGGATTGCCTTTTCTATAGTAAATTTTTCATAAAATAATTTTTTACTGTGGCAAATTTTAAATACGCCGAGGATTGCCTTTTCTATAGTAAATTTTTCAAAAAATAATTTTTTACTTTCGCAAATTTTAAATACGCCGAGGATTGCCTTTTCTATAGTAAATTTTTCATAAAATAATTTTTTACTCTCGCAAATTTTAAATACGCCGAGGATTGCCTTTTCTATAGTAAATTTTTCAAAAAATAATTTTTTACTGTCGCAAATTTTAAATACACCGAGGATTGCCTTTTCTATAGTAAATTTTTCAAAAAATAAATTTTTACTGTCGCAAATTTTGAATACGCCGAGGATTGCCTTTTCTATAGTAAATTTTTCAAAAAATAATTTTTTACTGTCGCAAATTTTAAATACGCCGAGGATTTCCTTTTCTATAGTAAATTTTTCATAAAATAATTTTTTACTGTCGCAAATTTTAAATACGCCGAGGATTGCCTTTTCTATAGTAAATTTTTCAAAAAATAATTTTTTACTGTCGCAAATTTTAAATACGCCGAGGATTGCCTTTTCTATAGTAAATTTTTAAAAAAATAATTTTTTACTGTCGCAAATTTTAAATACGCCGAGGATTGCCTTTTCTGTAGTAAATTTTTCAAAAAATAATTTTTTACTGTCGCAAATTTTAAATACGCCGAGGATTGCCTTTTCTATAGTAAATTTTTCATAAAATAATTTTTTACTGTCGCAAATTTTAAATACGCCGAGGATTGCCTTTTGTATAGTAAATTTTTCAAAAAATAATTTTTTACTGTCGCAAATTTTAAATACGCCGAGGATTGCCTTTTCTGTAGTAAATTTTTCAAAAAATAATTTTTTACTGTCGCAAATTTTAAATACGCCGAGGATTGCCTTTTCTATAGTAAATTTTTCATAAAATAATTTTTTACTGTCGCAAATTTTAAATACGCCGAGGATTGCCTTTTCTATAGTAAATTTTTCAAAAAATAAATTTTTACTGTCGCAAATTTTAAATACGCCGAGGATTGCCTTTTCTATATTAAATTTTTCAAAAAATAATTTTTTACTGTCGCAAATTTTAAATACGCCGAGGATTGCCTTTTCTATAGTAAATTTTTTAAAAAATAATTTTTTACTGTCGCAAATTTGACATACGCCGAGGATTGCCTTTTCTATAGTAAATTTTTCAAAAAATAATTTTTTACTGTCGCAAATTTTAAATACGCCGAGGATTGCCTTTTCTATAGTCAATTTTTCAAAAAATAATTTTTTACTGTCGCAAATTTTAAATACGCCGAGGATTGCCTTTTCTATAGTAAATTTTTCAAAAAATAAATTTTTACTGTCGCAAATTTTAAATACGCCGAGGATTGCCTTTTCTATAATAAATTTTTCAAAAAATAATTTTTTACTGTCGCAAATTTTAAATACGCCGAGGATTGCCTTTTCTATAGTAAATTTTTCAAAAAATAATTTTTTACTGTCGCAAATTTTAAATACGCCGAGGATTGCCTTTTCTATAGTAAATTTTTCAAAAGATAATTTTTTACTGTTGCAAATTTTAAATACGCCGAGGATTGCCTTTTCTATAGTAAATTTTTCAAAAAATAATTTTTTACCGTCGCAAATTTTAAATACGCCGAGGATTGCCTTTTCTATTGTAAATTTTTCAAAAAATTATTTTTTACTGTCGCAAATTTTAAATACGCCGAGGATTGCCTTTTTTATAGTAAATTTTTCAAAAAATAATTTTTTACTGTCGCAAATTTTAAATACGCCGAGGATTGCCTTTTCTATAGTAAATTTTTCAAAAAATAATTTTTTAATGTCGCAAATTTTAAATACGCCGAGGATTGCCTTTTCTATAGTAAATTTTTCATAAAATAATTTTTTACTGTCGAAAATTTTAAATACGCCGAGGATTGCCTTTTCTATAGTAGATTTTTCAAAAAATAAATTTTTACTGTCGCAAATTTTAAATACGCCGAGGATTTCCTTTTCTATATTAAATTTTTCAAAAAATAATTTTTTACTGTCGCAAATTTTAAATACGCCGAGGATTGCCTTTTCTGTAGTAAATTTTTCAAAAAATAATTTTTTACTGTCGCAAATTTTAAATACGCCGAGGATTGCCTTTTCTATAGTAAATTTTTCAAAAAATAATTTTTTACTGTCGCAAATTTTAAATACGCCGAGGATTGCCTTTTCTATAGTAAATTTTTCAAAAAATAATTTTTTACTGTCGCAAATTTTAAATACGCCGAGGATTGCCTTTTCTATACTAAATTTTTCAAAAAAATAATTTTTTACTGTCGCAAAAATTTAAATACGCCGAGGATTGCCTTTTCTATAGTAAATTTTTCAAAAAATAATTTTTTACTGTCGCAAATTTTAAATACGCCGTGGATTGCCTTTTCTATAGTAAATTTTTCATAAAATAATTTTTTACTGTCGCAAATTTTAAATACGCCGAGGATTGCCTTTTCTATAGTAAATTTTTCAAAAAATAAATTTTTACTGTCGCAAATTTTGAATACGCCGAGGATTGCCTTTTCTGTAGTAAATTTTTCAAAAAATAATTTTTTACTGTCGCAAATTTTAAATACGCCGAGGATTTCCTTTTCTATAGTAAATTTTTCATAAAATAATTTTTTACTGTCGCAAATTTTAAATACGCCGAGGATTGCCTTTTCTATAGTAAATTTTTCAAAAAATAATTTTTTACTGTCGCAAATTTTAAATACGCCGAGGATTGCCTTTTCTATAGTAAATTTTTCAAAAAATAACTTTTTACTGTCGCAAATTTTAAATACGCCGAGGATTGCCTTTTCTATAGTAAATTTTTCAAAAAATAAATTTTTACTGTCGCAAATTTTAAATACGCCGAGGATTGCCTTTTCTATAGTAAATTTTTCAAAAAATAATTTTTTACTGTCGCAAATTTTAAATACGCCGAGGATTGCCTTTTCTATAGTAAATTTTTCAAAAAATAATTTTTTACTGTCGCAAATTTTAAATACGCCGAGGATTGCCTTTTCTATAGTAAATTTTTCATAACATAATTTTTTACTGTCGCAAATTTTAAATACGCCGAGGATTGCCTTTTCTATAGTAAATTTTTCAAAAAATAATTTTTTACTGTCGCAAATTTTAAATACGCCGAGGATTGCCTTTTCTATAGTAAATTTTTCATAAAATAATTTTTTACTCTCGCAAATTTTAAATACGCCGAGGATTGCCTTTTCTATAGTAAATTTTTCAAAAAATAATTTTTTACCGTCGCAAATTTTAAATACGCCGAGGATTGCCTTTTATATAGTAAATTTTTCAAAAAATAAATTTTTACTGTCGCAAATTTTAAATACGCCGAGGATTTCCTTTTCGATAGTAAATTTTTCGAAAAATAATTTTTTACTGTCGCAAATTTTAAATACGCCGAGGATTGCCTTTTCTATAGTAAATTTTTCAAAAAATTATTTTTTACTGTCGCAAATTTTAAATACGCCGAGGATTGCCTTTTCTATAGTAAATTATTCAAAAAATAATTTTTTACTGTCGCAAATTTTAAATACGACGAGGATTGCCTTTTCTATAGTCAATTTTTCAAAAAATAAATTTTTACTGTCGCAAATTTTAAATACGCCGAGGATTGCCTTTCCTATAGTAAATTTTTCAAAAAATAAATTTTTACTGTCGCAAATTTTAAATACGCCGAGGATTGCCTTTTCTATAATAAATTTTTCAAAAAATAATTTTTTACTGTCGCAAATTTTAAATACGCCGAGGATTGCCTTTTCTATAGTAAATTTTTCAAAAAATAAATTTTTACTGTCGCAAATTTTAAATACGCCGAGGATTGCCTTTTCTATAGTAAATTTTTCAAAAAATAATTTTTTACTGTTGCAAATTTTAAATACGCCGTGGATTGCCTTTTCTATAGTAAATTTTTCATAAAATAATTTTTTACTGTCGCAAATTTTAAATACGCCGAGGATTGCCTTTTCTATAGTAAATTTTTCAAAAAATAAATTTTTACTGTCGCAAATTTTGAATACGCCGAGGATTGCCTTTTCTGTAGTAAATTTTTCAAAAAATAATTTTTTACTGTCGCAAATTTTAAATACGCCGAGGATTTCCTTTTCTATAGTAAATTTTTCATAAAATAAATTTTTACTGTCGCAAATTTTAAATACGCCGAGGATTTCCTTTTCGATAGTAAATTTTTCGAAAAATAATTTTTTACTGTCGCAAATTTTAAATACGCCGAGGATTGCCTTTTCTATAGTAAATTTTTCAAAAAATAACTTTTTACTGTCGCAAATTTTAAATACGCCGAGGATTGCCTTTTCTATAGTAAATTTTTCAAAAAATAAATTTTTACTGTCGCAAATTTTAAATACGCCGAGGATTGCCTTTTCTATAGTAAATTTTTCAAAAAATAATTTTTTACTGTCGCAAATTTTAAATACGCCGAGGATTGCCTTTTCTATAGTAAATTTTTCAAAAAATAATTTTTTACTGTCGCAAATTTTAAATACGCCGAGGATTGCCTTTTCTATAGTAAATTTTTCAAAAAATAATTTTTTACTGTCGCAAATTTTAAATACGCCGAGGATTGCCTTTTCTATACTAAATTTTTCAAAAAATAATTTTTTACTGTCGCAAAAATTTAAATACGTCGAGGATTGCCTTTTCTATAGTAAATTTTTCAAAAAATAATTTTTTACTGTCGCAAATTTTAAATACGCCGTGGATTGCCTTTTCTATAGTAAATTTTTCATAAAATAATTTTTTACTGTCGCAAATTTTAAATACGCCGAGGATTGCCTTTTCTATAGTAAATTTTTCAAAAAATAAATTTTTACAGTCGCAAATTTTGAATACGCCGAGGATTGCCTTTTCTGTAGTAAATTTTTCAAAAAATAATTTTTTACTGTCGCAAATTTTATATACGCCGAGGATTTCCTTTTCTATAGTAAATTTTTCATAAAATAATTTTTTACTGTCGCAAATTTTAAATACGCCGAGGATTGCCTTTTCTATAGTAAATTTTTCAAAAAATAATTTTTTACTGTCGCAAATTTTAAATACGCCGAGGATTGCCTTTTCTATAGTAAATTTTTCAAAAAATAACTTTTTACTGTCGCAAATTTTAAATACGCCGAGGATTGCCTTTTCTATAGTAAATTTTTCAAAAAATAAATTTTTACTGTCGCAAATTTTAAATACGCCGAGGATTGCCTTTTCTATAGTAAATTTTTCAAAAAATAATTTTTTACTGTCGCAAATTTTAAATACGCCGAGGATTGCCTTTTCTATAGTAAATTTTTCAAAAAATAATTTTTTACTGTCGCAAATTTTAAATACGCCGAGGATTGCCTTTTCTATAGTAAATTTTTCATAACATAATTTTTACTGTCGCAAATTTTAAATACGCCGAGGATTGCCTTTTCTATAGTAAATTTTTCAAAAAATAATTTTTTACTGTCGCAAATTTTAAATACGCCGAGGATTGCCTTTTCTATAGTAAATTTTTCATAAAATAATTTTTTACTCTCGCAAATTTTAAATACGCCGAGGATTGCCTTTTCTATAGTAAATTTTTCAAAAAATAATTTTTTACCGTCGCAAATTTTAAATACGCCGAGGATTGCCTTTTCTATAGTAAATTTTTCAAAAAATAAATTTTTACTGTCGCAAATTTTAAATACGCCGAGGATTTCCTTTTCGATAGTAAATTTTTCGAAAAATAATTTTTTACTGTCGCAAATTTTAAATACGCCGAGGATTGCCTTTTCTATAGTAAATTTTTCAAAAAATTATTTTTTACTGTCGCAAATTTTAAATACGCCGAGGATTGCCTTTTCTATAGTAAATTATTCAAAAAATAATTTTTTACTGTCGCAAATTTTAAATACGACGAGGATTGCCTTTTCTATAGTCAATTTTTCAAAAAATAAATTTTTACTGTCGCAAATTTTAAATACGCCGAGGATTGCCTTTCCTATAGTAAATTTTTCAAAAAATAAATTTTTACTGTCGCAAATTTTAAATACGCCGAGGATTGCCTTTTCTATAATAAATTTTTCAAAAAATAATTTTTTACTGTCGCAAATTTTAAATACGCCGAGGATTGCCTTTTCCATAGTAAATTTTTCAAAAAATAAATTTTTACTGTCGCAAATTTTAAATACGCCGAGGATTGCCTTTTCTATAGTAAATTTTTCAAAAAATAATTTTTTACTGTTGCAAATTTTAAATACGCCGTGGATTGCCTTTTCTATAGTAAATTTTTCATAAAATAATTTTTTACTGTCGCAAATTTTAAATACGCCGAGGATTGCCTTTTCTATAGTAAATTTTTCAAAAAATAAATTTTTACTGTCGCAAATTTTGAATACGCCGAGGATTGCCTTTTCTGTAGTAAATTTTTCAAAAAATAATTTTTTACTGTCGCAAATTTTAAATACGCCGAGGATTTCCTTTTCTATAGTAAATTTTTCATAAAATAAATTTTTACTGTCGCAAATTTTAAATACGCCGAGGATTTCCTTTTCGATAGTAAATTTTTCGAAAAATAATTTTTTACTGTCGCAAATTTTAAATACGCCGAGGATTGCCTTTTCTATAGTAAATTTTTCAAAAAATAACTTTTTACTGTCGCAAATTTTAAATACGCCGAGGATTGCCTTTTCTATAGTAAATTTTTCAAAAAATAAATTTTTACTGTCGCAAATTTTAAATACGCCGAGGATTGCCTTTTCTATAGTAAATTTTTCAAAAAATAATTTTTTACTGTCGCAAATTTTAAATACGCCGAGGATTGCCTTTTCTATAGTAAATTTTTCAAAAAATAATTTTTTACTGTCGCAAATTTTAAATACGCCGAGGATTGCCTTTTCTATAGTAAATTTTTCAAAAAATAATTTTTTACTGTCGCAAATTTTAAATACGCCGAGGATTGCCTTTTCTATACTAAATTTTTCAAAAAATAATTTTTTACTGTCGCAAAAATTTAAATACGTCGAGGATTGCCTTTTCTATAGTAAATTTTTCAAAAAATAATTTTTTACTGTCGCAAATTTTAAATACGCCGTGGATTGCCTTTTCTATAGTAAATTTTTCATAAAATAATTTTTTACTGTCGCAAATTTTAAATACGCCGAGGATTGCCTTTTCTATAGTAAATTTTTCAAAAAATAAATTTTTACAGTCGCAAATTTTGAATACGCCGAGGATTGCCTTTTCTGTAGTAAATTTTTCAAAAAATAATTTTTTACTGTCGCAAATTTTATATACGCCGAGGATTTCCTTTTCTATAGTAAATTTTTCATAAAATAATTTTTTACTGTCGCAAATTTTAAATACGCCGAGGATTGCCTTTTCTATAGTAAATTTTTCAAAAAATAATTTTTTACTGTCGCAAATTTTAAATACGCCGAGGATTGCCTTTTCTATAGTAAATTTTTCAAAAAATAACTTTTTACTGTCGCAAATTTTAAATACGCCGAGGATTGCCTTTTCTATAGTAAATTTTTCAAAAAATAAATTTTTACTGTCGCAAATTTTAAATACGCCGAGGATTGCCTTTTCTATAGTAAATTTTTCAAAAAATAATTTTTTACTGTCGCAAATTTTAAATACGCCGAGGATTGCCTTTTCTATAGTAAATTTTTCAAAAAATAATTTTTTACTGTCGCAAATTTTAAATACGCCGAGGATTGCCTTTTCTATAGTAAATTTTTCATAACATAATTTTTACTGTCGCAAATTTTAAATACGCCGAGGATTGCCTTTTCTATAGTAAATTTTTCAAAAAATAATTTTTTACTGTCGCAAATTTTAAATACGCCGAGGATTGCCTTTTCTATAGTAAATTTTTCATAAAATAATTTTTTACTCTCGCAAATTTTAAATACGCCGAGGATTGCCTTTTCTATAGTAAATTTTTCAAAAAATAATTTTTTACCGTCGCAAATTTTAAATACGCCGAGGATTGCCTTTTCTATAGTAAATTTTTCAAAAAATAAATTTTTACTGTCGCAAATTTTAAATACGCCGAGGATTTCCTTTTCGATAGTAAATTTTTCGAAAAATAATTTTTTACTGTCGCAAATTTTAAATACGCCGAGGATTGCCTTTTCTATAGTAAATTTTTCAAAAAATTATTTTTTACTGTCGCAAATTTTAAATACGCCGAGGATTGCCTTTTCTATAGTAAATTATTCAAAAAATAATTTTTTACTGTCGCAAATTTTAAATACGACGAGGATTGCCTTTTCTATAGTCAATTTTTCAAAAAATAAATTTTTACTGTCGCAAATTTTAAATACGCCGAGGATTGCCTTTCCTATAGTAAATTTTTCAAAAAATAAATTTTTACTGTGTAGCGTTCTGCCCTCACGCTACTTTTCCGTTTCTTTTGTATTTTTTTTATTTATATTCAAATTTCCCTGGATACCAGAAAAGGGGTTAAAAAGTAAAATTTTTTTTTGGGAAGTAGCCCTATGCTACTTCTCCACATTACAATTCCTGAGAATTTAAAATCTATATATATATTGGCAAGAAGTAGCCCTATGCTACTTCTTCAGATTAAGAAAGTCCTGAAAATGTAAAATTTATATTTGCAAGAAGTAGCCCTATGCTACTTCTTCATATTTTAAAAATCCCTGAAAAGATGAAATTTATATTTGCAAGAAGTAGCCCTATGCTACTTCTTCATATTTTAAAAATCCCTGAAAAGACGCAACAATATAAAAATCCAAAAACCCGGGAAAACATAAAATTTGTCCGAACAAATAATTTGGCAACGCAGCAAAAATCTGCTCACTCCCAAATCCACCTGAAAATCTAAAATCATAACTTAGGCATCAGCGCAACAAAAGATTTCCAGGCAGGCACCGTTCGTCATCAGAAATTCCAACGAACGAACGGCAACTCGCCCAGCTGTAAAACATCACGCGATACCAACGCCATGCATTACAGCAAGCCCGACCGAATTTCTCAGGAAAAAAATTTGTCGCTACACAGCAAATCGCTGGTACGAACGATTCTTGCCTGTAAGTCGAGAGGAAACGAAGAATTATCGGGATCCAACGAACGAACAAGAAAAATGTGCGCCTGCCGGTGGCTAAGCATGGAACGGCTGCGATGTAGGGAGGCTGAGGCAGTTTAGGGGAGTTCGTCTTGAGCAATGGTAGAGGACAGTACTGAGTACTAAGTGTGTGCGCGGTATCTGGGTTTTTTTTTTTTTTTAATTATCTTTGTTATTTTCTATGAGCGCGTTGAGATTCTTTTCTTTATCTTCTACAAATTAAAGTAAAATTGGGATAGTAAAAAAAAAAAAAAATATAAAAGCTGTAGCATGTCGCGAAGTAAATGGTACGTACCTGAATTTGTGCGGAAAATCGTCGTTCATACGTTAGCGTGTAAATCTATGTAGAAGAAAATTCTAGAATTAATGAAAAGTTATCGTGTGCATAAAATATACTTACCTGGAATTTGTGCGGACAATCTTCGTCCATATGTATGTAAAAAAACTGTGGAGAAGAAATTTTCTTAGAAATAATTAAAATTTTCGTTATGTTGAACTAAGCTCACTCACCTGTGAATTATTTTTATATATATATCTTCATATATATGTACGTGAAAAACTGTGGAGAAGAAATTTTGGGAAATAATTAAAATTTTCGTTATGTTGAATTAAACTCATTCACCTGTGATTTGTGATGAATATCTTCATATACCTTAGCGCGTAAATCTATGTAGAAGAAAATTCTAGAATTAATGAAAAGTTATCGTGTGCATAAAATATACTTACCTGGAATTTGTGCGGACAATCTTCGTCCATATGTATGTGAAAAACTGTGGAGAAGAAATTTTGAGAAATAATTAAAGTTTTTTTATGGTGAATTAAGCTCACTCACCTGTGAATTATTTATTTTTATATATATCTTCATATATATGTATGTGAAAAACTGTGGAGAAGAAATTTCGAGAAATAATTAAAGTTTTTTTTTTATGGTGAATTAAGCTCACTCACCTGTGAATTATTTTTATATATATATATATCTTCATATATATGTGCGTGAAAAACTGTGGAGAAGAAATTTTGAGAAATAATTAAAATTTTCGTTATGTTGAATTAAACTCATTCACCTGTGATTTGTGATGAATATCTTCATATACCTTAGCGCGTAAATCTATGTAGAAGAAAATTCTAGAATTAATGAAAAGTTATCGTGTGCATAAAACATACTTACCTGGAATTTGTGCGGACAATCTTCGTCCATATGTATGTGAAAAACTGTGGAGAAGAAGTTTTGAGAAATAATTAGAGTTTTTTTTATGGTGAATTAAGCTCACTCACCTGTGAATTATTTATTTTTATATATATCTTCATATATATGTATGTGAAAAACTGTGGAGATGAAATTTTGAGAAATAATTAAAGTTTTTATGGTGAATTAAGCTCACTCACCTGTGAATTATTTATTTTTATATATCTTCATATATATGTATGTGAAAAACTGTGGAGAAGAAATTTTGAGAAATAATTAAAATTTTCGTTATGTTGAATTAAACTCACTCACCTGTGATCCTTGAAGAATATCTCCATATATACTGTGTGAAGATCTACGGAGAAGAAACTGTAATAATTAATGAAAGTTTTCTTGTGAATAAAATTTGCTTACTTGTGGTTTTTGAGCAACATCTTCTCTTGTACCTACATAAAGAAACTGTGGATAAGAAATTTAAGGATTAGTCAAAAGTCCTTCCGATTTTGTGAACTAAACCCACTTACCTGCGACTTCGGCATAGATTACCTTCAAAGCGTTATAAAAGAAGAAGAAAAAAAAAAAAACCTTGTGGGAAAGCGTGCCCGAAGTACGGTTTAGACCGGAAAGAAACGAAAGGATTAGAGCTTGAATACCATCCCTGCGGCTAACAAGAAGAGGAAACCTAGAGCCTGAATACAGTGAGAGTAAGTCCCAAGTGTATCCCAAGGTTAGTTGAGCGTTTTATTTGTATTAGAATTAGATGCCCTAGTTAAGTCAGGCTTTGAAAAAAAAAAAAAAAGTACGACAAAAAGAAAAAAAAACATATATAAGATGTGTAGAATAATAGACTGGCCTAACCAGTAAGTCTAGGAACATTCGGATTTACATATATATATATATATATACCTACCTCCCTCTGAGCGTAAGGTAGTTGCAGTTAATTTTAAGGAGCAGGAGTCAGGGCTAGTTAAGTTCAAGGCAGGAAAAGCGCTTTTGTTTTCTATAATTAAGTGTAAGCTCATTCCGATGTATATTTATAAATTATGTGATCGGGTTTCCTCTCCTCACACTGTTTTAGACTTTTGAAATATAATATAATATTTTAAACTACCTGAAGTCAATTCTCTTCGTATACATACACGCATAATTTTCCTTTTGATTTCTGGCGACTTCCCCTTCTAGCATCGACGGGACACCTCGGCGGCTTCTCGCCAGCCTTGGCCTGTTCTCGGGGTTTTTTTTTTCTTGTCATTCCACTCTGCACAGTTTTTTTTTTGTTCATATATGAGGCCTTGAGCATCATGGGCGAGTGACTGCTGAACACAACGGAGGTGGTTCTGAGTATGCTCAGGTAGGTCAGCGGCACACACACACACACAACTATACATGGGGCTAAGAATCCTACACTGACTGCGACGTCTTAGCCAGGGTGGATGGGGGCGATGGGCCCAACCAGAGTCCAGTCAGGACTCCGCCTACATCAGGAGTCTACGTTTTCTCTTTCTCTCACAATACCTCTCTCGGCGTCGAACTTCTCCGGGTGGTAGTCACTGGTACGGCGTTGATTTTTTTTTATTTCAGTGCTGCAACGCTGGTATGGTATTCTACGTAAATTTTCCTTTCAGGTTTTCAGGTTGCACCAATGGAGGCGAAGCACCATGAGACACGGAAAGTTCTTTTTGTCTGTCCGTCCGTCTGAAGTCTGGCAACACAGTTGTGGTATTTTTTTTGTGTGTTTTTTTTTCGCACAGCTTTCAAGCATCGAGGGATGTGGGTGGCAAGAACCTCCCCAAGCCGGCTGACCGCTAGCGGCAATATGCTGTGCGGCCACCCGCACCAATCCCAAGATGATTTTGCAGCAAGAGGCGTCTGTCGCAGCACCTATCTATGTTCATGGCGAGATGGATGTAGGTAGGGCTGACAACGGGCGCGCTCTTCGCTACAAATGGCGCCCAAATTCGGTCTTTTTTTTTGGCTTTAGTCAAGCTTCTCTTGACTAAAGCGTAATTACAATTTCGATTATTATTTCTGGTCGCTCATTTGTGCTTCGCTACAAATGGCGCCCAAATGGATTTTTTTTTTTTTTCTGGCCTTTAGTCAAGCTTCTCTTGACTAAAGTGCAATCAATATTATTCATTCCTATACAAGCTTTGAATTCAGGTGTTGCTGTAAAAGTTTCATAGTTTATTTTTCCGATTGCTTAGTCAAGCCTTTCTTGATAAAAGTCTTAGTGCATTTTCAAGTTTTAATTGATGACTTTGTCTGGTCGCTCATTTGTGTTACAAATGGCGCCCAAGTTCGGTCTTTTTTTTTGTCTTTAGTCAAGCTTCTCTTGACCAAAGCGTAATTACAATTTCGATTATTGTTTCTGGTCGCTCATTTGTGCTTCGCTACAAATGGCGCCCAAATTCGGTCTTTTTTTTTGTCTTTAGTCAAGCTTCTCTTGACCAAAGCGTAATTACAATTTCGATTATTGTTTCTGGTCGCTCATTTGTGCTTCGCTACAAATGGCGCCCAAATTCGGTCTTTTTTTTTTGTCTTTAGTCAAGCTTCTCTTGACCAAAGCGTAATTACAATTTCGATTATTGTTTCTGGTCGCTCATTTGTGCTTCGCTACAAATGGCGCCCAAACTCGGGTTTTTTTTATTTTATTTTTATTTATCTTTAGTCAAGTTTCTCTTGACTAAGAGCTGAACTACTATTGCAAGTTTTCTTTTTGATATTTCAGGTCGCTCATTTGTGCTTCGCTACAAATGGCGCCCAACTTCGGTTCGGTTTTTTTTTGTTTCCTCTTTAGTCAAGCTTCTCTTGACTAAGACGCAGATTTTCCTTTCTTTCAGTTTTCTCGGCTTAAAATTTTTTTTTTTGGTAAAATTCTAACTTTGATATTCCTACTTCAAACCTTTTGTTTACTTTTTTTTTTTTTTTGTTTATAAATCTTTCGACACTACTTTCAAAAATTACTTCGGTAGTTTCATGTCATTTTGCCTCGTCTTCAAGTTATTCAGTAATCATTTTTGTTCACTTCGTCTCATTACAATTTTGCGAATAAGTTTTATACTAATCATTTCAATCCATTTCAATTGAAAGTCTTTTCGCCAATTTAATCAATCAAATAATCTATGCATTTTTATCTCTTTTGAATTCATAACCTTCATGATGAAGTATCCATTTCCTCAGTAGTGAGCAGGTTTTGTACGCTAGGCGTACTCTCCGAGGCTAAAGCTTCAGCCCGTGAACACAGGGGAGATGATCAATCATCGAAAAAGGCTTTTCCACGTTTAAAGAAGCATGGCCATATCTCAGCTCCGTCGTTAAGTTGGTGAACGGTGTTCACCTCTTGATTCTACAGTATCCTTGGCAATGGGCTTGAGTTGGCAAGGCATACAATTTTCACGTCGATTTGAAAAGCTGGTTGTTGTTTTTTTTATTACTTCAAAGTTTCCTACTCCTCCGTCAGTGCCCGTCGTAAGACATCAGCACTGGTAATGCATGATGGTCGGATGGTCAGTGGACAGTGAACGTTGTATGCGAAGCATGCTTTACGAGCCTCAGCTCCGTTCACAGCTGCTGGTTCCAGGAAGAAGACGGTATTTTTTTTTCTTATATTTTTTTTTGGTATTTTGTGGCAGTAATGGTAGTAGTTCGTCCATTTGGGACATGATTAGTGACGATTTGTTATTATTTCTTTGAGGGTATCTTATTACAAAACAGCTACTGCTTCTTCCTGAGTACTAGTAGCCACTGAACAATCGATCATCTGCTCCTGATTTGGTTTGGCTCACTGCTTCGGTAAATTGATGAGCTAAATTCATCTTTATGACATCAGTCTTTGCTCGGGCAGTGGAGTCGGCCAACTTGTCTTAGTTCCTTCTTCGCTAACAAATTCCATGTTTGTGACCGGCCCCGGGGGGGTTGGGCAAAGAGAGTTGGAGAGAGAGATTGAGAACGATTTGTTTCGTTCCAGTTCGCAGAACTGGATTGTTGAAATGTTGTGTTGTGTGTGTGTTCGGGTGACTCGCGGCATGGCCAAACCACCTCCTTCGTATGACTTAACATTTTGAATATTAGTACGAGCAATTTTATGGATTTTTTTTTTGTGCATAACATAGCCATTATTCAGAATTATTCCTGTTGAACACTTATACACTTATATATTCATAATTGTAATGCACGCACAAATTATAGGAATACCTATAATTTTTATTTTTTTTGGTCTCTAACAAAGTATTATTATTGAAATTTCTTGCACACATATATATATTTATATCTGCACACTTCTTATTCATGCACCGGTTTAGAATCTAGCTACTACTTTGAATTTTCTTTGAATTAAAACATTTATAGGCGCACAAATTTATGGATCTACCACTGTAGATCCATTTTAAAGCTATTGTTTTTAAGTTTCGTTTGAATTTCTTTGCCTAAATACGCGCAAGTTTAGTACGCGAAGGTTTCTAGATCTTTTTTTTTGTGTTTGACTATAAAGTATTATTTTTGGATTTCCATTCGAACGTATATACACTTATATATATATACGAATATCATACACGCGCATGGTAGAGTTACTCCTTTGTTAGATTTATAATAAACTCATAATTTTGAACTTTCTTTGAACTAACACATTTATAGGCGTACAAATTTAATACGCGTCATACTATGCCAGGTTTTCTTATGAGTTACACATCAACATACGCACAAATTAGAGCTCTTCCTCTTTAGATCGTAAATAAATTTATTATTTTGGATTTTGTTTTTATGTATATATGCGCAATCTGCAGGTTTCCCTCTTTATATCTAGGATAAAGTTTGTTGTTGAATATTCGTTTGAACGTATAGAGTCCTATATACGCATAATATTAGTACGAGTAATTCCTAGATCTTCCCTTGGATACACAATAAGGTAATATCTTCGAATCTCCGTGTGAATATATGTATATAGTTACATAAGCATAAAGTTGGTACGAGTAATGCATAGATCTCCCATATTAGATCTATTTTAAGGTTTATGCTCTGAACTTTCGTTTGAATTTACATAGTCATATACGCACAAGTTTAGCACGAGAATTTTTTTTTTCTTCTGTTTTTTTTTGGATTTCTCTTCTTTCAAACGTAAGTATATATACTTGCATATGCAGGCAATACACCCGCACAATAGTTGATCCTTCCTTAAATCTATAATAAACCGATGATTTTGAATTTTCACTGAGTTGAGATAGTAATAGAACGCACAAGTTATAAATCTTCTTTTGTGTCTTACAATAAAGTATTATTTTTTTTTTGAATTTTCTTTCGAACATACATACATATATTTCTATATATATATATACGGATAGCATACACGCACATAGTACAGGTATTTCTTCGTTAGATTTATAATAAATTTTGAACTTTCTTTGAATTAACACATTTATAAGCGCACAAATTCTTAGATCTTTCCCTGTGGATTCATTATCAGTTGATCAATTGAATTCTCCGCGAATTTACTCCATTATTACGCAACCCCTGAACGGTTTCCACATACTAGCCAAACACATCTCCCATATTTTCGGGATATCGGTGCAATCCAAATACAATTCATATTCCAAGTGATCAGTTTCAACTGACCGAATATGGACTTTACATACCTATCACCAGACGAGTTGGCGGTCGAGTATCTCGTGCGAAACATCGATCCCTCCCACGAGGACGCTCGAGACCTGCTTCTGAAGGCCTCCGAAGCTGAGCAGCTAGATCCCAGTAAAGAAGCGCAGAGATCACATGCGCACAAGAATCCCTCGAGGGAGGTCGACTATATCAACAGCCGTGTGGAGGCTTTGAGGTATGATCTCACTACTGACCCGATTCGAACGGATGGGGACCGCACTCGCTACCGTAGTCAGATCATCCACGTTATTCACAGAGCCCGACGGTTGTACAATACTTCGCCGTCTGTGCGCTCAGAAGTGCAAGAACATCTCTCGACTTTGGAAGGTCTCCTAAGTTCAATAGAGACAGCCCAGTTTCCATTGCAGGAACGGGTGTCCGATGGGGAAGGCGCTCGTGGCCTGGAAATTCCGTCTGTTAGCGTAGCAATTAGCGAGCTTGGAAGGATGTCCTCAACGGGGGTTACTTCCAAAGCTACAACTCGAACAATCTACTCGACAGTGAGCACGCCCAAGCTTAGTACAGGGAGTCCCCGCTTCAACCCAGGTACGCCGGGTCTAAATCTTCCATTTCCAGGTGGGAGGAATGCCCAACAGAACCCTGCCAGTGATCGCAACGCGCGGACGGCTTTTCTGGAAGGAAGACCACGCTTCCGTTCAGTGAACGAACGTTTAGAGGCCTTGCACATGGAACCAAATCGCGGTGCAGGAGCAGATCCCCCACCAAATCATAACTATTTCGAGCCAAGACCACCCAGGCCACCAGGGTCAGGAGTCTCACCATTGAACGTGTCAGCACATCATCGACAGAGTACTGTCAGAGACCGTAGTAGTATGACAAACAGTCCAGTTTTCAGATGGAAACTATACTTCGATGGTACCTCAGGTCTAGACGTGACCGAATTTATTTTTCGAGTAGAGTCACTAGCCTTGCTAGAACAAGTGCCTTACTCCGAGCTATGTGCCGG
Organism: Dioctria rufipes; assembly: GCA_963924295.1. Classification (NCBI taxonomy): domain Eukaryota; kingdom Metazoa; phylum Arthropoda; class Insecta; order Diptera; family Asilidae; genus Dioctria; species Dioctria rufipes. The sequence goes on from CAWUPM010000391.1 coordinate 76,900, forward strand.
TTTTCACTCGCTCGTCACTGGAAAAGCCGCGAATTGGTATTGGCTGTACCTACGAGGTCACCGTTCTCATTCCTGGACGGAACTACGCGCGGCACTTCTTCGGGAGTTTAGGGGTCAGGAGACGGACTACGAAATACGTAAACTAGTAGAGGATCGAACACAAGGTCCCCGAGAATCTTTCAGCGACTATCGCTTGGCGGTTCATGCGCTGGTATCAAAAATGTCTCGCCCGATTCCTGAGGAGGAGCTCGTGGAGATCCTAAGGAGGAATATGAAGCCGGCTTTGCAAGAGGCATTGCTGCTACACCACACAACGAACGTTCTCGACCTGAGAGACCTGTGCTGCAAATTCGAAAAACTTTGGTCCCAGACCAAGCCACAGTCTCGAGAGTTACCACCACGGCGATTAGTTCACGAATTATATTCGGATAGTCATTATCTGTCAAACGACCCGGAAGTTGAAACACATGAGGCGGTAGCAGCTCTTCATGCTATACCACAGAGGGATTATCAACCACCTTCCAGACCAAGACTCATCTGCTGGAACTGTGCTGCAGAGGGACACGCTCATCACGCCTGCCTACGACCACGGCGAATATTCTGCTACGGGTGTGGCTCAGCAGGTGTGGTGAAAAGCAAGTGCCTAAACAACGCTATTACGCCGTGTCCCCGGTGATACAGAAAGCAATGTACGACGAGCTCGACCGTATGCTAGCCCTCGGAGTTATCGAGGAGAGTCAGAGTGCTTGGTCTTCTCCCGTCACTTTAGTGAGAAAATCAAATGGAAAGGTTCGATTATGTTTGGACGCTCGCAAGGTAAACTCTGTGACTGTGCCGGACGCATTTCCTCTACCTCTTATCGACGGGCTTTTGAGTCGATTGCAAAAGACCCAGTTTATTTCAGCCATCGATCTGAAAGACGCTTTCTGGCAAATTCCGCTAGCAAAATCTTCCCGTGATAAGACTGCGTTCGCCGTTCCAGGGAGGCCGTTGTACCAGTTCACAGTACTCCCCTTCGGGCTCTGTAACGCTCCTCAGACGATGTGTAAGTTAATGTGTAAGGTCATTCCACACCAACTACACGACCAGGTATCTGTCTACTTAGACGACCTGCTCATTACCTCCTCCACGTTTGGTGAACATCTCAAGCTGCTTAGCACAGTCGCAGAGCTGTTGCGTAAAGCCGGCTTAACCATAAACGTGGAGAAGAGTAAGTTTTGCATGCGAGAAGTCAGGTACCTTGGTTTTGTAGTCGGAAATGGCTGCATGAGGGCAGACCCAGAGAAAGTGACTGCCATTCAGAACTTCCCAAGACCGAACACCGTCAAAAAGGTCCGAAGCTTCCTGGGGGTCTGTGGCTGGTACCGGCGTTTCATACCGCAGTTCGCGACAATAGCTACTCCTCTCACGGATTTGTTGAGAAAGAACGCCAAGTTCGTGTGGAACAATCAGGCTGAACAAGCTTTCACACAGCTGAAGGGGTGCCTTACCACTGCGCCAGTGCTCGCCAACCCAGATTTTACTCGGCCGTTCTTCATACAATGCGACGCAAGCACGACGGGAGTGGGCAGCGTGTTATTCCAGCGATCTGCTGATGGAGCTGAACACCCCATCGCGTTTATGTCGCAGAAGTTGAATGCTGCACAAAAGAATTATAGCATCACCGAGCTAGAGTGTCTGGCGGCAGTACTGAGTGTCAAGCGCTTCCGACCATATGTGGAGGGCCTGAAGTTTACGATTATCACCGATCATGCTAGTCTTAAATGGCTCATGGACCAGAGGGATCTATGTGGCAGGCTAGCACGGTGGAGTCTTAAACTCCAAGCCTTCACCTTCAACATCGAATATCGGAAGGGCAAGGAAAACGTGGTGGCTGACGCTCTGTCTCGCTGCTTCGCAGAGGAGCTGGGAAATTCTCTTATGGTGAAGGACGCCTGTTCTCCCGCCATCGAATCAATCGCTCTAGACTCACAGGCGTATCTTGAAACTTCTTACGTCGATCGAGTTCAGAGAATAATCTCCAACTCAGACGCTTTTAATAACCTCCGAGTCGCAGACGGTAAGGTATATATATCGTTTGTTTCTCCCAAGAGCATCGTGGGAGGAAGTCAGCTCTCATGGAAGCTTTGGGTGCCTGAGGGGCTCACCACCAAATTGATTGATGAAGAACACTGCTCACCAACGTCCGCGCATTCTGGGATCTGCGATTTCTTGGGTCCCTACCCACGAAGCAAGAAAGGGAACAGGTACATCTTCATCATCCTTGACCACCTAACCAAATTTGTGCTGTTGAAAGCAATGCCAGAAGCCACCTCTGTGCGGGTCGTAAGCTACTTAGAGCAAGAAGTATACCACGTGTTCGGGGTCCCCGAGTTCCTTCATTCTGACAACGGAAGCCAGTTCACTTCCAACCTATTTATCCAGTCATTACAGAAGTATGGGGTCAAGCACTGTCTCTCCCCATCTTACTCTCCCCAGTCTAATGCGTCCGAGCGAGTTAACCAATCAGTACTCGCAGCGATTCGCGCTTATATCGGAGATGACCATCGGAACTGGGATGAACACCTGAGTGAGACGGCGTTCGCTCTCCGAAACGTGAGGCATGACTCCACCAAGTGCTCCCCGTACTTCGCGATGTTTGGAAGACACCCTGTAACACATGGTAACTCCTACCAATTGTTGCGAGATCTGACCTCGGACACAGATGGGGCTCCTGAAACAATCCCAGTAAATCAAAGAGTACACTTTGTGCGGGACCAGATCAAAGCACATTTGGCTGAGGCGTACAAAAGATACTCCGCGGGCTACAATCTTCGAACCCGCGTGAGAACCTTTCAACCAGGGCAGATCGTTTTTGTACGAAATCACGTGCAAAGTAGTGCGGTAGATCGGTTCGCTGCGAAGCTAGCTCCAAAATTCATTAAAGCGACTATAGTAGAGCGCATAGGCCGTGTTGCGTATCGATTAAGGAGTGAGAAGGGTCTCCCCATCGGAGTCTATCATGCTCAGGATATCAAGGCTTGACCCGAGCTAGGTCAGTCTCGGTAGCCCTAAAAAGGCATCCGGCAAGCTTCACTTGCAAATTATAGGGTATCACATAGCCCTCCTACTGCCGCATCAGTGGTGGGTGATACACCTTTTGTAGTCCAACCAGTTATCCCAACCCCTGTTCGACGATGTTTCAAACTCAACCCACACGGTACCCTACGCGTAGGAAACCACGGTAGGAATTCCGCTTGCATAGCCCTTCTGGATCAGCCTCGATATGAGGATTTCATTCTTTCCTGTCCCCTCTTCATTTTTTTCCAATTCTGCGGTGGCGAGCGAAAATTTTTATAGGACAGTGTTCCTAGTAGAACCCATCTCTACCTTAACTGAGTAGATGTTTCCCCTCTAATCCCGTCTGGATTAGCCTCGATATGAGGATTTCATTCTTTCCTGTCCCCTCTTCATATTTCCAATTCTGCGGTGGCGAGCGAAAATTTTTATTGGACAGTGATCCTAGTAGAACCCATCTCTACCTTAACTGAGTAGATGTTTCCCCTCTAATCCCATCTGGATTAGCCTCGATATGAGGATTTCATTCTTTCCTGTCCCCTCTTCATATTTCCAATTCTGCGGTGGCGAGCGAAAATTTTTATTGGACAGTGATCCTAGTAGAACCCATCTCTACCTTAACTGAGTAGATGTTTCCCCTCTAATCCCGTCTGGATTAGCCTCGATATGAGGATTTTATTCTTTCCTATCTCCTCTCCATATTTCCCTAGTTTATTTGGGCGGTACGGTGCCATACCGAGTCCAGGGTGTAGAACCAGGTTTGTGACGTATGCCCGGCTTGAGACTCTGGTGGGTCGTCCCCACGTTGGGCGCTGCTACTAATGCTTTTTGCCTAGTCCCCAGCTAGTGCGGGGGGGGAAATTTTATTTTTTGCTGTTTTTGGGCCCGGCTTGAGACTCTTCTCTCGGGTGGGTCGTCCCCACGCTGTAGCGTTCTGCCCTCACGCTACTTTTCCGTTTCTTTTGTATTTTTTTTATTTATATTCAAATTTCCCTGGATACCAGAAAAGGGGTTAAAAAGTAAAATTTTTTTTGGGAAGTAGCCCTATGCTACTTCTCCACATTACAATTCCTGAGAATTTAAAATCTATATATATATTGGCAAGAAGTAGCCCTATGCTACTTCTTCAGATTAAGAAAGTCCTGAAAATGTAAAATTTATATTTGCAAGAAGTAGCCCTATGCTACTTCTTCATATTTTAAAAATCCCTGAAAAGATGAAATTTATATTTGCAAGAAGTAGCCCTATGCTACTTCTTCATATTTTAAAAATCCCTGAAAAGACGCAACAATATAAAAATCCAAAAACCCGGGAAAACATAAAATTTGTCCGAACAAATAATTTGGCAACGCAGCAAAAATCTGCTCACTCCCAAATCCACCTGAAAATCTAAAATCATAACTTAGGCATCAGCGCAACAAAAGATTTCCAGGCAGGCACCGTTCGTCATCAGAAATTCCAACGAACGAACGGCAACTCGCCCAGCTGTAAAACATCACGCGATACCAACGCCATGCATTACAGCAAGCCCGACCGAATTTCTCAGGAAAAAAATTTGTCGCTACACAGCAAATCGCTGGTACGAACGATTCTTGCCTGTAAGTCGAGAGGAAACGAAGAATTATCGGGATCCAACGAACGAACAAGAAAAATGTGCGCCTGCCGGTGGCTAAGCATGGAACGGCTGCGATGTAGGGAGGCTGAGGCAGTTTAGGGGAGTTCGTCTTGAGCAATGGTAGAGGACAGTACTGAGTACTAAGTGTGTGCGCGGTATCTGGGTTTTTTTTTTTTTTTAATTATCTTTGTTATTTTCTATGAGCGCGTTGAGATTCTTTTCTTTATCTTCTACAAATTAAAGTAAAATTGGGATAGTAAAAAAAAAAAAAAAATATAAAAGCAGTAGCATGTCGCGAAGTAAATGGTACGTACCTGAATTTGTGCGGAAAATCGTCGTTCATACGTTAGCGTGTAAATCTATGTAGAAGAAAATTCTAGAATTAATGAAAAGTTATCGTGTGCATAAAATATACTTACCTGGAATTTGTGCGGACAATCTTCGTCCATATGTATGTAAAAAAACTGTGGAGAAGAAATTTTCTTAGAAATAATTAAAATTTTCGTTATGTTGAACTAAGCTCACTCACCTGTGAATTATTTTTATATATATATCTTCATATATATGTACGTGAAAAACTGTGGAGAAGAAATTTTGGGAAATAATTAAAATTTTCGTTATGTTGAATTAAACTCATTCACCTGTGATTTGTGATGAATATCTTCATATACCTTAGCGCGTAAATCTATGTAGAAGAAAATTCTAGAATTAATGAAAAGTTATCGTGTGCATAAAATATACTTACCTGGAATTTGTGCGGACAATCTTCGTCCATATGTATGTGAAAAACTGTGGAGAAGAAATTTTGAGAAATAATTAAAGTTTTTTTATGGTGAATTAAGCTCACTCACCTGTGAATTATTTATTTTTATATATATCTTCATATATATGTATGTGAAAAACTGTGGAGAAGAAATTTCGAGAAATAATTAAAGTTTTTTTTTATGGTGAATTAAGCTCACTCACCTGTGAATTATTTTTATATATATATATATCTTCATATATATGTGCGTGAAAAACTGTGGAGAAGAAATTTTGAGAAATAATTAAAATTTTCGTTATGTTGAATTAAACTCATTCACCTGTGATTTGTGATGAATATCTTCATATACCTTAGCGCGTAAATCTATGTAGAAGAAAATTCTAGAATTAATGAAAAGTTATCGTGTGCATAAAACATACTTACCTGGAATTTGTGCGGACAATCTTCGTCCATATGTATGTGAAAAACTGTGGAGAAGAAATTTTGAGAAATAATTAGAGTTTTTTTTATGGTGAATTAAGCTCACTCACCTGTGAATTATTTATTTTTATATATATCTTCATATATATGTATGTGAAAAACTGTGGAGATGAAATTTTGAGAAATAATTAAAGTTTTTATGGTGAATTAAGCTCACTCACCTGTGAATTATTTATTTTTATATATCTTCATATATATGTATGTGAAAAACTGTGGAGAAGAAATTTTGAGAAATAATTAAAATTTTCGTTATGTTGAATTAAACTCACTCACCTGTGATCCTTGAAGAATATCTCCATATATACTGTGTGAAGATCTACGGAGAAGAAACTGTAATAATTAATGAAAGTTTTCTTGTGAATAAAATTTGCTTACTTGTGGTTTTTGAGCAACATCTTCTCTTGTACCTACATAAAGAAACTGTGGATAAGAAATTTAAGGATTAGTCAAAAGTCCTTCCGATTTTGTGAACTAAACCCACTTACCTGCGACTTCGGCATAGATTACCTTCAAAGCGTTATAAAAGAAGAAGAAAAAAAAAAAACCTTGTGGGAAAGCGTGCCCGAAGTACGGTTTAGACCGGAAAGAAACGAAAGGATTAGAGCTTGAATACCATCCCTGCGGCTAACAAGAAGAGGAAACCTAGAGCCTGAATACAGTGAGAGTAAGTCCCAAGTGTATCCCAAGGTTAGTTGAGCGTTTTATTTGTATTAGAATTAGATGCCCTAGTTAAGTCAGGCTTTGAAAAAAAAAAAAAAAGTACGACAAAAAGAAAAAAAAACATATATAAGATGTGTAGAATAATAGACTGGCCTAACCAGTAAGTCTAGGAACATTCGGATTTACATATATATATATATATATATACCTACCTCCCTCTGAGCGTAAGGTAGTTGCAGTTAATTTTAAGGAGCAGGAGTCAGGGCTAGTTAAGTTCAAGGCAGGAAAAGCGCTTTTGTTTTCTATAATTAAGTGTAAGCTCATTCCGATGTATATTTATAAATTATGTGATCGGGTTTCCTCTCCTCACACTGTTTTAGACTTTTGAAATATAATATAATATTTTAAACTACCTGAAGTCAATTCTCTTCGTATACATACACGCATAATTTTCCTTTTGATTTCTGGCGACTTCCCCTTCTAGCATCGACGGGACACCTCGGCGGCTTCTCGCCAGCCTTGGCCTGTTCTCGGGGTTTTTTTTTTCTTGTCATTCCACTCTGCACAGTTTTTTTTTTGTTCATATATGAGGCCTTGAGCATCATGGGCGAGTGACTGCTGAACACAACGGAGGTGGTTCTGAGTATGCTCAGGTAGGTCAGCGGCACACACACACACACAACTATACATGGGGCTAAGAATCCTACACTGACTGCGACGTCTTAGCCAGGGTGGATGGGGGCGATGGGCCCAACCAGAGTCCAGTCAGGACTCCGCCTACATCAGGAGTCTACGTTTTCTCTTTCTCTCACAATACCTCTCTCGGCGTCGAACTTCTCCGGGTGGTAGTCACTGGTACGGCGTTGATTTTTTTTTATTTCAGTGCTGCAACGCTGGTATGGTATTCTACGTAAATTTTCCTTTCAGGTTTTCAGGTTGCACCAATGGAGGCGAAGCACCATGAGACACGGAAAGTTCTTTTTGTCTGTCCGTCCGTCTGAAGTCTGGCAACACAGTTGTGGTATTTTTTTTGTGTGTTTTTTTTCGCACAGCTTTCAAGCATCGAGGGATGTGGGTGGCAAGAACCTCCCCAAGCCGGCTGACCGCTAGCGGCAATATGCTGTGCGGCCACCCGCACCAATCCCAAGATGATTTTGCAGCAAGAGGCGTCTGTCGCAGCACCTATCTATGTTCATGGCGAGATGGATGTAGGTAGGGCTGACAACGGGCGCGCTCTTCGCTACAACTGTCGCAAATTTTAAATACGCCGAGGATTGCCTTTTCTATAATAAATTTTTCAAAAAATAATTTTTTACTGTCGCAAATTTTAAATACGCCGAGGATTGCCTTTTCCATAGTAAATTTTTCAAAAAATAAATTTTTACTGTCGCAAATTTTAAATACGCCGAGGATTGCCTTTTCTATAGTAAATTTTTCAAAAAATAATTTTTTACTGTTGCAAATTTTAAATACGCCGAGGATTGCCTTTTCTATAGTAAATTTTTCAAAAAATAATTTTTTACCGTCGCAAATTTTAAATACGCCGAGGATTGCCTTTTCTATAGTAAATTTTTCAAAAAATAATTTTTACTGTCGCAAATTTTAAATACGCCGAGGATTGCCTTTTTTATAGTAAATTTTTCAAAAAATAATTTTTTACTGTCGCAAATTTTAAATACGCCGAGGATTGCCTTTTCTATAGTAAATTTTTCAAAAAATAATTTTTTAATGTCGCAAATTTTAAATACGCCGAGGATTGCCTTTTCTATAGTAAATTTTTCATAAAATAATTTTTTACTGTCGAAAATTTTAAATACGCCGCGGATTGCCTTTTCTATAGTAGATTTTTCAAAAAATAAATTTTTACTGTCGCAAATTTTAAATACGCCGAGGATTGCCTTTTCTATATTAAATTTTTCAAAAAATAATTTTTTACTGTCGCAAATTTTAAATACGCCGAGGATTGCCTTTTCTATAGTAAATTTTTCAAAAAATAATTTTTTACTGTCGCAAATTTTAAATACGCCGAGGATTGCCTTTTCTATAGTAAATTTTTCAAAAAATAATTTTTTACTGTCGCAAATTTTAAATACGCCGAGGATTGCCTTTTCTATAGTAAATTTTTCAAAAAATAATTTTTTACTGTCGCAATAATTTAAATACGCCGAGGATTGCCTTTTCTATAGTAAATTTTTCAAAAAATAATTTTTTACTGTTGCAAATTTTAAATACGCCGAGGATTGCCTTTTCTATAGTAAATTTTTCATAAAATAATTTTTTACTGTCGCAAATTTTAAATACGCCGAGGATTGCCTTTTCTATAGTAAATTTTTCAAAAAATGATTTTTTACTGTCGCAAATTTTAAATACGCCGAGGATTGCCTTTTCTATAGTAAATTTTTCAAAAAATAAATTTTTACTGTCGCAAATTTTGAATACGCCGAGGATTGCCTTTTCTGTAGTAAATTTTTCAAAAAATAATTTTTTACTGTCGCAAATTTTAAATACGCCGAGGATTTCCTTTTCTATAGTAAATTTTTCATAAAATAATTTTTTACTGTCGCAAATTTTAAATACGCCGAGGATTGCCTTTTCTATATTAAATTTTTCAAAAAATAATTTTTTACTGTCGCAAATTTTAAATACGCCGAGGATTGCCTTTTCTATAGTAAATTTTTCAAAAAATAACTTTTTACTGTCGCAAATTTTAAATACGCCGAGGATTGCCTTTTCTATAGTAAATTTTTCAAAAAATAAATTTTTACTGTCGCAAATTTTAAATACGCCGAGGATTGCCATTTCTATAGTAAATTTTTCAAAAAATAATTTTTTACTGTCGCAAATTTTAAATACGCCGAGGATTGCCTTTTCTATAGTAAATTTTTCAAAAAATAATTTTTTACTGTCGCAAATTTTAAATACGCCGAGGATTGCCTTTTCTATAGTAAATTTTTCATAACATAATTTTTTACTGTCGCAAATTTTAAATACGCCGAGGATTGCCTTTTCTATAGTAAATTTTTCAAAAAATAATTTTTTACTGTCGCAAATTTTAAATACGCCGAGGATTGCCTTTTCTATAGTAAATTTTTCATAAAATAATTTTTTACTCTCGCAAATTTTAAATACGCCGAGGATTGCCTTTTCTATAGTAAATTTTTCAAAAAATAATTTTTTACCGTCGCAAATTTTAAATATGCCGAGGATTGCCTTTTCTATAGTAAATTTTTAAAAAAATAAATTTTTACTGTCGCAAATTTTAAATACGCCGAGGATTTCCTTTTCGATAGTAAATTTTTCGAAAAATAATTTTTTACTGTCGCAAATTTTAAATACGGCGAGGATTGCCTTTTCTATAGTAAATTTTTCAAAAAATTATTTTTTACTGTCGCAAATTTTAAATACGCCGAGGATTGCCTTTTCTATAGTAAATTTTTCAAAAAATAATTTTTTACTGTCGCAAATTTTAAATACGCCGAGGATTGCCTTTTCTATAGTCAATTTTTCAAAAAATAAATTTTTACTGTCGCAAATTTTAAATACGCCGAGGATTGCCTTTCCTATAGTAAATTTTTCAAAAAATAAATTTTTACTGTCGCAAATTTTAAATACGCCGAGGATTGCCTTTTCTATAATAAATTTTTCAAAAAATAATTTTTTACTGTCGCAAATTTTAAATACGCCGAGGATTGCCTTTTCCATAGTAAATTTTTCAAAAAATAAATTTTTACTGTCGCAAATTTTAAATACGCCGAGGATTGCCTTTTCTATAGTAAATTTTTCAAAAAATAATTTTTTACTGTTGCAAATTTTAAATACGCCGAGGATTGCCTTTTCTATAGTAAATTTTTCAAAAAATAATTTTTTACCGTCGCAAATTTTAAATACGCCGAGGATTGCCTTTTCTATAGTAAATTTTTCAAAAAATAATTTTTACTGTCGCAAATTTTAAATACGCCGAGGATTGCCTTTTTTATAGTAAATTTTTCAAAAAATAATTTTTTACTGTCGCAAATTTTAAATACGCCGAGGATTGCCTTTTCTATAGTAAATTTTTCAAAAAATAATTTTTTAATGTCGCAAATTTTAAATACGCCGAGGATTGCCTTTTCTATAGTAAATTTTTCATAAAATAATTTTTTACTGTCGAAAATTTTAAATACGCCGCGGATTGCCTTTTCTATAGTAGATTTTTCAAAAAATAAATTTTTACTGTCGCAAATTTTAAATACGCCGAGGATTGCCTTTTCTATATTAAATTTTTCAAAAAATAATTTTTTACTGTCGCAAATTTTAAATACGCCGAGGATTGCCTTTTCTATAGTAAATTTTTCAAAAAATAATTTTTTACTGTCGCAAATTTTAAATACGCCGAGGATTGCCTTTTCTATAGTAAATTTTTCAAAAAATAATTTTTTACTGTCGCAAATTTTAAATACGCCGAGGATTGCCTTTTCTATGGTAAATTTTTCAAAAAATAATTTTTTACTGTCGCAATAATTTAAATACGCCGAGGATTGCCTTTTCTATAGTAAATTTTTCAAAAAATAATTTTTTACTGTCGCAAATTTTAAATACGCCGAGGATTGCCTTTTCTATAGTAAATTTTTCATAAAATAATTTTTTACTGTCGCAAATTTTAAATACGCCGAGGATTGCCTTTTCTATAGTAAATTTTTCAAAAAATGATTTTTTACTGTCGCAAATTTTAAATACGCCGAGGATTGCCTTTTCTATAGTAAATTTTTTAAAAAATAATTTTTTACTGTCGCAATAATTTAAATACGCCGAGGATTGCCTTTTCTATAGTAAATTTTTCAAAAAATAATTTTTTACTGTCGCAAATTTTGAATACGCCGAGGATTGCCTTTTCTATAATAAATTTTTCAAAAAATAATTTTTTACTGTCGCAAATTTTAAATACGCCGAGGATTGCCTTTTCTATAGTAAATTTTTCAAAAAATTATTTTTTACTGTCGCTAATTTTAAATACGCCGAGGATTGCCTTTTTTATAGTAAATTTTTCAAAAAATAATTTTTTACTGTCGCAAATTTTAAATACGCCGAGGATTGCCTTTTCTATAGTAAATTTTTCAAAAAATAATTTTTTACTGTCGCAAATTTTAAATACGCCGAGGATTGCCTTTTCTATAGTAAATTTTTCAAAAAATAACTTTTTACTGTCGCAAATTTTAAATACGCCGAGGATTGCCTTTTCTATAGTAAATTTTTCAAAAAATAATTTTTTACTGTCGCAAATTTTAAATGCGCCGAGGATTGCCTTTTCTATAGTAAATTTTTCAAAAAATAATTTTTTACTGTCGCAAATTTTAAATACGCCGAGGATTTCCTTTTCTATAGTAAATTTTTCAAAAACTAAATTTTTAGTGTCGCAAATTTTAAATACGCCGAGGATTGCCTTTTCGATAGTAAATTTTTCAAAAAATAATTTTTTACTGTCGCAAATTTTAAATACGCCGAGGATTGCTTTTTCTATAGTAAATTTTTCAAAAAATAATTTTTTACTGTCGCAAATTTTAAATACGCCGAGGATTGCCTTTTCCATAGTAAATTTTTCAAAAAATAATATTTTACTGTCGCAAATTTTAAATACGCCGAGGATTGCCTTTTCTATTGTAAATTTTTCAAAAAATAAATTTTTACTGTCGCAAATTTTAAATACGCCGAGGATTGCCTTTTCTATAGTAAATTTTTCAAAAAATAAATTTTTACTGTCGAAAATTTTAAATACGCCGAGGATTGCCTTTTCTATAATAAATTTTTCAAAAAATAATTTTTTACTGTCGCAAATTTTAAATACGCCGAGGATTGCCTTTTCTATAGTAAATTTTTACTGTCGCAAATTTTAAATACGCCGAGGATTGCCTTTTCTATAGTAAATTTTTCAAAAAATAATTTTTTACTGTCGCAAATTTAAAATACGCCGAGGATTGCCTTTTCTATAGTAAATTTTTCAAAAAATAATTTTTTACCGTCGCAAATTTTAAATACGCCGAGGATTGCCTTTTCTATAGTAAATTTTTCAAAAAATAATTTTTTACTGTCGCAAATTTTAAATACGCCGAGGATTGCCTTTTTTATAGTAAATTTTTCAAAAAATAATTTTTTACTGTCGCAAATTTTAAATACGCCGAGGATTGCCTTTTCTATAGTAAATTTTTCAAAAAATAATTTTTTACCGTCGCAAATTTTAAATACGCCGAGGATTGCCTTTTCTATAGTAAATTTTTCAAAAAATAACTTTTTACTGTCGCAAATTTTAAATACGCCTAGGATTGCCTTTTCTATAGTAAATTTTTCAAAAAATAAATTTTTACTGTCGCAAATTTTAAATACGCCGAGGATTGCCTTTTCTATAGTAAATTTTTCAAAAAATAACTTTTTACTGTCGCAAATTTTAAATACGCCGAGGATTGCCTTTTCTATAGTAAATTTTTCAAAAAATAAATTTTTACTGTCGCAAATTTTAAATACGCCGAGGATTGCCTTTTCTATAGTAAATTTTTCAAAAAATAATTTTTTACTGTCGCAAATTTTAAATACGCCGAGGATTGCCTTTTCCATAGTAAATTTTTCAAAAAATAATATTTTACTGTCGCAAATTTTAAATACGGCGAGGATTGCCTTTTCTATTGTAAATTTTTCAAAAAATAAATTTTTACTGTCGCAAATTTTAAATACGCCGAGGATTGCCTTTTCTATAGTAAATTTTTACTGTCGCAAATTTTAAATACGCCGAGGATTGCCTTTTCTATAGTAAATTTTTCAAAAAATAATTTTTTACTGTCGCAAATTTAAAATACGCCGAGGATTGCCTTTTCTATAGTAAATTTTTCAAAAAATAATTTTTTACTGTCGCAAATTTTAAATACGCCGAGGATTGCCTTTTCTATAGTAAATTTTTCAAAAAATAATTTTTTACTGTCGCAAATTTTAAATACGGCGAGGATTGCCTTTTCTATAGTAAATTTTTCAAAAAATAACTTTTTACTGTCGCAAATTTTAAATACGCCGAGGATTGCCTTTTCTATAGTAAATTTTTCAAAAAATAATTTTTTACTGTCGCAAATTTTAAATACGCCGAGGATTGCCTTTTCTATAGTAAATTTTTCAAAAAATAATTTTTTACCGTCGCAAATTTTAAATACGCCGAGGATTGCCTTTTCTATAGTAAATTTTTCAAAAAATAATTTTTACTGTCGCAAATTTTAAATACGCCGAGGATTGCCTTTTTTATAGTAAATTTTTCAAAAAATAATTTTTTACTGTCGCAAATTTTAAATACGCCGAGGATTGCCTTTTCTATAGTAAATTTTTCAAAAAATAATTTTTTAATGTCGCAAATTTTAAATACGCCGAGGATTGCCTTTTCTATAGTAAATTTTTCATAAAATAATTTTTTACTGTCGAAAATTTTAAATACGCCGCGCTTTGCCTTTTCTATAGTAGATTTTTCAAAAAATAAATTTTTACTGTCGCAAATTTTAAATACGCCGAGGATTGCCTTTTCTATATTAAATTTTTCAAAAAATAATTTTTTACTGTCGCAAATTTTAAATACGCCGAGGATTGCCTTTTCTATAGTAAATTTTTCAAAAAATAATTTTTTACTGTCGCAAATTTTAAATACGCCGAGGATTGCCTTTTCTATAGTAAGTTTTTCAAAAAATAATTTTTTACTGTCGCAAATTTTGAATACGCCGAGGATTGCCTTTTCTATAGTAAATTTTTCAAAAAATAATTTTTTACTGTCGCAAATTTTAAATACGCCGAGGATTTCCTTTTCTATAGTAAATTTTTCATAAAATAATTTTTTACTGTCGCAAATTTTAAATACGCCGAGGATTGCCTTTTCTATAGTAAATTTTTCAAAAAATAATTTTTTACTGTCGCAAATTTTAAATACGCCGAGGATTGCCTTTTCTATAGTAAATTTTTCAAAAAATAATTTTTTACTGCCGCAAATTTTAAATACGCCGAGGATTGCCTTTTCTGTAGTAAATTTTTCAAAAAATAATTTTTTACTGTCGCAAATTTTAAATACGCCGAGGATTGCCTTTTCTATAGTAAATTTTTCATAACATAATTTTTTACTGTCGCAAATTTTAAATACGCCGAGGATTGCCTTTTCTATAGTAAATTTTTCAAAAAATAATTTTTTACTGTCGCAAATTTTAAATACGCCGAGGATTGCCTTTTCTGTAGTAAATTTTTCAAAAAATAATTTTTTACTGTCGCAAATTTTAAATACGCCGAGGATTGCCTTTTCTATAGTAAATTTTTCATAAAATAATTTTTTACTGTCGCAAATTTTAAATACGCCGAGGATTGCCTTTTCTATAGTAAATTTTTCAAAAAATAAATTTTTACTGTCGCAAATTTTAAATACGCCGAGGATTGCCTTTTCTATAATAAATTTTTCAAAAAATAATTTTTTACTGTCGCAAATTTTAAATACGCCGAGGATTGCCTTTTCTATAGTAAATTTTTTAAAAAATAATTTTTTACTGTCGCAAATTTTACATACGCCGAGGATTGCCTTTTCTATAGTAAATTTTTCAAAAAATAATTTTTTACTGTCGCAAATTTTAAATACGCGGAGGATTGCCTTTTCTATAGTCAATTTTTCAAAAAATAAATTTTTACTGTCGCAAATTTTAAATACGCCGAGGATTGCCTTTTCTATAGTAAATTTTTCAAAAAATAAATTTTTACTGTCGCAAATTTTAAATACGCCGAGGATTGCCTTTTCTATAATAAATTTTTCAAAAAATAATTTTTTACTGTCGCAAATTTTAAATACGCCGAGGATTGCCTTTTCTATAGTAAATTTTTCATAAAATAATTTTTTACTGTCGCAAATTTTAAATACGCCGAGGATTGCCTTTTCTATAGTAAATTTTTCAAAAAATAAATTTTTACTGTCGCAAATTTTAAATACGCCGAGGATTGCCTTTTCTATAGTAAATTTTTAAAAAAATAATTTTTTACTGTCGCAAATTTTAAATACGCCGAGGATTGCCTTTTCTATAGTAAATTTTTCAAAAAATAATTTTTTACTGTCGCAAAAATTTAAATACGCGAGGATTGCCTTTTCTATAGTAAATTTTTCAAAAAATAATTTTTTACTGTCGCAAATTTTAAATACGCCGAGGATTGCCTTTTCTATAGTAAATTTTTCATAAAATAATTTTTTACTGTCGCAAATTTTAAATACGCCGAGGATTGCCTTTTCTATAGTAAATTTTTCAAAAAATAAATTTTTACTGTGCCAAATTTTGAATACGCCGAGGATTGCCTTTTCTGTAGTAAATTTTTCAAAAAATAATTTTTTACTGTCGCAAATTTTAAATACGCCGAGGATTTCCTTTTCTATAGTAAATTTTTCATAAAATAATTTTTTACTGTCGCAAATTTTAAATACGCCGAGGAATGCCTTTTCTATAGTAAATTTTTCAAAAAATAATTTTTTACTGTCGCAAATTTTAAATACGCCGAGGATTGCCTTTTCTATAGTAAATTTTTCAAAAATAATTTTTTACTGTCGCAAATTTTAAATACGCCGAGGATTGCCTTTTCTGTAGTAAATTTTTCAAAAAATAATTTTTTACTGTCGCAAATTTTAAATACGCCGAGGATTGCCTTTTCTATAGTAAATTTTTCATATAATAGTTTTTTACTGTCGCAAATTTTAAATACGCCTAGGATTGCCTTTTCTATAGTAAATTTTTCAAAAATAATTTTTTACTGTCGCAAATTTTAAATACGCCGAGGATTGCCTTTTCTATAATAAATTTTTCATAAAATAATTTTTTACTGTCGCAAATTTTAAATACGCCGAGGATTGCCTTTTCTATAGTAAATTTTTCAAAAAATAAATTATTACTGTCGCAAATTTTAAATACGCCGAGGATTGCCTTTTCTATAATAAATTTTTCAAAAAATAATTTTTTACTGTCGCAAATTTTAAATACGCCGAGGATTGCCTTTTCTATAGTAAATTTTTCAAAAAATAATTTTTTACTGTCGCAAATTTTAAATACGCCGAGGATTGCCTTTTCTATAGTAAATTTTTCAAAAAATAATTTTTTACTGTCGCAAATTTTAAATACGCCGAGGATTGCCTTTTCTATAGTAAATTTTTCAAAAAATAATTTTTTACTGTCGCAAATTTTAAATACCCCGAGGATTTCCTTTTCTATAGTAAATTTTTCATAAAATAATTTTTTACTGTCGCAAATTTTAAATACGCCGAGGATTGCCTTTTCTATAGTAAATTTTTCAAAAAATAATTTTTTACTGTCGCAAATTTTAAATACGCCGAGGATTGCCTTTTCTATAGTAAATTTTTCAAAAAATAATTTTTTACTGTCGCAAATTTTAAATACGCCGAGGATTGCCTTTTCTATAGTAAATTTTTCAAAAAATAATTTTTTACTGTCGCATATTTTAAATACGCCGAGGATTGCCTTTTCTATAGTAAATTTTTCATAAAATAATTTTTTACTGTCGCAAATTTTAAATACGCCGAGGATTGCCTTTTCTATAGTAAAATTTTCAAAAAATAATTTTTTACTGTCGCAAATTTTAAATACGCCGAGGATTGCCTTTTCTATAGTAAATTTTTCATAAATAATTTTTTACTGTCGCAAATTTTAAATACGCCGAGGATTGCCTTTTCTATAGTAAATTTTTCATAAAATAATTTTTTACTGTCGCAAATTTTAAATACGCCGAGGATTGCCTTTTCTATAGTAAATTTTTCAAAAAATAATTTTTTACTGTCGCAAATTTTAAATACGCCGAGGATTGCCTTTTCTATAGTAAATTTTTCAAAAAATAATTTTTTACTGTCGCAAATTTTAAATACGCCGAGGATTGCCTTTTCTATAGTAAATTTTTCAAAAAATAATTTTTTACTGTCGCAAATTTTAAATACGCCGAGGATTGCCTTTTCTATAGTAAATTTTTCAAAAAATAATTTTTTACTGTCGCAAATTTTAAATACGCCGAGGATTGCCTTTTTTATAGTAAATTTTTCGAAAAATAATTTTTTACTGTCGCAAATTTTAAATACGCCGAGGATTGCCTTTTCTATAGTAAATTTTTCAAAAAATAATTTTTTACTGTCGCAAATTTTAAATACGCCGAGGATTGCCTTTTCTATAGTAAATTTTTCAAAAATAACTTTTTACTGTCGCAAATTTTAAATACGCCGAGGATTGCCTTTTCTATAGTAAATTTTTCAAAAAATAAATTTTTACTGTCGCAAATTTTAAATACGCCGAGGATTGCCTTTTCTATAGTAAATTTTTCAAAAAATAATTTTTTACTGTCGCAAATTTTAAATACGCCGAGGATTGCCTTTTCTATAGTAAATTTTTCATAAAATAATTTTTTACTGTCGCAAATTTTAAATACGCCGAGGATTGCCTTTTCTATAGTAAATTTTTCAAAAAATAATTTTTTACTGTCGCAAGTTTTAAATACGCCGAGGATTGCCTTTTCTATAGTAAATTTTTCAAAAAATAATTTTTTACTGTCGCAAATTTTAAATACGCCGAGGATTGCCTTTTCTATAGTAAATTTTTCAAAAAATAATTTTTTACTGTCGCATATTTTAAATACGCCGAGGATTGCCTTTTTTATAGTAAATTTTTCATAAAATAATTTTTTACTGTCGCAAATTTTAAATACGCCGAGGATTGCCTTTTCTATAGTAAATTTTTCAAAAAATAATTTTTTACTGTCGCAAATTTTAAATACGCCGAGGATTGCCTTTTCTATAGTAAATTTTTCATAAAATAATTTTTTACTGTCGCAAATTTTAAATACGCCGAGGATTGCCTTTTCTATAGTAAATTTTTCAAAAAATAAATTTTTACTGTCGCAAATTTTAAATACGCCGAGGATTGCCTTTTCTATAGTAAATTTTTCAAAAAATAATTTTTTACTGTCGCAAATTTTAAATACGCCGAGGATTGCCTTTTCTATAGTAAATTTTTCAAAAAATAATTTTTTACTGTCGCAAATTTTAAATACGCCGAGGATTGCCTTTCCTATAGTAAATTTTTCAAAAAATAATTTTTTGCTGTCGCAAATTTTAAATACGCCGAGGATTGCCTCTTCTATAGTAAATTTTTCAAAAATAATTTTTTACTGTCGCAAATTTTAAATACGCCGAGGATTGCCTTTTCTATAGTAAATTTTTCAAAAAATAATTTTTTACTGTCGCAAATTTTAAATACGCCGAGGATTGCCTTTTCTATAGTAAATTTTTCATAAAATAATTTTTTACTGTCGCAAATTTTAAATACGCCGAGGATTGCCTTTTCTATAGTAAATTTTTCAAAAAATAATTTTTTACTCTCGCAAGTTTTAAATACGCCGAGGATTGCCTTTTCTATAGTAAATTTTTCAAAAAATAATTTTTTACTGTCGCAAATTTTAAATACGCCGAGGATTGCCTTTTCTATAGTAAATTTTTCAAAAAATAATTTTTTACTGTCGCATATTTTAAATACGCCGAGGATTGCCTTTTTTATAGTAAATTTTTCATAAAATAATTTTTTACTGTCGCAAATTTTAAATACGCCGAGGATTGCCTTTTCTATAGTAAATTTTTCAAAAAATAATTTTTTACTGTCGCAAATTTTAAATACGCCGAGGATTGCCTTTTCTATAGTAAATTTTTCATAAAATAATTTTTTACTGTCGCAAATTTTAAATACGCCGAGGATTGCCTTTTCTATAGTAAATTTTTCAAAAAATAAATTTTTACTGTCGCAAATTTTAAATACGCCGAGGATTGCCTTTTCTATAGTAAATTTTTCAAAAAATAATTTTTTACTGTCGCAAATTTTAAATACGCCGAGGATTGCCTTTTCTATAGTAAATTTTTCAAAAAATAATTTTTTACTGTCGCAAATTTTAAATACGCCGAGGATTGCCTTTTCTATAGTAAATTTTTCAAAAAATAATTTTTTGCTGTCGCAAATTTTAAATACGCCGAGGATTGCCTCTTCTATAGTAAATTTTCCAAAAAATAATTTTTTACTCTCGCAAATTTTAAATACGCCGAGGATTGCATTTTCTATAGTAAATTTTTCAAAAAATAATTTTTTACTGTCGCAAATTTTAAATACGCCGAGGATTGCCTTTTCTATAGTAAATTTTTCATAAAATAATTTTTTACTGTCGCAAATTTTAAATACGCCGAGGATTGCCTTTTCTATAGTAAATTTTTCAAAAAATAATTTTTTACTGTCGCAAATTTTAAATACGCCGAGGATTGCCTTTTCTATAGTAAATTTTTCAAAAAATAAATTTTTACTGTCGCAATTTTAAATACGCCGAAGATTGCCTTTTCTATAGTAAATTTTTCATAAAATAATTTTTTACTGTCGCAAATTTTAAGTACGCCGAGGATTGCCTTTTCTATAGTAAATTTTTCAAAAAATAATTTTTTACTGTCGCAAATTTTAAATACGCCGAGGATTGCCTTTTCTATAGTAAATTTTTCATAAAATAATTTTTTACTGTCGCAAATTTTAAATACGCCGAGGATTGCCTTTTCTATAGTAAATTTTTCGAAAAATAAATTTTTACTGTCGCAAATTTTAAATACGCCGAGGATTGCCTTTTTCTATAGTAAATTTTTCAAAAAATAATTTTTTACTGTCGCAAATTTTAAATACGCCGAGGATTGCCTTTTCTATAGTAAATTTTTCAAAAAATTATTTTTTACTGTCGCAAACTTTAAATACGCCGAGGATTGCCTTTTCTATATTAAATTTTTCAAAAAATAATTTTTTACTGTCGCAAATTTTAAATACGCCGAGGATTGCCTTTTCTATAGTAAATTTTTCAAAAAATAATTTTTTACTGTCGCAAATTTTAAATACGCCGAGGATTGCCTCTTCTATAGTAAATTTTTCAAAAAATAATTTTTTACTGTCGCAAATTTTAAATACGCCGAGGATTGCCTTTTCTATAGTAAATTTTTCAAAAAATAATTTTTTACTGTCGCAAATTTTAAATACGCCGAGGATTGCCTTTTCTATAATAAATTTTTCAAAAAATAATTTTTTACTGTCGCAAATTTTAAATACGCCGAGGATTGCCTTTTCTATAGTAAATTTTTCAAAAAATAATTTTTTACTGTCGCAAATTTTAAATACGCCGAGGATTGCCTTTTCTATAGTAAATTTTTCATAAAATAATTTTTTACTGTCGCAAATTTTAAATACGCCGAGGATTGCCTTTTCTATAGTAAATTTTTCAAAAAATAATTTTTTACTGTCGCAAATTTTAAATACGACGAGGATTGCCTTTTTTATAGTAAATTTTTCAAAAAATAATTTTTTACTGTCGCAAATTTTAAATACGCCGAGGATTGCCTTTTCTATAGTAAATTTTTCAAAAAATAATTTTTTACTGTCGCAAATTTTAAATACGCCGAGGATTGCCTATTCTATAGTAAATTTTTCATAAAATAATTTTTTACTGTCGCAAATTTTAAATACGCCGAGGATTGCCTTTTCTATAGTAAATTTTTCAAAAAGAAATTTTTACTGTCGCAAATTTTAAATACGCCGAGGATTGCCTTTTCTATATTAAATTTTTCAAAAAATAATTTTTTACTGTCGCAAATTTTAAATACGCCGAGGATTGCCTTTTCTATAGTAAATTTTTCAAAAAATAATTTTTTACTGTCGCAAATTTTAAATACGCCGAGGATTGCCTTTTCTATAGTAAATTTTCCAAAAAATAATTTTTTACTGTCGTAAATTTTAAATACGCCGAGGATTGCCTTTTCTATAGTAAATTTTTCGAAAAATAATTTTTTACTGTCGCAAATTTTAAATACGCCGAGGATTGCCTTTTCTATAGTAAATTTTTCAAAAAATAATTTTTTACTGTCGCAAATTTTAAATACGCCGAGGATTGCCTTTTCTATAGTAAATTTCTCATAAAATAATTTTTTACTGTCGCAAATTTTAAATACGCCGAGGATTGCCTTTTCTATAGTAAATTTTTCAAAAAATAATTTTTTACTGTCGCAAATTTTAAATACGCCGAGGATTGCCTTTTCTATAGAAAATTTTTCAAAAAGTAATTTTTTACTATCGCAAATTTTAAATACGCCGAGGATTGCCTTTTCTATAGTAAATTTTTAAAAAAATAATTTTTTACTGTCGCAAATTTTAAATACGCCGAGGATTGCCTTTTCTATAGTAAATTTGTCAAAAAATTATTTTTTACTGTCGCAAATTTTAAATACGCCGAGGATTGCCTTTTCTATAGTAACATTTTCAAAAAATAATTTTTTACTGGCGCAAATTTTAAATACGCCGAGGATTGCCTTTTCTATAGTAAATTTTTCATAAAATAATTTTTTACTGTCGCAAATTTTAAATACGCCGAGGATTGCCTTTTCTATAGTAAATTTTTCAAAAAATAATTTTTTACTGTCGCAAATTTTAAATACGCCGAGGATTGCCTTTTCTATAGTAAATTTTTCAAAAAATAATTTTTTACTGTCGCAAATTTTAAATACGCCGAGGATTGCCTTTTCTATAGTAAATTTTTCAAAAAATAATTTTTTACTGTCGCAAATTTTAAATACGCCGAGGATTGCCTTTTATATAGTAAATTTTTCATAAAATAATTTTTTACTGTCGCAAATTTTAAATACGCCGAGGATTGCCTTTTCTATAGTAAATTTTTCAAAAAATTAATTTTTTACTGTCGCAAATTTTAAATACGTCGAGGATTGCCTTTTCTATAGTAAATTTTTCAAAAAATAATGTTTTACTGTCGCAAATTTTAAATACGCCGAGGATTGCCTTTTCTATAGTAAATTTTTCAAAAAATAATTTTTACTGTCGCAAATTTTAAATACGCCGAGGATTGCCTTTTCTATAATGAATTTGTCAAAAAATAATTTTTTACTGTCGCAAATTTTAAATACGCCGAGCATTGCCTTTTCTATAGTAAATTTTTCATAAAATAATTTTTTACTGTCGCAAATTTTAAATACGCCGAGGATTGCCTTTTCTATAGTAAATTTTTCAAAAAATAATTTTTTACTGTCGCAAATTTTAAATACGCCGAGGATTGCCTTTTCTATAGTAAATTTTTCAAAAAATAATTTTTTACTGTCGCAAATTTTAAATACGCCGAGGATTGCCTTTTCTATAGTAAATTTTTCAAAAAATAATTTTTTACTGTCGCAAATTTTAAATACGCCGAGGATTGCCTTTTCTATAGTAAATTTTTCATAAAATAATTTTTTACTGTCGCAAATTTTAAATACGCCGAGGATTGCCTTTTCTATAGTAAATTTTTCAAAAAATTAATTTTTACTGTCGCAAATTTTAAATACGCCGAGGATTGCCTTTTCTATAGTAAATTTTTCAAAAAATAATTTTTTACTGTCGCAAATTTTAAATACGCCGAGGATTGCCTTTTCTATAGTAAATTTTTCAAAAAATAATTTTTTACTGTCGCAAATTTTAAATACGCCGAGGATTGCCTTTTCTATAATGAATTTGTCAAAAAATAATTTTTTACTGTCGCAAATTTTAAATACGCCGAGGATTGCCTTTTCTATAGTAATTTTTTCAAAAAATTAATTTTTATTGTCGCAAATTTTAAATACGCCGAGGATTGCCTTTTCTATAGTAAATTTTTCAAAAAATAATTTTTTACTGTCGCAAATTTTAAATACGCCGAGGATTGCCTTTTCTATAGTAAATTTTTCAAAAAATAATTTTTTACTGTCGCAAATTTTAAATACGCCGAGGATTGCCTTTTCTATAGTAAATTTTTCAAAAAATAATTTTTTACTGTCGCAAATTTTAAATACGCCGAGTATTGCCTTTTCTATAGTAAATTTTTCAAAAAATAATTTTTTACTGTCGCAAATTTTAAATACGCCGAGGATTGCCTTTTCTATAGTAAATTTTTCAAAAAATAATTTTTTACTGTCGCAAATTTTAAATACGCCGAGCATTGCCTTTTCTATAGTAAATTTTTCAAAAAATAATTTTTTACTGCCTTTTCTATAGTAAATTTTTAATACAATAATTTTTTTCTGTCGCAAATTTTAAATACGCCGAGGATTGCGTTTTCTATAGTAAATTTTTCAAAAATTATTTTTTACTGTCGCAAATTTTAAATACGCCGAGGATTGCCTTTTCTATAGTAAATTTTTTCAAAAAATAATTTTTTACTGTCGCAAATTTTAAATACGACGAGGATTGCCTTTTCTATAGTAAATTTTTCATAAAATAATTTTTTACTGTCGCAAATTTTAAATACGCCGAGGATTGCCTTTTCTTTAGTAAATTTTTCAAAAAATAAATTTTTACTGTCACAAATTTTAAATACGCCGAAGATTGCCTTATCTATAGTAAATTTTCCATAAAATAATTTTTTACTGTCGCAAATTTTAAGTACGCCGAGGATTGCCTTTTCTATAGTAAATTTTTCAAAAAATAATTTTTTACTGTCGCAAATTTTAAATACGCCGAGGATTGCCTTTTCTATAGTAAATTTTTCAAAAAATAATTTTTTACTGTCGCAAATTTTAAATACGCCGAGGATTGCCTTTTCTATAGTAAATTTTTCAAAAAATAATTTTTTACTGTCGCAAATTTTAAATACGCCGAGGATTGCCTTTTCTATAGTAAATTTTTCATAAAATAACTTTTTACTGTCGCAAATTTTAAATACGCCGAGGATTGCCTTTTCTATAGTAAATTTTTCAAAAAATAATTTTTTAGTGTCGCAAATTTTAAATACGCCGAGGATTGCCTTTTCTGTAGTAAATTTTTCAAAAAATAAATTTTTACTGTCGCAAATTTTAAATACGCCGAGGATTGCCTTTTCTATAGTAAATTTTTCAAAAAATAATTTTTTACTGTCGCAAATTTTAAATACGCCGAGGATTGCCTTTTCTATAGTAAATTTTTCAAAAAATAATTTTTTACTGTCGCAAATTTTAAATACGCCGAGGATTGCCTTTTCTATAGTAAATTTTTCAAAAAATAATTTTTTACTGTCGCAAATTTTAAATACGCCGAGGATTGCCTTTTCTATAGTAAATTTTTCATAAAATAATTTTTTACTGTCGCAAATTTTAAATACGCCGAGGATTGCCTTTTCTATAGTAAATTTTTCAAAAAATAATTTTTTACTGTCGCAAATTTTAAATACGCCGAGAATTGCCTTTTTTATAGTAAATTTTTCAAAACATAATTTTTTACTGTCGCAAATTTTAAATACGCCGAGGATTGCCTTTTCTATAGTAAATTTTTCAAAAAATAATTTTTTACTGTCGCAAATTTTAAATACGCCGAGGATTGCCTATTCTATAGTAAATTTTTCATAAAATAATTTTTTACTGTCGCAAATTTTAAATACGCCGAGGATTGCCTTTTCTATAGTAAATTTTTCAAAAAGAAATTTTTACTGTCGCAAATTTTAAATACGCCGAGGATTGCCTTTTCTATATTAAATTTTTCAAAAAATAATTTTTTACTGTCGCAAATTTTAAATACGCCGAGGATTGCCTTTTCTATAGTAAATTTTTCAAAAAATAATTTTTTACTGTCGCAAATTTTAAATACGCCGAGGATTGCCTTTTCTATAGTAAATTTTCCAAAAAATAATTTTTTACTGTCGCAAATTTTAAATACGCCGAGGATTGCCTTTTCTATAGTAAATTTTTCGAAAAATAATTTTTTACTGTCGCAAATTTTAAATACGCCGAGGATTGCCTTTTCTATAGTAAATTTTTCAAAAAATAATTTTTTACTGTCGCAAATTTTAAATACGCCGAGAATTGCCTTTTCTATAGTAAATTTCTCATAAAATAATTTTTTACTGTCGCAAATTTTAAATACGCCGAGGATTGCCTTTTCTATAGTAAATTTTTCAAAAAATAATTTTTTACTGTCGCAAATTTTAAATACGCCGAGGATTGCCTTTTCTATAGTAAATTTTTCAAAAAGTAATTTTTTACTATCGCAAATTTTAAATACGCCGAGGATTGCCTTTTCTATAGTAAATTTTTAAAAAAATAATTTTTTACTGTCGCAAATTTTAAATACGCCGAGGATTGCCTTTTCTATAGTAAATTTGTCAAAAAATTATTTTTTACTGTCGCAAATTTTAAATACGCCGAGGATTGCCTTTTCTATAGTAAATTTTTCAAAAAATAATTTTTTAGTGTCGCAAATTTTAAATACGCCGAGGATTGCCTTTTCTGTAGTAAATTTTTCATAAAATAATTTTTTACTGTAGCCAATTTTAAATACGCCGAGGATTGCCTTTTCTATAGTAAATTTTTCAAATAATAAATTTTTACTGTCGCAAATTTTAAATACGCCGAGGATTGCCTTTTCTATACTAAATTTTTCAAAAAATAATTTTTTACTATCGCAAATTTTAAATACGCCGAGGATTGCCTTTTCTATAGTAAATTTTTAAAAAAATAATTTTTTACTGTCGCAAATTTTAAATACGCCGAGGATTGCCTTTTCTATAGTAAATTTGTCAAAACATAATTTTTTACTGTCGCAAATTTTAAATACGCCGAGGATTGCCTTTTCTATAGTAAATTTTTCAAAAAATAATTTTTTACTGTCGCAAATTTTAAATACGCCGAGGATTGCCTATTCTATAGTAAATTTTTCATAAAATAATTTTTTACTGTCGCAAATTTTAAATACGCCGAGGATTGCCTTTTCTATAGTAAATTTTTCAAAAAGAAATTTTTACTGTCGCAAATTTTAAATACGCCGAGAATTGCCTTTTCTATAGTAAATTTCTCATAAAATAATTTTTTACTGTCGCAAATTTTAAATACGCCGAGGATTGCCTTTTCTATAGTAAATTTTTCAAAAAATAATTTTTTACTGTCGCAAATTTTAAATACGCCGAGGATTGCCTTTTCTATAGTAAATTTTTCAAAAAGTAATTTTTTACTATCGCAAATTTTAAATACGCCGAGGATTGCCTTTTCTATAGTAAATTTTTAAAAAAATAATTTTTTACTGTCGCAAATTTTAAATACGCCGAGGATTGCCTTTTCTATAGTAAATTTTTCATAAAATAATTTTTTACTGTCGCAAATTTTAAATACGCCGAGGATTGCCTTTTCTATAGTAAATTTTTCAAAAAATAAATTTTTACTGTCGCAAATTTTAAATACGCCGAGGATTGCCTTTTCTATAGTAAATTTTTCAAAAAAGAATTTTTTACTGTCGCAAATTTTAAATACGCCGAGGATTGCCTTTTCTATAGTAAATTTTTCAAGAAATAATTTTTTACTGTCGCAAATTTTAAATACGCCGAGGATTGCCTTTTCTATAGTAAATTTTTCAAAAAATAATTTTTTACTGTCGCAAATTTTAAATACGACGAGGATTGCCTTTTCTATAGTAAATTTTTCATAAAATAATTTTTTACTGTCGCAAATTTTAAATACGCCGAGAATTGCCTTTTCTATAGTAAATTTTTCAAAAAATAAATTTTTACTGTCACAAATTTTAAATACGCCGAGGATTGCCTTTTCTATAGTAAATTTTTCATAAAATAATTTATTACTGTCGCAAATTTTAAATACGCCGAGGATTGCCTTTTCTATAGTAAATTTTTCAAAAAATAAATTTTTACTGTCGCAAATTTTAAATACGCCGAAGATTGCCTTTTCTATAGTAAATTTTTCATAAAATAATTTTTTACTGTCGCAAATTTTAAGTACGCCGAGGATTGCCTTTTCTATAGTAAATTTTTCAAAAAATAATTTTTTACTGTCGCAAATTTTAAATACGCCGAGGATTGCCTTTTCTATAGTAAATTTTTCATAAAATAATTTTTTACTGTCGCAAATTTTAAATACGCCGAGGATTGCCTTTTCTATAGTAAATTTTTCGAAAAATAAATTTTTACTGTCGCAAATTTTAAATACGCCGAGGATTGCCTTTTCTATAGTAAATTTTTCAAAAAATAATTTTTTACTGTCGCAAATTTTAAATACGCCGAGGATTGCCTTTTCTATAGTAAATTTTTCAAAAAATTATTTTTTACTGTCGCAAACTTTAAATACGCCGAGGATTGCCTTTTCTATATTAAATTTTTCAAAAAATAATTTTTTACTGTCGCAAATTTTAAATACGCCGAGGATTGCCTTTTCTATAGTAAATTTTTCAAAAAATAATTTTTTACTGTCGCAAATTTTAAATACGCCGAGGATTGCCTCTTCTATAGTAAATTTTTCAAAAAATAATTTTTTACTGTCGCAAATTTTAAATACGCCGAGGATTGCCTTTTCTATAGTAAATTTTTCAAAAAATAATTTTTTACTGTCGCAAATTTTAAATACGCCGAGGATTGCCTTTTCTATAATAAATTTTTCAAAAAATAATTTTTTACTGTCGCAAATTTTAAATACGCCGAGGATTGCCTTTTCTATAGTAAATTTTTCAAAAAATAATTTTTTACTGTCGCAAATTTTAAATACGCCGAGGATTGCCTTTTCTATAGTAAATTTTTCATAAAATAATTTTTTACTGTCGCAAATTTTAAATACGCCGAGGATTGCCTTTTCTATAGTAAATTTTTCAAAAAATAATTTTTTACTGTCGCAAATTTTAAATACGACGAGGATTGCCTTTTTTATAGTAAATTTTTCAAAAAATAATTTTTTACTGTCGCAAATTTTAAATACGCCGAGGATTGCCTTTTCTATAGTAAATTTTTCAAAAAATAATTTTTTACTGTCGCAAATTTTAAATACGCCGAGGATTGCCTATTCTATAGTAAATTTTTCATAAAATAATTTTTTACTGTCGCAAATTTTAAATACGCCGAGGATTGCCTTTTCTATAGTAAATTTTTCAAAAAGAAATTTTTACTGTCGCAAATTTTAAATACGCCGAGGATTGCCTTTTCTATATTAAATTTTTCAAAAAATAATTTTTTACTGTCGCAAATTTTAAATACGCCGAGGATTGCCTTTTCTATAGTAAATTTTTCAAAAAATAATTTTTTACTGTCGCAAATTTTAAATACGCCGAGGATTGCCTTTTCTATAGTAAATTTTCCAAAAAATAATTTTTTACTGTCGTAAATTTTAAATACGCCGAGGATTGCCTTTTCTATAGTAAATTTTTCGAAAAATAATTTTTTACTGTCGCAAATTTTAAATACGCCGAGGATTGCCTTTTCTATAGTAAATTTTTCAAAAAATAATTTTTTACTGTCGCAAATTTTAAATACGCCGAGGATTGCCTTTTCTATAGTAAATTTCTCATAAAATAATTTTTTACTGTCGCAAATTTTAAATACGCCGAGGATTGCCTTTTCTATAGTAAATTTTTCAAAAAATAATTTTTTACTGTCGCAAATTTTAAATACGCCGAGGATTGCCTTTTCTATAGAAAATTTTTCAAAAAGTAATTTTTTACTATCGCAAATTTTAAAT
The DNA here is from genome assembly GCA_963924295.1 of Dioctria rufipes. Taxonomy (NCBI): domain Eukaryota; kingdom Metazoa; phylum Arthropoda; class Insecta; order Diptera; family Asilidae; genus Dioctria; species Dioctria rufipes. The sequence continues at coordinate 105,991 of CAWUPM010000391.1, forward strand.
ACGCCGAGGATTGCCTTTTCTATAGTAAATTTTTAAAAAAATAATTTTTTACTGTCGCAAATTTTAAATACGCCGAGGATTGCCTTTTCTATAGTAAATTTGTCAAAAAATTATTTTTTACTGTCGCAAATTTTAAATACGCCGAGGATTGCCTTTTCTATAGTAACATTTTCAAAAAATAATTTTTTACTGGCGCAAATTTTAAATACGCCGAGGATTGCCTTTTCTATAGTAAATTTTTCATAAAATAATTTTTTACTGTCGCAAATTTTAAATACGCCGAGGATTGCCTTTTCTATAGTAAATTTTTCAAAAAATAATTTTTTACTGTCGCAAATTTTAAATACGCCGAGGATTGCCTTTTCTATAGTAAATTTTTCAAAAAATAATTTTTTACTGTCGCAAATTTTAAATACGCCGAGGATTGCCTTTTCTATAGTAAATTTTTCAAAAAATAATTTTTTACTGTCGCAAATTTTAAATACGCCGAGGATTGCCTTTTATATAGTAAATTTTTCATAAAATAATTTTTTACTGTCGCAAATTTTAAATACGCCGAGGATTGCCTTTTCTATAGTAAATTTTTCAAAAAATTAATTTTTACTGTCGCAAATTTTAAATACGTCGAGGATTGCCTTTTCTATAGTAAATTTTTCAAAAAATAATGTTTTACTGTCGCAAATTTTAAATACGCCGAGGATTGCCTTTTCTATAGTAAATTTTTCAAAAAATAATTTTTTACTGTCGCAAATTTTAAATACGCCGAGGATTGCCTTTTCTATAATGAATTTGTCAAAAAATAATTTTTTACTGTCGCAAATTTTAAATACGCCGAGCATTGCCTTTTCTATAGTAAATTTTTCATAAAATAATTTTTTACTGTCGCAAATTTTAAATACGCCGAGGATTGCCTTTTCTATAGTAAATTTTTCAAAAAATAATTTTTTACTGTCGCAAATTTTAAATACGCCGAGGATTGCCTTTTCTATAGTAAATTTTTCAAAAAATAATTTTTTACTGTCGCAAATTTTAAATACGCCGAGGATTGCCTTTTCTATAGTAAATTTTTCAAAAAATAATTTTTTACTGTCGCAAATTTTAAATACGCCGAGGATTGCCTTTTCTATAGTAAATTTTTCATAAAATAATTTTTTACTGTCGCAAATTTTAAATACGCCGAGGATTGCCTTTTCTATAGTAAATTTTTCAAAAAATTAATTTTTACTGTCGCAAATTTTAAATACGCCGAGGATTGCCTTTTCTATAGTAAATTTTTCAAAAAATAATTTTTTACTGTCGCAAATTTTAAATACGCCGAGGATTGCCTTTTCTATAGTAAATTTTTCAAAAAATAATTTTTTACTGTCGCAAATTTTAAATACGCCGAGGATTGCCTTTTCTATAATGAATTTGTCAAAAAATAATTTTTTACTGTCGCAAATTTTAAATACGCCGAGGATTGCCTTTTCTATAGTAATTTTTTCAAAAAATTAATTTTTATTGTCGCAAATTTTAAATACGCCGAGGATTGCCTTTTCTATAGTAAATTTTTCAAAAAATAATTTTTTACTGTCGCAAATTTTAAATACGCCGAGGATTGCCTTTTCTATAGTAAATTTTTCAAAAAATAATTTTTTACTGTCGCAAATTTTAAATACGCCGAGGATTGCCTTTTCTATAGTAAATTTTTCAAAAAATAATTTTTTACTGTCGCAAATTTTAAATACGCCGAGTATTGCCTTTTCTATAGTAAATTTTTCAAAAAATAATTTTTTACTGTCGCAAATTTTAAATACGCCGAGGATTGCCTTTTCTATAGTAAATTTTTCAAAAAATAATTTTTTACTGTCGCAAATTTTAAATACGCCGAGCATTGCCTTTTCTATAGTAAATTTTTCAAAAAATAATTTTTTACTGCCTTTTCTATAGTAAATTTTTAATACAATAATTTTTTTCTGTCGCAAATTTTAAATACGCCGAGGATTGCGTTTTCTATAGTAAATTTTTCAAAAATTATTTTTTACTGTCGCAAATTTTAAATACGCCGAGGATTGCCTTTTCTATAGTAAATTTTTCAAAAAATAATTTTTTACTGTCGCAAATTTTAAATACGACGAGGATTGCCTTTTCTATAGTAAATTTTTCATAAAATAATTTTTTACTGTCGCAAATTTTAAATACGCCGAGGATTGCCTTTTCTTTAGTAAATTTTTCAAAAAATAAATTTTTACTGTCACAAATTTTAAATACGCCGAAGATTGCCTTATCTATAGTAAATTTTCCATAAAATAATTTTTTACTGTCGCAAATTTTAAGTACGCCGAGGATTGCCTTTTCTATAGTAAATTTTTCAAAAAATAATTTTTTACTGTCGCAAATTTTAAATACGCCGAGGATTGCCTTTTCTATAGTAAATTTTTCATAAAATAATTTTTTACTGTCGCAAATTTTAAATACGCCGAGGATTGCCTTTTCTATAGTAAATTTTTCAAAAAATAAATTTTTACTGTCGCAAATTTTAAATACGCCGAGGATTGCCTTTTCTATAGTAAATTTTTCAAAAAAGAATTTTTTACTGTCGCAAATTTTAAATACGCCGAGGATTGCCTTTTCTATAGCAAATTTTTCAAAAAATAATTTTTTACTGTCGCAAATTTTAAATACGCCGAGGATTGCCTTTTCTATAGTAAATTTTTCAAAAAATAATTTTTTACTGTCGCAAATTTGAAATACGACGAGGATTGCCTTTTCTATAGTAAATTTTTCATAAAATAATTTTTTACTGTCGCAAATTTTAAATACGCCGAGGATTGCCTTTTCTATAGTAAATTTTTCAAAAAATAAATTTTTACTGTCACAAATTTTAAATACGCCGAGGATTGCCTTTTCTATAGTAAATTTTTCATAAAATAATTTATTACTGTCGCAAATTTTAAATACGCCGAGGATTGCCTTTTCTATAGTAAATTTTTCAAAAAATAAATTTTTACTGTCGCAAATTTTAAATACGCCGAAGATTGCCTTTTCTATAGAAAATTTTTCATAAAATAATTTTTTACTGTCGCAAATTTTAAGTACGCCGAGGATTGCCTTTTCTATAGTAAATTTTTCAAAAAATAATTTTTTACTGTCGCAAATTTTAAATACGCCGAGGATTGCCTTTTCTATAGTAAATTTTTCATAAAATAATTTTTTACTGTCGCAAATTTTAAATACGCCGAGGATTGCCTTTTCTATAGTAATTTTTTCAAAAAATAAATTTTTATTGTCGCAAATTTTAAATACGCCGAGGATTGCCTTTTCTATAGTAAATTTTTCAAAAAATAATTTTTTACTGTCGCAAATTTTAAATACGCCGAGGATTGCCTTTTCTATAGTAAATTTTTCAAAAAATAATTTTTTACTGTCGCAAATTTTAAATACGCCGAGGATTGCCTTTTCTATAGTAAATTTTTCAAAAAATAATTTTTTACTGTCGCAAATTTTAAATACGCCGAGTATTGCCTTTTCTATAGTAAATTTTTCAAAAAATAATTTTTTACTGTCGCAAATTTTAAATACGCCGAGGATTGCCTTTTCTATAGTAAATTTTTCAAAAAATAATTTTTTACTGTCGCAAATTTTAAATACGCCGAGCATTGCCTTTTCTATAGTAAATTTTTCAAAACATAATTTTTTACTGCCTTTTCTATAGTAAATTTTTAATACAATAATTTTTTTCTGTCGCAAATTTTAAATACGCCGAGGATTGCGTTTTCTATAGTAAATTTTTCAAAAATTATTTTTTACTGTCGCAAATTTTAAATACGCCGAGGATTGCCTTTTCTATAGTAAATTTTTCAAAAAATAATTTTTTATTGTCGCAAATTTTAAATACGGCGAGGATTGCCTTTTCTATAGTAAATTTTTCAAAAAATAATTTTTTACTGTCGCAAATTTTAAATACGCCGAGGATTGCCTTTTCTATAGTAAATTTTTCAAAAAATAATTTTTTACTGTCGCAAATTTTAAATACGACGAGGATTGCCTTTTCTATAGTAAATTTTTCATAAAACAATTTTTTACTGTCGCAAATTTTAAATACGCCGAGGATTGCCTTTTCTTTAGTAAATTTTTCAAAAAATAAATTTTTACTGTCACAAATTTTAAATACGCCGAAGATTGCCTTATCTATAGTAAATTTTCCATAAAATAATTTTTTACTGTCGCAAATTTTAAGTACGCCGAGGATTGCCTTTTCTATAGTAAATTTTTCAAAAAATAATTTTTTACTGTCGCAAATTTTAAATACGCCGAGGATTGCCTTTTCTATAGTAAATTTTTCATAAAATAATTTTTTACTGTCGCAAATTTTAAATACGCCGAGGATTGCCTTTTCTATAGTAAATTTTTCAAAAAATAAATTTTTACTGTCGCAAATTTTAAATACGCCGAGGATTGCCTTTTCTATAGTAAATTTTTCAAAAAAGAATTTTTTACTGTCGCAAATTTTAAATACGCCGAGGATTGCCTTTTCTATAGCAAATTTTTCAAAAAATAATTTTTTACTGTCGCAAATTTTAAATACGCCGAGGATTGCCTTTTCTATAGTAAATTTTTCAAAAAATAATTTTTTACTGTCGCAAATTTGAAATACGACGAGGATTGCCTTTTCTATAGTAAATTTTTCATAAAATAATTTTTTACTGTCGCAAATTTTAAATACGCCGAGGATTGCCTTTTCTATAGTAAATTTTTCAAAAAATAAATTTTTAC
>CAWUPM010000392.1:0-190807 GCA_963924295.1 Dioctria rufipes
TGCTTTCTCGTCACAAATATTATTCCTTTTTGAGTCGTATTGTCGCTTGTGATGACAAATGAATCCAATATGACATTCGAAACTTTCAGCGCAATGGTTTGATAAGGATAAATTACCGAAATATACTCCAAAGTACAATATTCATAAAAAAAGCTAATGGTGAATGTTTGGTGGCCTAGTGCAGGTGATCCGTTAGGATTTCATGCAACCTATCTCATCGATCATAGCAGAAATATATTGCAACTAACTGGACGATATGAAAAGATTAAAGAAAAATGAATCCATCTGTGCAGGTTAGATTGTTAAAGTCATTTTTCGCAAATATTTCCATAACGGTTTGTCGGATACTAAAAATTCTTATATAGAGTTTTATATTCTAATGAACTTTTCAGTATACAATGAAACCGTCTAGGACTGATTGTTTTCACAGTATAAGTGAAAGTAAAAGTATGGTAGCGCCAAAAATAGGCTGCCAGATTTATTCAATTTTTTAAATATTATTTACCATTTTAACGAAAATTTCAGCTCTCTACGTTGACGCGTAGTTAGACAGTGTTCAAACACATACATATATAGTGAAAAACGAAATTTTTGAATGGCAAATATCCGGAGCCGTGAGCAGATCTGAATTTTGAATAAGATATACTCGCAATGCTGACATACACGACAAAATATATTTTATTAGCAGGTTATTAGTATAGCTAAAACATTTGGACATAAAGGGAAAGACCGTTCAGAAATTTTGGGAATGCTAGGTAAATTAGAAGATATTGGGCCCTATTCTGTCGGTAAAATTTTATTATTTTATGTTATGTTATGCCTTAAAATAAAATATTTCCCTAAAATCCTATTCTGTACCAGAAATTTTATTTTATTTTATGCATCGTAACATAAAATATTTCCTGTTATGGAACACAACATAAAAGAATTTAAGCAGCACATTTTAAAGGTATTTTGACACATTTGATGAAAATTATATGAATCTAAAATTGAACGGTACCCTTTTCATTTCTACGGACATGGTTCGTATCAAACTCCAGTCAGGAGATGTCATATTTTAGCACTTTTACACCCAAGGTATCTCAAGAGCTATTAAGAAAGTAGCTGCTTTCATAAATGAATATTTAGTGGGTGATTTGATAGAGTATCACGCAAATGTCAATTGACCAGCTGTTCAAAAAGTAATAGAAAACATAGCGGAATGTACTAAATATTTTATGTTACGTGTTCATAAAAGAATTCATAAAATAATTTTATGGAACCACGACAGAATACGAATTTTTAAAATATTTTATTTTCATTTTATGAAGAAGGGATTTTCTCGCCATAAAATAACATAAAATATTATTTTATGAAAAATTAAAGAATAGGGCCCATTATTCATAGTGTGCAGCAAGATGGAAAAACATAAGGAAATATGAGTAAAATACACAGCTTCAAACAGGAAAAAAGATACCTCCGCGAGTAATATGTATTGGATGCATCCACAGGGCGATTTGATATCTCCAAGAGGCCTCCCTTTGGCATCACTTTAACATGATAATGTCTTTGGAAAAGAAGTCTCATTTTCAAATTCCAAAATATGTTAAAGTGAGGTCCCTCTTTGAACTTGTAACATAAGTACTTGAAGAGCAGTTCTCCTTTTGAACTCTCAGCTTATGTTACCTCCTTTTGAGCTGACAGTAAAGTTGAAATGGAGAACGCCTTTCTACCTCACATTTTATTCGAAAAGGAGATCTTCTTGTTAGCTCACATGGAAATGGAGATATCAATTTTAAATAAAAGTTAAAGTAATAAGGAGACAAATTTTATAATTCGCAGTATACAGTTGAACTGCGGTAGCTTTTCTAACTTGCAATTAATGGAGGCGCACATTAATACTGAAATGGAAATTAGTGAAATAAGGAATAACATTTATTTTTATAATTTATTATTAGGAACAAAAACACTTTAACATTAATTCACATAAAATATGAGAATGTAGAATAAAGTAAACAAAATTTGAAAAAATAATTTCTAGTGAAATAAATAAACTTTTTTATTTCACATATTCCACATGGCTTATCTTTTACGTCACGATAATAAATAGAGAATGACAGTCTTTTACCGTATCCTCAGAACAAAACAAGATCAAGTAGAGGTAATTAGAGATTGTTTTACCTCTCGTTATTGCTGATGCAGCCTATCCTTAGGAAAAAAAGCGATACCTCGCTAAAGGAGGAATAAGGGAGGTTATAGATCATATTATGCAAAAATGAACTTTTTATAAATTCGATTCATCCTGAACTCCTTGCAAGTTACTAACTAGATAGATAACGATATAATGAATGATAAATAAAGGTCGCGCTCTTTTTTTCCTTTAGGATTAGGTTAAAATAAAACAGCAGAAGAGAAATATTATTCAAATGTACAATTAAGATAAAATAGCAAAATTTATCTTTTAATCGGTCGGTATTATTTGGGTTTATGACCTGAATAAAAATGAGCTAAAACAGAACAGGATTACTTTTTCTTTTCTTTTTACCAGTCTTGGGAGGGAAGTAGAAGGAAACGAGAACAGTGCCATTGAGAGCTGACATAACCCAGATTCGGTCACTTTTATGAATACAATAAAACCAGCGAACCACAAGAGCGTTATATCTAATTGTTGGTAATCAAATATTATCGACCAGGATTTAATTCATGGCTGCAGAGATGAAAAATAGAAAGACTAGACTATTTTTTCCTTTTCCAATTTATTCCTTTTACACTTTTTCCTTTTGGCCTTGGTAGTATAGGGCCTAACCATGATTCTTTTTTAAGTAATGTTTTTTGTATTCCTCTAGGTTTCCCACGTTCGTTTATATCTTTATTTATTATTTTCCTTGATGTTATTTGTGGCCTTCCCATTCCAACTTTTCTATCATCTTGTGGGTTCTACTTTAATGCCGGTCGTGTAAATGTTTTTATAGATTTTTATAGTAGTGGTTTCTATTTTCTACACTTTCTGTTGGTTGCTATTGGCTCATGGTAACTAAATTAATGTAGTCAGCGTATCCTGAATAAAAACCGAAGGCATTTGTTCAGGACAATTTGAATTCTATTCATTTTTTCTCGGTAAGCAATGTTTGGTTTCACTGTAGTAGAACTGCGTGGGGACTTTCCAACTGCCAAAGGTCGTCGGAAGGCCATTAGTGTTTTTTTTTTCTGCTTTTGTCTTCGTCTATCCTCCTTTTGTCTCATTATGATACTACTAAACCATTTATTTCCAGACTTCCAGTCTTGGATCGGTTTAATTTTAATTTTATATTGTGTTTACGCGAACGCATTCAATATTTGTTTTTCAAATCTTAACACTGAAGTTATTTTGTGTGGGTTTTGACTTTCATTATTTGAGATTCGTAACACATGACTCGTCCTGCAATGTAAGTATTTTGTTTTTTATGATATGATACCGTCTACTGTTCTTTTATCTCACTTTGAATTACACTTCTGTAATATATTGAAAACAAAGGGGGCTTGGTATTTGTTTTACCTTTCTTTTTTCACCATTCTAATATTGGAACAATTGGGTTATATACTTTTGTAAAATTTGTAAAGGCGGATAATAGATTTTAACCGATTTTTTTTCGATTTACGGTAAATAACATAATATCCATTTAGAAGAAGATGACGATGAGTAGCGGCGTACATGAAACTTCCTTATAATTACAATAATACTGGCGAAAACCGGGTACCATAAATAATTAAAAAAGGCACCAGTTCTTAGTAGAGGCTGAGTTTCGGGCCGCTGTGTGAACTAATCAAGAAAAATTCCATTGTAGATGAATCTAATTAAGCAATACCTAGCACGTCCTCCCTGGAAAAAAAGTCGTAACGTCAAAAAATAGTGGACACCTGTAGATATTCATCAAAACCGGAAAACGAATCCTATTTTTCTAGAAAATATCGCTAATTCTGTTAAATTCTTTGAACTCGTTTTCGATTAAACTTTTAAACTTCGGCGATTAGAAACTGAAAAAACAAAACAAAACAACAAATTAGAGAAGCTATGGTCACCGATCTATGCAAGTTAGATTTTTGAAGCGGTTTTTCGCATATATTTCTAGAACGGTTTGTCGGACAGGAAAACTGATTATAACCAATTTTATAGGATTTCGTATTCTGAACAAGTGTTTAGTACAATAAAAATGTCTTGGACTGATCGTTTTCACAGTATACGTAAAAAACCTAAATTATTATATGGCAACACCAAAAAGGAGTTGCCCGATTTAGTCAATTTTTGAAACTTTATTTGCTAATATAATGGAAACACCATGTTCCAACTTTCGTCTCTCTATATCGAAGCGGCAGTGTCCAAATATATAGTGGAAAACGAAAGTTTTGTATGGCAACCCCACGAAGGAGTTGCCCGATTTGTCTCATTTTCGAACTTAATTTAACTTTTTTTTTAAAGTCAGTGTACAACATTTCAGCTCTCTAAGTATACGCGTTCTGGAATTATCGTGCGCACAGGCGGACGGACGGACATGCAAATATCAAAATAACTTTTGATATTATGTGTGGGTGTCCAATCCGTTTTGCTCTACCATCATTATTTCGAGGTGTTACAAACGGAATGAGAAGCTTAGTATACCCTATAGATTTCATCCAGGGTATAAAAACCCAATGCAGAAGGGCAGTCACAAGTATACGGTTACCACCTATTGTTGTCCGGCTGCAATGCTGCATGAGAAATTGGATGTAGTGGGAGGAAAGTGTTGGCTGTAATTTTGGCATGTGCTATTTCTAGAAACAAGTTTGAGAAATTATAGCAATATTTTCATATTGCTGACTAGACTACACTATTCTTACTCCAAATGATAACTTTTCCAAGGTGCGTCCTCTTTCTAATTTGCTCAATAAACGATAAAAAAATATTTATTATTTATTATTTATTTTTTATCCCGGATATAGTACTTGAGCATATTCCATATTATGGAAAACGTAGCACTAATCAACACATCCATGGAAAGCCGATTAAATTTGGTTATAAAAACTATTCTATTTATAATCATCTCGGATACTTATACTATGGATAGCTTTATCAAGAGACAGTCACCGAAGACTTCCATCCAGAACTAGGTGTTGGTGATTCTGTCGAGTTGGATCTAATATCCGAGCTGGCATCAGCCATTTACAGTTTTTACATGGATAATTGTTTTACTTCTTTGCCACTCTGAGATGAAATAAAGAATTTAGACCAGGATGCGACAGGAACGATTAGAGGTAATCGAGTAGAGAATGCGCTTTTGGAAGATGAGGAAGAAATTAATAAGACTAAGATAAGATCCTACAATCAAACATTGATGGAAAAGATAGGTAGCTGCCATTTGGTTGTCATCTTTCTTTAGTTTATCCCAGTACTGCTTTACTATTCCAATAGGCCCCACACTACATTGACACAACAGTAACAGTACAATAACAATACAATGACAATCCCACTATTACTGTTGTGTCAATGTAGTGTGGGGCCTATTGGAATAGTAAAGCAGTACTGGGATAAACCAAAGAAGGATGACAACCAAATGGCAGCTACCTATCTTTTCCATTAATGTTTATGTGAACAACACATTCCAGTTGCACCAATTAACCCCAATTTCAATATAAAAACAACTCCCATGACTTTTTATCATTCACATATATTGTGACAATTATATTTTTATATTGAGTTTACCTGCAACCTCTACCTCAGTACGAAAGCTTTGCTGCCTAGATCTCCTCCAGCGGTCATAAAACGTGTTGCTGATAAAGAAGACTGCTGTGGAATTGGAAAAATACCACAATTAAATATGGCAGTTGCAATGTTGCCTTGCATCAGGAGAAATGTTCTGTCGATTTTCATAGTAAGTTAAATGTTTTGAGTACTGAGTTTTCGTAATATAAAAATTTATTACAGTAAGCGTTCCTGAAGACATACTTTTTTTTTCATCATCTCATTATACAAGTAAGGAAATACAGAGGCATGCTTTCCCTTCCATTTACGGAACGATTCTGAAACTCAAAAACGACTAAACAGATTTTTTCGATATACTATATCTCTATGTTTATAACGATCCCAGTGTGAACTGACACGAGTTTTACTTTAATTGAATTAAATTATAGATGCTGGGAAATATATGGGCTAAAGAAGGGAATTCTTCCACTTCTATTTTTGATGCCGATCTGATTGCTGTTTGTCGAATTCATTCGATGCATTTAGTTATACCATAGATGAAATCATAGGGTACCTATACTAAGTTTGTCATTCCATTTGTAACATATAGAAATAATAATGGTAGAGCAAATTGGATTGGACACCGAAGCAGGTATATATTTTGACATTATCTGAGAGCGCATCCAGGTAGAGAGCTGCAATTTGATATATACAACATTTTCATAAAAATATTAAATATCGTTTCAAAAATGGGATAAATCGGACGACAACATATCTTGGTTTTGCCGAATAAATATTTAGTTGAAACGATTAGTCCCAACGTTTTTATCGTTCTTCAGAATATGAAATCTTATGAAATTGGTTCTAGTCATTTTTACTGTCCGACGAACAGTTCTAGAAATATATGCGACAAACCACTTCAACAATCACACCTGCACAGCAAAGTAACTATACGTAATTACATTCGGGGATTCCTCTAAGGTATCATAAGAAATATACCTTTTCAGTTTCAATATGGGAATAGTAAACTTCAAAGTGGAATAGTAAATTTCAATATAAGAATATTAAATTTGAATTTGAGAATTTAATTTTTTAATTTAAAAAAAATAATTTAACACAAAATATTTTAGAAGCATATTTTCTAAGTTAAGAGCAGCAGGAACTTTTCTTTAAATGCTTGCGATGCAATTGGCACATATTGTTGGTGTGAGTGTCTGCAAACCTTCTTCCATGAGGCTTTCTAAGGCTCTTACTCAATATTCTTTGATGGTTAAATCGTTTCTGGTGTAAATAATACTTGATAACTTTTTTGATAATTCTCTTTTAACATAAGTTTTCACCAAAGATCAAACATTTTCAATGGGGTTAAACATAGGACTATAGGGTCCAAGTCTAAGTATCTTGTTTTCATGGAATTCCTGCTTCAGTAAAACTTCTTCAACTTTACTGTGACAAGGTGCATTGTCAATTACCATAGCAACTGGTTCACTATGTCTAATCATTGCTTGGCGAAGGCAGGTTTCCATCCACGCTTTTGCATTTTGTTTTTTTGTTTTTGAACGAACCTCTTCTTATTTCATAATATATAAATCCATTTGTGCTTATGCATCCTATTACATGAACATTAGCACCTTTTGATCAAGCTGCTATAGTGGTGCATCTTGTTCCTTTTAATGATCTACCCTGAGTTCTTGAAATATGAATGTAAAAATTAGTTTAGTATATCTACTCATCCATAAACAAAATGGGTTTATTTTGGGACTGAAATTCAAGGTGTTCAGAAAGGGTTGTTTTTGAAATAGAAACGTTAAATTTTTCTCGAAATGCAGCAATGAGTTCCGCCAATGTAATGCGACAATTTCTTTCAATCATTTCTATGAAATAATCTAAATAAATTTGCGCAATTTTTTCAAATCTTTTCCCTCCTCGTTTATCTGAAGTTTCACTCTCTGACATCCAACGATATGCTGTTGACTGAGGAATATTAAGTTGGTGTGCAAGTTGTTTCCAGTCTCCATTCATATTTGACACAGCAAGTAATTGGGTTTTTTTTAAATCCTTTTTCTAATTTTTTTAATTCTTGTAGCCATTTTTGACAGCTATTAATTTTAATATAAAAACAAAATTGTAATTATTCTCTAAAATGTAAAGAATTTTTTGAAAACCAGCGCAAGGATTACAACTTTTATTTAGATTTCAACATTTCCCGTATTGAAATTTACTATTCTCGTATTGAAATTTAATATTCTCAAGTTGAAGTTTACTATTCCACTTTGAAGTTTACTATTCCCATACTGACGTTTATTATTCTCATTTTGAAACTGAAAAGGTATAGTCTTGGATCAATTCTAGCTTTTTTACTGGTTTTTCATGTTTTTATACTCTGACGAAATACCGGGTGGATGTATTGATGTTATTCTCCTAATCACCTTATGGTAGGCAATAACTGTGATTTCGTCGACGTCGCCTAGGTGTTCTAGTTGACTTTTTAGTGACCATCTGGATGCTGAGCTCACTTTTCTTATCCTCTTATAAACAGCAGGCGCCGCTTTAAATGCCATTTGAGTGTTAGTTAATTAGCTAGTTATCATCGAGTCGAATTAAAAAATCTGCACCTACTGTGTAATCTTTGCATAGGAGCAGATTCTTTCAAAAACAAGAAATGTTAGCGCACTTAATATAACTCAAAGGCTAGTAGGTAACTTTTATAGTATAATTGTTAAAATTAAGTATGGCAAAGAATTAAGTCTGTATTTAAAGCAGGATAGACATTCTTTTGGTCCGATATCATACGACATAATTTTGCATCATGTTGTATCCTATCCCTGAAAATTTGTAAATAACGGGTTGTAAAGAGCTGAAATGACTATCCTAGGGAGCATTAGAGTTACCTACTTTTACATTCCGGAAAAAGAACACTTTACAAAAAGGTTCGACAAACTTAATATACGTACCTCATGATTTCATCTTGGGTATACAAAGGAAATAGAAATACAGGATTGGTAAACTTACGAATGATAATTTGATGACTGATTCTGTCAACTACCTTAATGGATCCAGTAAAGATACAGTCAACCTGCCTACCAATATCTATAAGGGGGATGAAAAGGCTGACGAATTTCTTTAAGTTACCAATAGTTCTAAATTTATCCATGATTTTATGTTGGAATGTTCCCATAAGTCATCCGCACTGAAAATTCAAATTATCAGGAACTAAGGATCCGAATATCTTGGTAATATATGATAAGATTGTCAATAGGCCAGGACACCTACTAATGATTTTGGAAAACTCCATTACGAATATTTAAGTTAAACAAATAATAATGAACATACTCCATACTCGCTCGTCCCAGTTTCAACTTGTTCCAAAGTTCGTACAGATCTGAGATAGTACACATGCCAGGGCAAAACTGCATGTTTATCGGATGTCAGAAGCTCCTTCAGTGTATTCTTTAAGCTTTGTAACAAGCATGATAAACATTAAGGATTTTGAATAAGGACTATATGACATGCTACCAACGCTGCAGAAACTAGCCTCGATTCATGACATTATTGTAAAGGCGCAGTAGTCATTATTAGTTGCTATATTTAAGCGGTTAAAGTGTTTAAGTATCGACAATTAAGTTTAAAAATACTTCGAAAGTGTCGTGATTTCTCTTTTATATTTACAAGAAAAAACTCTTCCTTCAATCATGTAGAACATGAGAAAAACCACCAACGGCCTTTGTGATTTAACATTCAAAAGAGACATCGCAAAACGAGGAATTTGATTAAGATCATCTTTTCGAACTAACGAGACCACATAGCGTTTATCGTCTTTGTCTCGATTAGGCAAAATGTTGTCTGCCGATCTGTCGATAGCATTCTTATGTGATTCACATGCGTGTGATCTTTAAACGTTTCAACAATTTTTTTACTTTATTTTCTCCGTTCGTCGTTCAACGATTCACTTTGCATATATTATGCTAATATATTCTTCTGGACTTGTCCATTTTAGCGGGGTCTTAAAATTCTGGGAAGTGGCGCATCTCGCATATCATCAAAGATTGCGGTATGCTCAAAAAAGGAAATTTTCTCAGAGGTGTTAAAAGCGGCACTAACATGGACGTGTGACATGAATAAACAATAGGCAGAGAGGGTTTAGATGTAAAAATCAGAGACCTGGATTTAGTTTTGAAGAAGCTGTAGAGCAAGGAAGAGTAAAAAAGTATACTTGCGTATTGCGGAATTGATAATTGTGAGATACACACTGCATGCTGCATACATGAGTTTCAAAATTTTGTGAATACTCTAATGGAAAATTTTAATTAAGTATAATTATTCCTAATTATGTAAATGGAGAAACTAAGAATAATATGCGAGATTATTACATCCAATACTGTATCCTGAGCTAACGTCACTAGTGTCCGCGACCATCAGTGAATTTCTTTTCACCATAGTACGGTTGCACTAGAAAAGATATCTCTCTCGATTGTATGCTCGCAGCAACAATGATTGTATGGGTCACACATCTTTTAGTCTTCTCACGCAAGGACAAATATCGTTCTATCCATGTCGCATTTGAAAAAATTTAGGCTCAACTACAATTGAAGTAAAGAAGTTACGATTTTGAACAACGAAAAATTGATATTTTTAGCCTAAATAGATATCACATTCCGTAAGAGACATTTTATGTGTCTAGGCCTATGACAGGTCTAGTCATAAAAAAAATGATGAGGTGCCGGATCAGAAAGTTTTCGAAATGTTAAGATGGTGAAGTAATGTCAAAAAATTTAATATTTTATTTCGCTCTTAGTGATAATTCTCACTTATTTACAAAGCCTTAATACTATTTCAAAAATCTAAAACAAATGAAAAGTTAACAAATAAACAAAACATAAAAAATTCCAATTAAAAGTTCAATGAAATGTTGAGTTTAATCCAACCCTGTATTCCAACGCGATTCCACCTTTGTGTTTGTTTTAATCTGAAATAATGAGAGATCATGTGAAATTCATATCCAGAACTATGAATTTACTTCAAAAAAAGAATTTAATTGATTTTGTGGAACTAAATTATCGTATAATAGGCAGTGAATTGCTACTACGCTTGTAATTTAGGGTGCTTACACGTGTCAGCTTAGTTTGTTCATCCACTAATGAGCTTGGGCAGCACCGTGCCAATCGACTGTGAGTTAATGCGAGCAGATTGGTTTTCTGTATGTGCGAGAGGCAAAATGCTATATTTACTGAGAAATATACGCATTTATTCTCCGTAAAATATCCTAGAGATTTGTTTGGATGACGTGTTACGTCAAATATACCAGATTCAGATTTCAAGACTTCACTAGGCCTCAGGACTGCCCGATCTGTCTTGTTTGAAAGCTCAGAACGCAATGATATGTCTGAGGTCAAAATGCTGTACTTACATATGTACTAGCAAGGTTAATGTATAGTTGCTCGGCAATGTACGAAAGTTGACTAGGTGCAATGCTCCTAGTAATACTAGACACAATACTTCTAGTATTTGTTTTTTATTTTTTTAATACAAATTGCTAGGTTCAGAATTCTCTTAGATTTGGTAGACTTCAGTAGGCTTCAGTACTGCCGATATCTGTCGAGTGATAGTTCAGAACCCAATGATTTCTTCCATTTCTAGCGCTTTATTTATACTGCGGTAATGCACAGGTTAGATAGGGCTTTAGAAAAAAATTGAAACTGGTTGCGTGTGTGAGTGCTGGCGGTACGTGCCGCTCTGTAGAAGAGCGGCGGTACGTCATCATGACTGATGATGATAATTGTAATGGTGCAGCTGTTTTGGTAATAGCGATTTTACATGGTGAGTGCTTTTATTCAATAATTGTTTTAATTTTTGTTATTTAATGTTGTTTTCCTTTTCCTTTCAGATGCCTTAATGTTGATGACGGCGCTTATTTCGTTTAGTGTTTGTGTAAGTAGTATGAAGTGTATTCTCAGATCATGAATAATCTGAGGATATGCTTTTTTGTTTATGTTTTACTAATTTTTATCCTTTTAATGCTTTCAGGTGATTCTTCAATGTGTTTGAACATTATATGCTCAATTTTAAAAAGTGGAAAAACTGAAAAAATTATTAAATGGAAGTTGATTTAATCGAAGATTTATGCTCTCTATTAATTCGCAGTACCATCTTTATTCCATTTTAATTTTTACATTTCACTTTTAATCATTTAGTAATAATTTAATTGTTTGGCACATCGCTTTCTTATGGAATGAGAAATTCTTACCGCACCTTTGCGGACTGCAATTTTGCATTTAAACTTAATGAAAGTTCCCCTGCGACGAGTTACAGTTAATTTGGGAACGTTTGTTAAATTTAAAGTGCGCGTTCGCTTTACGTAAATGACATTACTTACGCACCTATACGTAAATTGTAGTTGAGCCTACTCCAGTGCCATCAATTCTTTCCGCAGAAGATTATTGTCTTTAACGCATGCTCTGCACACCAGTCTTAGAAGGCGGTTTAGCTGTCATCAAGTCAGGCTGATGTCACATGCATCTGAAGCCTCTTAATTTTTGTCATGAAAATGCACAAAGCCACAAAATGAATTATGCCATGTCATATGAGTTAGAAATTCCAAACGTTTGAAAAAGTTCTGACTCCATAATCTGAAAAGCTAGTCTGTATTAGGAATAAAATGCCACGCATTTACAGGTTCTCTTATAATGCGCGTCAGAATAGTAAGCATTTTTCAGTCAGACAAAAGGCGTGTACCGTTGAAGAAGGCCAAAATGTGTGAGGAAGAAAATTTAATTCCATCCATAAAAAATAGAGCATCCTGATTCGTTGACATAGGAATTAATAAGTCATCAATAGTCATGTAGTAATTATGATTACGGTCGCCATGTAGTTGTTGTTTATTATTTTATGGTCGCTAAGTGGTGAGAAGCTTAACAAGCAGGTCTAAAAATGGAGAAGCTCAGTGAGCAGATCTCCTAGTATGGAAACTTTGAAAAAGCAGATCCCCGTTTCTTCTGGGCAAGCTAGAACTAGCAGATGCCCTGTTAATAAAAGACACAGTCTGTTTAAGCGCCAATCAACTAATTATCTTTATTGGAATA
This sequence comes from Dioctria rufipes, assembly GCA_963924295.1. Classification (NCBI taxonomy): domain Eukaryota; kingdom Metazoa; phylum Arthropoda; class Insecta; order Diptera; family Asilidae; genus Dioctria; species Dioctria rufipes. Next base: position 12,754 of record CAWUPM010000392.1, read on the forward strand.
TCGCTAGCTTATTTATACAAAACTAAATTTGCTAGCCTAGACTTAATTGTTATTAATGCACATTAATACTTGATTTGTGTACATGCCCGTGAATTGGGGCACGTTAAAACTATAAGCGGCTTAACTCCAGCAGAAAGATGTGACGCAATGTACTTGACCCGTATTACACTGGTAGCAAAAATGTAAACAAACGCATGTAAATAATTACAGTCACTTCTTTAGGTTGTGACACATATTTGGTTTAGCGTATGTTTTTTTTTTTTGCTTAATTGTAATAATGCAATCGATCGCGTTTATTGTGATTGATTAATTTTGGGTCAATTGAATATTGCAAGAATGCAGAATGTACATTATTGTATTTTTAATTGATTTGGAAATTGTTGTGCAAATTCACATCACAGTCAATTTATGTTCTGCTGAAATGCCTTCCTTTGGTCCTATGGTAGACCTAATTGATGAGTCAAACCAAGACTTGAAACTTGTCACCAAAAATTAATGGGTTGTGTGATGAAATAACAAATTAGAACATTTTTTAGCTTTTGCTATATACCGGAGAATCCCAAAAAATTCTTTCTTGAACAAAACTATTTAATTGATATCCTTATCATATTACTCTAATAGTGGAAATAATTAAAGTAATAGTTTAAACTTAATATTATGTGAATTAAGGTTAAACGGAGGATCACATTAAAAATTAACTATACATCACATTGTTTTAATATGAGGACTGTATAACTCTAATGTGACGACCATCATATTAATCGAATTATACGGACTATTACTTATTAATAGTATAAATACTGACCAAAATTAATGGGAATAACTATTCAAAAACTAATGATTTTAAGTGATTTTTCTCTGAGTGTTTAAGTAATTGCAGATCTTATGTCTATACATATCTATCAAAAAACAAAAAATGTATTATTTTGGCGATTGTATCTGAATCGTACATGAAGTCATGCCATTACCTTAATGATACTCCTTCGCCTTACCACAATCTGCACTCCATCCATTCAAAGTTTTCTGGTTCTTCATTTTTTTTTAGTTTTTAGTCTGTTGAGAAATATGCAAAAAATAAAACGACACCAACTTGTCTGTTTGGGGAATATGCTTACTTAAAACCATGCCTGCAAACTAAATTCATGCAGTGTGATCCAAAAAGTTCACGAATAAATCAACATCGGCCTGAATTTCATTCATGCACATTTAACGTGTTGTTTTGTTATCACTTTAGTGAGGAAAAAAATTTCATTGAATGAGAGCTGTCGTTTTTGAATGCCGAGTACTTAAGTTTTTACGTGCGCTTCCTGGTTCACATAGGTAAAACACCTGCATATTGCAGTGTCAGGCATATTTATTGTACTACCTTTATGGATGAGGACAAATTTTGAATGCTGTGTTTTGTATTTTATAAGGAGAATATTTCTTTAGCATGTTGGCGTGCGGTTAATGCCCTACTTCCAACAAGATTGCATTTTTAGATTGCAAGTCCAATGCAATTAGGATTTTCAATTCACGTTCAAAATATACATCCTTTATAAGACCGGAATTTATATCAAAGCTGTTAAAATATCGCCCACATTGCGAAGACCTCTAACTTCCGGTTGGTTTATAGACCGTTACTCCATCATCTTTGGGGAATCTGACATGGATTATGGATGTGTCTCTTTCCATGTGTGATTACTGTGTATGTGTACGACTTGCAGCCCAGCAGGAAAAAAGAAGTATCTTCCGTTGGAGGCAAATTAGAAGAATTTCGTAAAAATTTCCATTGAAAGCTTTTAGGAAACCTTTCATGTACTTAGTCAATTGAACGAACATAAATCGGAGATGCTTCTATGCAACTGCCATCGGAAGAGTTCAAAATAACAAATCTGCCAGTAATATTCCAAAGAAGTTTCTTTCTAATTATATGCATACGAATAGGGAAGGGATATGGCGATTAACCGCTTCCAAGCTTATAAAAATTACTGCTATATGCGTTTTTGTATGCTTCCATTTCCCACTGAGAGGATTTACTTCAAGGTGATTCACACGGTATTTCCGGGTTTACTAGACTCTTGTCGCGCTAGTGTGTGATTTGAACTTTTCATTTTTAAGCAATTTCCTGAACGTTCCTTCTGTTAATTTTAATCTGGCCAGAACGAGATGGTAATAATTTGCAATACCTGCTCCTCTGTAAATTTTGATGTCCTCTAAACTATCTAAAAAAGTTCTCCACCTACGGCTATCAGCTTTATGGTCTATTGTTAATATTCATTGTTATGGTCGGTGTTATCGAGACCGATTTGAGATTTTTATATGAAATAGCTACAACTATATGCATATATGTATCTCCTCTATGAACGAGATTGAAAACATTTTCCAGCCACCAATAGTATTTTTTCCTGCTTATTAAGTTGTTGCGTATCAATGCAATATTGTACAGTTTTTTAGTCTGTTACTCAAGCATGCTGTAAAGATCCCTCAAGGCATTGTTCACTGGAATAATAATAAACCAATATTGTTCAGTTGAGTTTCTACCGAAATATAATAAATTTTACCAACCAGTGCACATTAGTCCATCTGCATCGCTCAATTCGGTTTCGATATTGTTTCGAATCATTTTTACTAGGACATAATCCCTTTTCCTATTTCGAAGTAAGTTTATAAATTTCTATTGTCCCAGGCATGTTCTTCTTCGTAAAGGCTAGGTCGTCGTTGTTTAATAATTTTGGTATTGAAAAATCATTTCTACGATTCTTAGACCCGGTCTTTTTATAAGAAAACGTCGCGAATCGTCAGTTTAACCTCTTCTAGAGTACTCTAACAATGTTCCCTACTCCTTCTAACCTCGCATGTCGCACAAACTTTCTTTACTTCATTATCTCCGGGGTTTATGTTGACGGTTTCGATCGAGCTGTTCAAATTTAACGCAATAAAATTTCAACTAATACTAATTCTGAATATATATTACAGCCGAGTTTCAACGTTATTTTCTAATGTTTACAATTTATTGCCAAAGACGTGATGATTGTTACAAACCCACATGCTACAAATTTCCGTTACAGAAATGATGAGTTTAAAGTTTTCAATTCACATGAAATGTACCATTTCACGAGCATGAAAACAGACTTATAATTCAAAATTATTTACATTAGAGGCGAAAAGTACGTTTTTTTAGTGCTCTCAACAGAATTGCTGTTAGTGGCTATTCTACTACCGAAAAAAAAACTTTAAGTTTTTTAATTTCATATTCTAGTTCAAATGACGTTTATTTGGGTGCTAAACAAGTAACACTAAGTCTTATAATTATGTATAGGGTAAATAATAATAAAAAGATTTAGAGATATAGAATTAAAGTAGCTTTAATTTTTCTGAGCTAAATATCTAAATTAATAATAATAATATGCTTCAAAACATATTACCGTACTACTAGAGAACTCAATCCACTAACCAATTATGCAATTCTTAAATATTCAAATAAATTGCTCTAAAACAGTGTTACCACAGCTCATTTTGAGATAAATCTTATACTGACAATTAGATTGCTCAGTAATCATAAATTTCGAGAGAATAATATCGCACGATATTTAAAGACAGCCTTTGACGTGCATCCCAAGATTGAATTTAAATATTTCGAGAAGTGGTTAACCACATACAGACCTATTCTATATTACATTATAATTAAAAGCCACACTGAGCTGAATCCAAACCATGGAAAACATCACAACCATAAGTCATGAGAGGGACAATTAACGATTTAACCACCATAATCCTCTTGTCGATAGGAGTAAATGGTTAAGTTATGGTCTTGTTTTAATAATGTCAGTAAGCAACCGCGAAAGCCTTAAAAGTTATATTGTTTTAATAAGATGAGACAGATTGAGTATTAGATGCATTGAATTCGATGCGATTCGCGTCGCGCATAGAGAGGATATAATTAAGACCGTTATTCAATAATCTAATCGTGCAATCTCGTTTAGTGCTGGGTACTGTCATCAACGAAACTATGGATGGGATTGAAAGTAAGAGAAAGTAGATCATTAATGAAAATTCAAAAGAGAGTTGGAGAGATAACAGAGCCTTGAGGCACACCGGCATTTATGGTATAAGGTTCAGAAGTAATGCCATACAAAGAACACGTATTTGTCGACTAAATAGGGAGGAGAGAGACCATGTGCTATAAGTTTGGCTAAAAGAGCTGGATGCCAGACTCCAGCCTTTGAAATATCTATGGCAAGAATTTTGGAATCACCAAAATTGTGAAGACTACGGTTCCAACGTTCTGCAAGAAAAGTCAGGAAGACTCCAGATGAGCGTCCAGCTCGGGGGCCATATTGGAGATCGTTGATGAAATAATTAGTTTCCTGATACTTCATTAATTTGGAGTTAATGGCAGATTAAAAAAAAACTTTGAAAGAATCGAAGTGGTTATTATTGGTCGATAGTTTGAGGGATGGCTACCCTCCTTTCTTGGCAATAGGCTGAACGTGAGCTAGTTTCCAATCAGTTGGAAATTTTCCTGTCAAATAAGACAAGTAGAATTGTTTGCGCAGAGGTTTAGCCAAGGATGAGGCGCAGGTTTTAATTAACAGGGGCGAAAAACCATCAGCACCTGAGGTTTTGGGGACTTTGATCCTCTTAAGAGCCCGAAGCACATCTCTCGTACGGACGTGTATTGGTTCTTTTACAGATCCGCACGGTGGATGCAAAGCAGGTGTTTGTGGAGTGCCAAAATATTAGCTTTATTCAGGGAGTCAACAACCATTTCATCATTATTAAGTAGTGAAGGTATAGAGAAACTGGTGAAGTTGTTCCTGCTGGTTTTGACCAGGAACCAGAATCCTTTCCTACCTTTGCGGCTTGCCAAGATTCTTTGTCTAATATTTTGGCCAAAAACGAATTTTTCTCTCCGGATAATGGACTTGCAGGTGTTCCGTGCAGTCTTGTAGACTTATTTCAGTTGCAGACATGGATGCAATTTATAGTGGCGAAAAGCAGACTTTTGGGATTTTATAGGTTGGTTGCACGTATCGTTAAACCAAGAGTGATTTTGCTGTTATTGCGATCTGATATAAAAGTACGGAATGTATTCACGCATCCCAAGACTAAGTATGTTACTTAGTTCTAATGTGCAGTCATCAACATCCCTCAAAGCAGACCGACCAATCAATTTCTGTAAGATACTGATTGATACTTTCCCAATCAGCATTCTTGTAGTTCTAAAGAACCCTATCTGTACGTGGAGAAGTAGCGTGGCTTAGGTTTGAGGTAGTAAATTGAGCCGTGATTACCAAGAGAGAAGCCGACTGAGGTGTAATATTCGTCAGGATGGGATGTTATAAACAAATCCAGGAATTTAGCTCTATCTTTAGCTGCATCAGGGATTCGCGCTGGTACGTCCACTAGCTATTTCAAATTAAAAGATTCACAGAAGTGGTCAACGAAACGTCCCGCAGGACTTGTGCTAGAAGAAGGTGCGAGCCAGGGTATGTTACAGACATTAAAATGGCCTGCCAGACGATTTCGGAAGAGAGGGGTACAGAAAGAAAATGATCGGTTTTATTGGAGATATTGTCAATTACTGATACCGTGTCGTCATCAAATATATTTGGGCTGCGATAAAGGAAACAGAAGTGATGATGTGCTTGCGAAGTTTGAATTTAATCCAGATGTAATTAAACTCTGGATTGGCAGAAGGAAAATCTTTAAGAATGGTAAAAGTCACATAATTCCGAATATATATTACGATCCCTGTATACTGAGAAAAAAGAAGCACGAATCTGTAACCCGGGACGTAATACTGATAATATCATCATCAGAAACGATTTTGGTCTCACATAGCGCAAGAATTGCCGAATTTTTTTAGTTGATGTGGCAGTACACCGAAAAACGATTTGCTTTTAATCCACGAATGTTGAAAGCTCTTATGCTAGATGTATTATCTTATGACTACGCGTCATAACTTTAAAAGCGATAAGTTTTGTACTTAAGATTTTAATAATATCAATCATTGCCTTTTTCACATAGATTGGCTCATTAGAGCAAAACGCTTTTGTTTCTGGTAGCTCGTCTACATACATCTAATTTAGGTATATTCTCGAATTTTAAATGAAATTGAAGATGGTAATGAAGTTGATGCAACAACGCATTTGGTAGAGTCTGTTTATCGATGTTTATTTTCACGATTCTCTTACTTTGTTTTTATTCATCTATCTTTGATTAGATTTCTTCATATTTCAGTGATCGAAAACAATATGTCAAAATTATCCTCCTTATATCAGGATTAATCAGTGTCATCTAAGGCATTCCTCAGGGTAGTCATTCGAGCTCCTCTTTACTTTTTATGTTTTTTATTAATAATATAGTTAATCAATTTCATTTTGATAACTTGCTAATTTTGATCGTTATACAAATATGATGATTTCATAATGCTTCAAAATGACATTGATATTCTTCTTCTTTAGTATATTGATAGTAAAGTTAACCTTAATATTTGAAAACGTATGATTGTGTCCTTCTATCAAAAGTTAAATGCATTTACATTTAATTATAATTAATAATCCTCATTTGCTTTATTCAAATTTAATTTTACTACATACTTTTGAGTACCTACATATATCTGTAGGAAGATAGTGTAATAGTTTATCTTTAACGATTTTTTACAGGAAGTGTCTGAAATATGTAGTCACTTCCTCAAGTGTTACAAGCCTTTACGCCGACCACCGATATAACCGAGTAATAAGAGAGGGAGAAAAGCGGGGAAGGGGACGGTCGGGTACAGGCCTACGAGATACCCAGTCCATACACGCCACACATACGCGAGACGCAAACACACAGGCCACAGACACGCCGCTTGTGTTTGTGTGTGCATGGCTGTATCGCAATGTGGGTGCAACTCCCCCCTTCACCGCTCATCTTGGTTTGTATTACACTATCGGCGTGAAGGCTTGTAGCACCGCATAAAGTGACTAAAAATTTCAGACAGTTCGTGTAAAAAGTCCTTAATAACAAACTGTTACACTATCTGCCTACATTTCATGAAGTGCCTAGCCACAGCAACTTTAGAACTCAGAAGGTAAGTAAGATGTTACTTTTTTATTAATCTTGAAATGCAGACCCGTTTTAATATTCACTTGTTGGTAACCCTGAGTAAATATTACTCACACACGAAAACACTATAAACAAAAAAGTTGAAATAATTTAGCGCAATGCAATAACACAAAAATGCAAAACAAAAAACAGGATTCCCGCAAGAGTCGTTTAAAATTTACATAAACAAATTTTAATAAAGAAGGTAACGTAAGGATAATTAAATGAAAATAATCACATTTTGTTAATTTTTTGCTCACAAATTGATAATACTTATAAAGGGTTTTCCAATAAGAGGTGTTATTTTAATTAGCCCGCTATTTCAGTAGATGTCACTTTTGGAGCTGTCATTTTTTGACACTGGACAAGTAGAAACTAAGCCATTAATAAAAATGGAACGATACACGATTCAACAACGCATTGAAATTATTAAAATTCACTATAAAAATGGTGAAAATATGGCAGAGACGGTTCTTGGGTCGGTTTTTGGGTCGTCGTGGAGCACCTTGTCGGACCGCAATACAGCAATTGGTAGAAAAATTCGAGCTGTCGGGACAAGTTAGTGATGTGAAGAATAAAACCCGTGCACGTCGCTCAAGAACAGCCGAGAATATTGCTGCTGTAGCCGAAAGTGTTGAAGAAAATCCGGGTTTGTCCATTCCTAGTCGTTCTTTGGAATTAGGCATTCCACAAACGTCATTAGACCGTATTTTGCATAGGGGGGGGGGGGGGGTCTTAAGGCTTATAAAGTTCAGTTAACACAAGAACTCAAGCCGGCCGATCATCAACAACGTCGACTCTTTGCTGATTGGATCCTTCAAATGCATGAAAATGATCCGGAATTCCATCGAAAACTCATCTTGAGTGATGAGGCCCATTTCCACCTCAATGGCTTCGTCAACAAGCAAAATTGTCGCATCTGGGGCTCGGAAAACCCAAGAGTTATTGTTGAAAAGCCTCTCAATCCTCAACGTGTGACTGTTTGGTCCGGTTTATGGTCCCGCGGGGTCATTGGACCTTACTTTTTCGAAAATGAGGCTGGAGCAACAGTTACGGTGAATGGATTGCGCTATCGACAGATGATTAATGATTTTTTATGGCCGGAATTCCATCAAAAACTCATCTTGAACTAACAATCACACAATGCAATGCAAAGTTGCGAAGTGGAGACGCTGTGGTCGTATGTCTTCAAAGGTAGTGCAGTATTCAAGTAGAAAGCGAGTAAAATTTACTCACGGTTAGCGTTCCAGGGTTAAAGATATACTCTGTTGTTTGTAAAATAGAGTGCCACCAGCTTTGATCATTGATTTTGATACACTTTCTAGTAATAGTTATACATTCGAGGAGCTTGCTTTAGAAATCACATGACGGAACTTGTTATGGTCGTCACAGTTAATGCATTTTTAAATTTAATTAAATTAGTCATCTTGCTAATTTGACAAAGTTTCAAAAACCTAATTTTTGAGAATTGTATCTATTGAATTAATGTATATATTATGTATTATATTATTCAGCAGTTGCTACTTTTACATTGCCTATTTTTAAAGCTATTATTCCTCTTATAAATAAATAAAAATAATATAATTGCCTACTTTAACATACAACCAATATTGGTTATTCTGATTGTACATACTAACTGTATACTAAATAAAAGTAAAAATGACGAACAACAATTTTTTTACACAAATCAGTAGCCAGACGAGTACGTGGATCTAGTATAAACTCCGAAATTTAAATGTAGTGCCCAAAATTATAAATACATCACCATATCAGTTGACAGTTTGCTTATAATTTTCTATTAGATTTGATTTATTTTTATTTATTTTGGTTGTATTCTCTCACATTATATTTTCATTTTTAAAACTGCTGTATAAAATTTCAAGGTAGTGAATGTGTGAAAGTCTGGAATAATTCATTAATTACATGAATATATTTCGTGCGATTGTAAATACTAGGAAATACTGACTTTGTCATTCCATTATCGACTGAATTTGAAGACCTTATTATTAATTCTCTTCATAGCAACCACCCACTCATTCTCAATTTTACATGTAAAGGGCGGAAATTTATTATGCAAATGATGCACTCCTTTACTCGACAAAATTTAATTATATCTTGGTCAAGAGACCTGAACACGAGCGAACTTTATCATAGAACTCTCACCATCAGTGCAGCGCAAAACTTAGAACTAGTAATTAGCTTAAGTGACAAAAGACTAAATTAAAATCCCAATTCGCAATGCATTCAAATTAAGTTTCTTCTCCAGAGATACCGAGTAGAGTAATAAGTGGTAAGAAATTAGCGCTTCCTTTGGGATTGAATACTATACCGATGAAAAATACTAATGAATTTTAGTAGTGAAAAATGAACATAGAGTTTTGGCAAACATATTTATATTAACATGAATAATTTTGAATAGTATGAAAATTCTTGAAATTTTTGTATGGCCATAAATTTGTTGGGGAAATAAATTTTTAACTAAATTATGTATAAGTGATATTCGGTTCGTTCGTTCAAACTACTCAATTAAAATTTGTTCTCACAAGAAAGTGGAGATGAAACAATGAATTAATCACAGCACGAAGACGCCTAACATGCTGCGACAATCAGAATCGATTCAGTGAAATTTAATTAAAAACCCCAACAAAATAAACATTTATATAAGGGCAGTGCCCCAACATGGCCTGTATGTGAGTCTTCGACAAGAACATTCCGGAAAGTAATCAATAGTTGATTTCCTAATTAACAGCTCCCAGCTTGAAATAGTAAAACAGTGCGAGAGAAATTACTAACTTGGTCGGTTGTGTCTTCGGCTTTCAATTTTATTTGAGAACTCCCTGAATGTTATATGGTGCAAGTTATGAGCCCCATGCCATGTCATTCTCTATGCTTTTAATAATTCTGTTGAAATCGATTGATATACACGTTATAGGTATACCCAGATACATTTAAGCAATGTACTATAGCTTGTCAGCTATGCTTATATGTAAGTAAAATAGGTATTCAGTTTATTATAGTACATATATGTTATGACAGGTTCACTAACTAAATTAAATATCTCATTTTAGTTGCAATAGTTTTCTTTTTACTTAAAAAAAGACAGCACAACCATCTTGGGGCTGATATCGCTTTCAATGAAAAATTGAAAAGCTTTCACCAGGATTTCTTCTAGGAAAGCCTTCAAATACAGTAAGACTGCGTTTCTTTGCTAATATTCTTTGAATGTTAAATTCACATTTCAATTATTAATTATATGGTATACACTCCGGATGACTCACATTTAAACAATATATGTCTTTCAAAAGATTAGCAACTTAAACCCAAAAATTTTCATACACGATTACTCTTAACTAACTCTTAATCTTACAGCTTAGAACAGTGATAGATTTAAATTAAGACAGTAATTCCTTTTTGCAAAGAAAGTTGATGCATCAATTTTATTTCTAATTAAGCTTTTGTTTAAATTCGCGGGGTATCATATACTTTACTAATCAGGTTACGAAATGCTTGGATGGCATACATAACAAAAACTTGGATAATCTACTAAGCACTTTAGTTAACTTTTATTTTCATCTAGGGTATAATATTACTGGTATATTAGATCAATTATAACTCTATTGTTTCTCTGAAAAGTTTGTAACTTTGTTTTTATCCTATAGAAAATTATAAAGTTTTTCAGTTATCTTACTGATAATTGCAAATTTTTTAAGTTAAAAATAATATCCGCCTATTGACAATTTTTCTATCTGTTTGAAAATATTTCTATGAAATTTTAAAGTAAAAATTAATTGAATTTATTTTCATATAAACGATTCCTGTTTTAGGGTTCCGTACCCAAAGGGTAACAACGAGAACCCTATTACTAAGGCTTCGCTGTTCGTCCGTCACCCGGTTGTATCGCATGAACCGTAGTAGATAGACAGTTGAAATTTTCACAGAGTGTGTATTTCTATTGCCGCTATAATAACAAGTAATAATAAAAATAAAATTCAACATTAATGGGGCCCCCATACAAGAAACGTGATTTTTTCGGCGTTTTTTTCCTCGTTTAATTCTCATTCATTATTATTATCATAAGTAGGCAGTTTTTTTTTTAAATGATTTTCAAATGACAGCATTGTTATTGTTTTTTCAAATGACAGCATTTTTTTTCACATGTCGCCTTCTCTCATTTAAAAAAATAAATAAAAAGTACGTAGTGTTGACTTTTGTACGATGGTACGGATCCCTTCGTGCGCGAGTCCGACTCGCACTTGGCCAGTTATATCTAATTTATTCTGAATGCATGTTATTACGTAAGAAATTATCATTTAGTTTTGTGGTGCTATATTGAGTGGTGGTGGAAAGTTGAAGGGAGAAAATAAGTGTTTTGACGGAAATGGCACAAGAGGATGCAATAAACTGAATTGAGGATTTCTTATTTCCTTAGTACATATATGTTGGTGGTCTTTATTGATTAGATCCGTGTCTTGTCTTAAGTTGATTAAATTCCTTTTTTCCATGTAGATATGACGTGCTTCTTTAAATTCGCATTTTTTTCTGTTTTTCTCTGTGTTTATAATTGTTCCATTATAACAGACGAATGTATATTTGGTTTGTATTGTGTGTGAGGCTAATGCTGATCGTGGTGTTTTTGGCTATGTATGTTTTATGTTAGAGTAGTCTGGTTTTGAAATGACATTATCTGCGCAATGCCAGAAGACTCTGAAATAGAATCCGCACATACATTCAATAACATTCACAATAGATTTATATTTATCATTGAAAATGAGAATAACAAAAGAAGCCCATTTTTAGACATCAGCTTAATTAAGACAAAAAACAACATAATAATAACTGACGGGTACTGTAAAGTCTGTAGCTTAAACAGGATATTAAATTATTTTTCCAACCACCCACAACAAAGAAAAGTTTATACAGGCCAATCATTCATTAATAAAATATTTAAAATAAATAATAGGGAATTTACACACAAAACCATATAGGTTGTAATGTACACTCTAGCGACATTACTATATTCAAATAATTATAATACTTAAATTCCAAATATTGAATTACAAATCTAATTTCCTAAAGATCCCTTAGAGATGTAGGTGACAATATTCTAACGCTAGATATAAGTATAAATAATAAATATAAAATAAAAATAATAAAATAAAATAATAAGAAAAAAAAATGAACTTTTAAAAATAAAACGTCATACTACAACTAAAATAAAATGAATTTCCAATTAAAACTCACTGGTGGCATAACCACAGCCTAAACTGGAAAACATGCTTATCTTAAAAATACAGGGAAAACCTGCTGAAACTGGGGCGATGAGAAGAAGAAGAAGAAACTTTTTTGAGGAGAAACAACAAGAGTTCCGGCCTGTCCGGCGAGTTTTTTTTGGGGAGTTCATCCGAGAACGTGCTGAAGGAAAAGCGACAGATCGGAAAAATATCCAGATTCAACCAGGTTTCATTTTACAAATAAAAGATCACAAGGAGTTGAACAAAGTCAGCAAGGAGAACCTAGCGCATCTCATCCAAGATTTTCTCATAATTCAGGAGGGAAGGTACTGCTGCCATAAAAGGATCTCACCGTGATAACTTGAAGTTAAGTCCTAAATAAATATAAAAATATCAAAGAAAACAAATCAAGTAAGAAAAAACAAAACCAAATATAAAAAACAATTTAACCATAATATAAAAGAAAATATAAACAATAAAATTTACTAACGTAGCATTATATGTGATTTTTAACCTCGAAAATTGATTATTACACATTTAGATAGAAATGTCTCGAAGGACGGCCGTAGGGTCTAATATATAATTTCAGTGTAACAATTGTGTACAGGGATTTGGAGGAAATTGAATCTCATTAAAAATTCTGTTTAAGTGGATGCAAGCTTTATTCTTTAAATATCCTTAAATAAAAAAATTAAAAAAATAATTTTCAATTGCCAGCATCATAAATGCAAACCAAGCACTCCCCTTGACACTTGGTTTACAAGGTTGCAACAGACTTTCTGACAAAAAACATCTATCCAACCCACACAATAGATACATTAATTAGGCAAACAACAAGGAATACTCATTATTACCATACCCAACATAACAGAATGAATAACAAGATAATAACATTACGCAACACTACCCCAGTGTACAGATCCATCCCATAAATTATAATAATCAAATGAAGATGGCATTCAAACCAATAACACAGCTCAATAGATGCTACATCAAGTTAAAAGACCCTATACCTACCCAAGATGCCAATAATGTCGTTTACGAAGTACCACGCAAAAACTGCACTACAGAATATATAGAACATACATCCAAAACACTCAAAACCGGACTATCCAAACATACATAGCCAAAAAGACACCACCCTGGTAGACATATCATGATGAGCTCATCAATGAGTTCCTCATGAGCAATCAGATAAACGTACTAATGAAATTTATTCGGGTTTGAATCAAATCCGGGAAAAAACTCATTTATTTACTTATTCACAGATAGCATGCATGAGATATTGCATCTCTTTCACTTATTTAGAAATGCATACTTTGCTTCTCTTTTGTGCATTTTACAATTACAGATGAGCACTCCGATGAGTACATAATGAGTGTTTCGATGAGCTTATTAATGAGCAGGTCAATCAGTGTCATGATGAGCTTAATAATGAGCATATCAATGAGAGTCATGATGAGTTTATTAATGAGCATATCAATGAGTGTCATGATGAGCTTATTAATGAGCATATCAATGAGTGTCATGATGAGCTTATTAATGAGCACATCAATGAGTATCACGATGAGCTAATTAATGAGCATATCAATGAGTGTCATGATGAGTTTATTAATGAGCATATCAATGAGTGTCATGATGTGTTTATTAATGAGCATATCAATGAGTGTCATGATGAGCTTATTAATGAGAATATCAATGAGTGCCACGATGAGCTTATTAATGAGCATATCAATGTTTGCCATGATTTTAATCAAACTCCAGTTTCAAGTCAATCTCCCATATTTTCCAGCTTATGTTTTCTAAAATCTTAAAATCCACTCAAGGAAGCTACTGCTAAGGGAAAGATAGAAATCCATTAATAGTAAAAAGAGAGGTCAACTAGGAAACAGAATAAACAATGCAGGGGCACTGAGGGGCAAGTATTTGGTCATAAGAACAAATTAAAACATTAATTTAAAATAAACAAATCAATAAATTAATTCGAAATCAACCAATTTACAAACATAAATTCAAAATACTTTAATTTTTTTTTTTCTTCTTCCCTCAGTTTTATGTTCCCGCATTGGTTATAAGGTTCTTCTTTTTGCAGAGAAACAATTAAAAGATCAAAGGAAATTTTAAATTGTAGATCAATAATAAACAATATTTTGCATACTTAGCTGTACATTTCGCTCTAGTAAATCGATTAAGAGAATGAAGAATGCAACTTCTAAGCTCCTTCTCATAATCCTTTCTAATCATGTCTGTAGCGCAGGACCCTAAATATTTACGATAAAAGATTGTACAAACATGAGCCTTATTTTATATAGAGATAATTTACGAAATAAAACTTTATCGAATAACTGCAGACTTAATAATTTCCTCTTTCCATTTGTCCCATCCAAGTTAAATTCCAAGTAAACCCTGTCTGTAGCAATAAGACGAAATACTGATTCTAATGTTCTATCTTTTTTTTTTTTTTAAATAGCCAGTCTAGAAGAGAAACAATATAATTTAATTTTACTGATTCAAACAAAAGAAAAATGTCAGCTTACAGTTGCTAAACCAAATTGAGCATCCTTTATATGATCCTCAACATCCATTAGTTCACTAATTGTCGTCATTGGAACCATTGCGGATACTTCTTCTTCTACCTCATTTTTATTTCCCCCTATTAATGTACTTACATTTTTGTCTATTCGTTTCGACAGCACTAAACAGTTACGATTAATTGTATTATCTGCTATTTGTCTAGCATTCGCTTCACTTTCAAATTTGGAAATCTTGAAAATTTAAAATCTGATTTTAAGGAAATCAAACTGAAATAATAACCTTTTCCAATAACACTTGTTGTGTGGTTTTCATTTCTAAAATCTGTTGACTGATGTTCTCAAGCTTACTTAAAACAGTAGTTTTGAAATCCGTATCTTGCGGTTTTATAATATTCTAAGAAGTGAAAGTTATAATTCTATACATTTTGTTATTTTTACTATATTTTTAAACAAAGCCTATATCTAGTGAATCAGAAGAATAATGATTTTCGCGTTTTATAATATTCTATATATATAATGATACTAAAAAGATATAAATTAGGAATATGTACTTTTTATATTAAAAAAATATATTACCATGACTTTTACAAAGTTTTATATTGTATGTAGCCCTAGAAAGTACTGAACGACTCATACAGCATTTCTGTGTTGACGTTGCGAAGCCACCTACATTCTCACTATTCAGTGGATTTATGTATCCGTCGATGATTGGTGATAATGGTTCTATGGGTTTATTATCATCGCTGAATTTTATTGGAAAAAACTTATATTCAATTTCGGTTTTTTTAAAGACTTTTATTTCTAATTTTTGTCCGGAGCATTGTAATATAGCAAGTGCTTCTGAAGACTTCACAGGTTCCACAAAGAAATCAGAAACGTTTTCAAATTCATATCCCATTATTGTTTTTGACCCGTTTGCAAATCCCTCTGCACTAACTCTAAATGGTGTATTCGGCTTAATGAGGCAATAACTATCAGTTTCACGTTTGTAGCTAATATTAAAGTTATTCCGATTCTCATTATAGTTGTATTGACTGAAGTAAAGACCTTCTCCTAATCTACTTTGTAACTGCTGTAGCGGTTTGTTTGGGGACCTTACCAATCGTTTCAAGAGTTTCATAGAATTTTCAAATTTATATGCTGAAAATTTATCTAATTCCCCAAATTTCTGGACTAAATCACATATATGTAAAAGGCAATGTACATTGTTGCTTACAGTTTCTTCCCCATAAAGTGTAGGAAAAAAGCTAACATATTCTTGCAACATTTGCTTAGCTATGGGCAGATTCGGCAAACAAGATTTTTCACAAGTAACAGTTCGTATAGCAGAATGAAGTAGCAAAAAATGATAGTATATGTCATCATGAAACAATCCCTTTAGAACTACAATTCCAGAATACAAAAGAAACGTTCTTAATTCTGTTGCTTTCCATAACACCAGACAGTCTAATGTTCTTGCATCTCTTGAAAATTCACAAGGAATATTGTTTGAAATTTTTTGAAGTCTTCTATTAATTTCTGTAACATTGATTACATAATATCTATTTTTCATTTTTAATATCATTTTAAGAATTTTTTTCATAACTCCTAAATTAATGAGGTGCATAGGCTCAACAGGAAACTGAGACACAATGCCAGTTTCAATAGATTCTAATATATTTCTATTCTGTTGATAATCCAATTGATGATAAGTAATATCTGTCCTTTCAGTAAAATTTTGGTCTGTTCTTGGATCTCCAACCTCTGTTTGGAAAACAACCCTGTGGCTCAAATATTTGCCTGTATGCATACATTTAGGGCAACTGTTTTTTCCAGTGTGATATATGAAACCAGTTATAAAAGCTCTGGCAGGAGCATCGCAAATAAAGCAACGAACTTTGAATATTTTCACATTACGGTCATATTCTACTTGAATACCATTGCTTTTGAGCATTTGTAATTCATTTACTAAGTCCTTCAAGTATTCATTTGCTCTATCTGGTTTTTTTGTTCCACTATAACACCCAATTAAGAATAAGTCGGACCTAGTTTTATTAACAATTGCTCCAATTATTGGAAATAACATTTTTTTGGAACTTTTAAATAATGATAGTCCGTCTATACCTATATCAATTTCAATAATGCTAGTTTCTGCTAAATATTTGAATTGTTTAGATAAGAAGGTGTTTTGGATTCCAAAGTGACAATATTACCCTAGAGTGACTTTAGCCAAATGGAGTTTTTGCCTTGGAGTTCGAAGCAATGTTTTTGACGAAATTGGCAAACTTTTTATTCCAGATTCTTTCATTACTATCAGAAGGTCTGTAATGTGGGAGTGGGGTACTTTATTTCTAATTTCAGGACGTTGGCATTCTTCTTCTACTTCGCTTGAATATAATTCTGATGATATTTCACTGCTTTCATCTAAGACAAAATCAGAAATGAGTACACTTGCTTTAGTCGATATATTTTCACGATTTTCAACCGAGTTTGATGTAGAAGCGAGATTACTGGAAGCATCTTCAGCTCTACCAAATGAATCAATTTGCTTGTATCTTTTTACATTCTTTTTAAAATTAGTTAATTCCTCACTCATACGATTGGAAATTGAATTTTTAGACATTTTTTTAATCTAAGAACAGTGAAATAAACAGAAAAATAATGCTACGTTAATATTTCTAATAACATCTATATCTACTTACCAAAAAATTATAGGATATGATACAATATTTTCTCACGTTTTTACAAGAACTTCACTTTTACATACTTGAACTTTTTTTCATCCAGACTCAACTATTTCGAAGAAATGCCAAAATTTGCAACCAAATTTGGACACGTGAAGCGGACACTTGTTTTTCTTATTAGAAATGTCAATCCAAATAACCAAATAACCTTTCACGATATCCAATGAGCCTTTCGATGAGATTTACTAAATGCTCATCGTAAGGCTCATCGGGACTTAACTTTCTATGTTTTTTTATGAATTTCCAACACCTTGATACTTTTCAGTGAAATCAGTATTGGTTTACATAATAACTGCCCCTTGCAGGGTAGGAGACAAGGTAAAACTGTGAGAAATTTCTACTAGGGCACGATCAGCATTATAGACTTCCACACAATACAAATCGGACAAACATTCGCATTTGATAATGCGACACAATTATAAACACAGAGAAAGATAGAATAAAACGCAAGTTTAAACAAGCAAGCTACATCTACATTTAAAAAGGAACTAAACCAACCTAAGACAAGACACGGGTCTAATTAATAAAGACTACCAACATATGCTAAGGATACTGAAACTTGACATCACAACATGACAAACAACTTCACACGTCATTCATCAGTGGTCCTCTAAGTGAACGCAATAGAGTTGTGTAAGTTTTTAGTTTTACTTTTATGTTATATTTTTTATTTATTTATTTATTTAAGTTATTAATTTATCAACTTATCTGTATGTTCAGTCAACGTTTTTAATACATTTTTAAGGTACATTGGTGTATTAGATTTTAATATTTTTAAACGAATCTTATATCAGAAACAAAGGTTAAAGAAAGCATTCATATTTATACAACTTTGATAAAATTTTATATTTTAATGTTGTTAGCGACTGCAAAGGGGTACTAGATTACATTAGATTAAATTTTTATAGCGGGGCGAGTGGCTTTTGCACTGCATCCATCATTGGCTTGTTGTGCACTGCATTTATGTGAAAGATCAACTTCTATTTAAATACACCATATATTTTATTTTACCATTTGAAAAACATCTCATTACAAAAAAATCTCGGTTCAAATGATAGAAAGAAGAATAAGATTTAAAGTCTTGGCACCTACACAGTAACAAACAAATTTCTCTAAAGTGGGTGGCAACAATATATGCCACAAAGCTTTGGTATTATTATTGTTATCGATAAGATTAGGAAGAGCTCCTTATTGGAAAACGTAGACTAGGTTTTATGCGTAAAATGCAGGTTGGTTTTCTCCCCTAAATTGTAGGGAATATTCCGTAAAATGTAGGGAATACTTCCTGAAATCTATAGAATATGTAATAGCTTATAACTACACTTTTGAAAAACATAAGAATGAGATGAATAGCTCATTTCTTATGTGCACTACTATCATATGTGTTTTTTTTTTATTAAAAAATATAGTATGGAAATTGATGCTGTGGCGCTGGGACCGTTGAAACACAATAGTGAAAAACAACATAAAAATGTAAAAATGTAAAAAATATGCACAATTATTGCCACATAGCTTAGGCATTTTTTCCTAAAATATAGAGAATATTCTTTTAAATGTAGGGAATGTTCCCAAAATTGTTGATAATATTCACTACATTTTAGGGAATATTCAATACATTTTGGGAGAAAATACCTAAGCTTTGTGGCAACAATTGTGCACATTTTTTACAGTGTATGACTTGTTTTCAAAAAACTAAAATAATTTTGTAATTGTTCCATAAAAAATGTAGAATAATACCTAATTTATTGAATGTTCTCTTCATTATATCCGAGTAAGCTTAACATTTTGGGAATTTTAAGTACTATGTATATAGATTTTCTGGTGCCAAATACCTAAATACATTTAATATTCCATTGACTTGAAGAAAATAAATTGATTTTTCTTTTCAATCAGAGAAAACTTCATTTATTTTTAGGAAAAGATGTTTCTTAAATTTAGGGAATTGTCCTACTTTCTTTACTGTGTAGATTATTTCCTCTATGCTTTGAAAACAATTTCTACTTCGATGCACTCCACAAGTCAACTCAACTCGCAATCTCCTATGCTCTGCAGTACACTGCACGGAACCAAAAGAACACAGCTATTAAATCAAACTCAATTTCGGCCCAAGGGATCAATCTTACCATTGCTGGGATACCAAGCCAAGCCCAAAATGAAACTTGGTTTTTGCCTGGTAATCCAGAATCCATCTTTAAAAGACAAACTAATGTAGTGCTCTTCTTCTATAGGCATAGGTCTGAGATTGCTAGTTTTATAAACATTTCATCCCTTTACTCGCTATGTTCATTGGGACATTACTTCCACATTACAGTTGCGTATAGAACATATGTATAAACGGAGCATACTCTTTTCCGCGAATATAGTTTTCTAAATATTCCACTGCTTAGTTGCACTTCTGTAACACGTAGTAAGTTTATTTAAAAATATTGTATTCAATTTAGAGTTTAGTTGTAAAAGAAGCTTGTTATCAACGACAATAAGATTAAAAGGAAGAAAAGAGATGGATAGTGATCGCACCAAGGTCAGAAACACATAGTTTTTAATGAGCGCTTTAATACGGAAACGCAGCCAAAACTAAAACCTTTCAATGTGAGAGTGATGTGGCTCACCCAGCTGTAAATCGCACTGGGATGCGCTGTAGCATTGTGGTACCACGCTGCGGAATTCTTTGTGGCGAACTAGTGCTTTCATATAGTCCAGTCAAATAAGCCGAAAAAATGCTAAAGATCGCATTTAATTTGTTTCAGGCTGCAATTTTGAGGGTTGGTGTAGGGTGGTTCTGGGAGTATTGTCGCAAAAATGCAGCCTCGCAGGACCAAAAAAAAGGGGTGAAAGACAATAAAAACACCCCCGAACGCGTGACAATCTATTTGCCGTGCGTGCGGTTTGGAAGGCGTAAAATGTTTGAAAAAATTAAAAATGCTATATTATTCAGAATATGATTCTAAATAAAAAAGTCTATGGTGGCCAACTCCTATCTCGTAAGGGCGCGACAGGAAAACCGAAAGAAGCTAAGGGTGGACACTTCGCTATATCCACTAACATGTGTCCGATTACTTCAATTCTGCAACATTTTCGTTCAAGAGCTAGCAACCAAAAGAAGCGTGAATTTTTCGATGATGGAATGGAAAAACGAGGGGAGTGAAGAAAGTTATCGGACTATATGTTGAGCAATATTTGCGCTCATGTTTTGCTGTGGTGACGTACTTGGAATATTTTTGAATTTTTCTTAGAATTTTGGCTGGTTGTGCAAACCGAGCCGAGATATGATGATTTTTGCTTTAAATTTTTTCTTTTTAGTTCAATATGGCTGCAGCATTGCGCATTTGATGGTTTTTAGGGTTTTAGGTGACTGCGATTGCGTAGGCGTGGAAGAAAATAATGTTATGTGATTGTGTACATTTGTTGTTTGTTTTTAATTGTTGTAAAGGGTAGGATATGGGATTGCAGGCTACACAGGAAGAATGAGATATAATAAATTAATGGTATAGACTAGATGGGTGGGATCTGGGTTGGTTAGACGGCTAAAAATAGAAGCGTTACCTTATTTAAAAATTTATTACTGACAAATCATAGTTATATAAAATTTCCAGGTGCTTTCTTTTTTAAATTTAATTAAAAAAGGGCTTACTAATTCCCGATATAATATAGTGCAATAATTGTCTCTTGCAATTTTCAAATCAAAAAATCAAATCAAATTAAAAAGGATTTGTTTAATCATATTGTTTCTACTTTGTGTGGGCACTTGGTGGAGCATGCTACACATTATGTAAGGTGTTGTAAATTTTAAGCAATTTAAATATTTTAAAAAAACACTTGGCAATTTATGTTCAACTTTATAAATGTATTTGTCATTTTATTAAAAAAACAAAAAACAAAAAATTAAAGCCGACGCGTTTCGTTCGATCAGAACATTAACAAGGCTAAACGACTACTAATTATCAATTTTGATTGTGCTGGCTAGATGCTATGAGAGCTAATTTTAACAATAACAGGGTCTAGCAGATAGATTCTGTTACTGAAATCAATTTGGTCATTAACTAGAAAAGTACCATTCTTCTGTTGCTTTCTGATTTCATAGATTTCGTACTTGTCTAATATTTTTCTACCTTTTAAGCAATGCACCAGTTCCATGTCGTTTAAATTAGCTGAATGTTTATTACCGCGTAGATGTTTTGCAAAGCCAGAGTTCGGGTTATTGGATTTACTAGATTTTATGTGTTCAGGAAGACAAAAAGATCTCTTAAGACAAGATTTTATGTGTTCAGAAAATCTTGTCTTAAGAGATCTTTTTGTCTTCCTTATATAAACAGCTTGGCAATCGTTGCAGTTAAGCTTATAAACTCCACTTTTATCCACTTTGAACCCAAATTTTCAATCAAAAATTCGCTAGAATTGGTTAAAAAAACTAAGGATTTATATATACCTAATAACGCTAAATTAATTTCATTTGATGTTAGTAATTTGTTTCCGTCGATTACTCTAACTAAATTAAAAAAATGTTTTATACAAATAAATTGAAACCGAAATCTTAGACAAAATTAAACATTACAAATGATTAGTTTAATAGATCTGTGCATTGACCAAAATCATTTCCAATTTAACGGGAAATTTTACATTCAGGGTGATGGTTTGGCTATAGGTTCCGCTCTTTCACCTTTTCTATCAGAATTCTTAATGTGTAATCTAGAAAATGAGCTTTTTAATTCTGGTCTTCCTATTATGAAAAATATTTTATTTTGGCCTCGGTAGCTTACTTGGTAAGCGCGCTGGCTACCATCCCTGGGGTCGTGGGTTCGATTCCCGCCTCGACGTGGTCCTATGCTTCTCCTTCCACCTAGTTTTCCTTCCATTTTCTGCATTATTCCTTAACTCTTGCTATTAATTAATTCTTCAAAACGACATTTAATTCTGTTTTCTAAGGATATATTCGATATAACTTTGTAATTGACATGTGTCTATGTTATATTTCTAAGGGAAAAATGTTAGCTAATGCATCTATAATAATTTCTATAATTAATGATTCCTCGTATAATGATGTCTATGATTATGTTAATAATGATTTATGATCTATGATTGTTTTTAATGCTTGCCTAAATATATTATACATAGCTTATATGTAAATATGTAATATTTCCTGTCTGTAAGATTGTTAAAATCGGTAGACTGAATAAATAAATAAATAAATAGATATGTAGACGATATTCTATGCATCTGGACGGGAACCGAACGACAACTTGAAAATTTTGTGAGTAAAACTCTAAATAAATTAGACCAAAATATTTTATTTACTGTAGAAGTAGGCAGTAATAAAATCAATTTCTTAGATCTGACGCTTAAAATTAACAATAACAAATTATGTTACAATATTTTTAGAAAACCAACATTTTCTGACACTGTAATTCCAAGTAAATCTTGTCATCCTCGGAATACAAAAATGGCATCTTTTCACTGTATGATTGACAGACAATTAAACGTTCGTCTTAGTGTAAATAAAGAATTGTCCACCATCTTGACTATAGCAATAAATAATGGATATAAAGAGAGTACAATTATCTGTATTCTAAAGAAAAAATGTTTCAATCAAGTTGTCGATTCCATTTACTCTTCAGTGAGGGGTAATAGTCTAGATGCCTATATAAGAAAATTCCACATATAGAAGGATTATCTAATAAATTCAAGACTACTGTAAAAAACGCAAGTATAGTACCAGCCTTTTCCAATAGATATACTCTTAAAAATTTGCTATCCAATAATAAGTTAAAACCTAAAATTGATACAGTGGATAAAAGTGGAGTCTATAAGCTTAACTGCAACGATTTCCAAGCTGTTTATATAAGGAAGACAAAAAGATCTCTTAAGACAAGATTTTCTGAACACATAAAATCTAGTAAATCCAATAACCCGAACTCTGGCTTTGCAAAACATCTACGCGGTAATAAACATTCAGCTAATTTAAACGACATGGAACTGTTGCATTGCTTAAAAGGTAGAAAAATATTAGACAAGTACGAAATCTATGAAATCAGAAAGCAACAGAAGAATGGTACATTTCTAGTTAATGACCAAATTGATTTCAGTAACAGAATCCATCTGCTAGACCCTGTTATTGTTAAAATTAGCTCTCATAGCATCTAGCCAGCACAATCAAAATTGATAATTAGTAGTCGTTTAGCCTTGTTAATGTTCTGATCGAACGAAACGCGTCGGCTTTAATTTTTTGTTTTTTTTTTTTTTTTTAATAAAATGACAAATACATTTATAAAGTTGAACATAAATTGCCAAGTGTTTTTTTAAAATATTTAAATTGCTTAAAATTTACAACACCTTACATAATGTGTAGCATGCTCCACCAAGTGCCCACACAAAGTAGAAACAATATGATTAAACAAATCCTTTTTAATTTGATTTGATTTTTTGATTTGAAAATTGCAAGAGACAATTATTGCACTATATTATATCGGGAATTAGTAAGCCCTTTTTTAATTAAATTTAAAAAAGAAAGCACCTGGAAATTTTATATAACTATGATTTGTCAGTAATAAATTTTTAAATAAGGTAACGCTTCTATTTTTAGCCGTCTAACCAACCCAGATCCCACCCATCTAGTCTATACCATTAATTTATTATATCTCATTATTCCTGTGTAGCCTGCAATCCCATATCCTACCCTTTACAACAATTAAAAACAAACAACAAATGTACACAATCACATAACATTATTTTCTTCCACGCCTACGCAATCGAAGTCACCTAAAACCCTAAAAACCATCAAATGCGCAATGCTGCAGCCATATTGAACTAAAAAGAAAAAATTTAAAGCAAAAATCATCATATCTCGGCTCGGTTTGCACAACCAGCCAAAATTCTAAGAAAAATTCAAAAATATTCCAAGTACGTCACCACAGCAAAACATGAGCGCAAATATTGCTCAACATATAGTCCGATAACTTTCTTCACTCCCCTCGTTTTTCCATTCCATCATCGAAAAATTCACGCTTCTTTTGGTTGCTAGCTCTTGAACGAAAATGTTGCAGAATTGAAGTAATCGGACACATGTTAGTGGATATAGCGAAGTGTCCACCCTTAGCTTCTTTCGGTTTTCCTGTCGCGCCCTTACGAGATAGGGGTTGGCCACCATAGACTTTTTATTTAGAATCATATTCTGAATAATATAGCATTTTTAATTTTTTCAAACATTTTACGCCTTCCAAACCGCACACACGGCAAATAGATTGTCACGCGTTCGGGGGTGTTTTTATTGTCTTTCACCCCTTTTTTTGGTCCTGCGAGCCTGAATTTTTGCGACAATACTCCCAGAACCACCCTACACCAACCCTCAAAATTGCAGCCTGAAACAAATTAAATGCGATCTTTAGCATTTTTTCGGCTTATTTGACTGGACTAATACGAGACATTTAGCTTTACCATTGGCATCATTGTCGACGTACTCTTTAATTAGATTTAGATAAATCGTGGCATGCAATACTTTTTGTGATCCACTGTAATGTAATGTATTATTTACATGCCTAAAAGAGGCCCTAAACCCCAACACGAAATTCAACAATTCCAAGGTATAGTTGCAGTGATATAGGTTCTGTTTCCGTTCTTATATGTACTTAAATGGAGGATTAAATATTTTGACATATGAGAGTTTTCGAAAATAGATTTCTTAATTGTGTTAATGATGTGTAAAACCCTAAAGTAAAAGTCCTATGCAATAAAAAAGTTGGTACTTAAAGTAGTACTTACTAACTTACTTTATTTACAGAACCTGTTTTTGTCCAGGCGATTCGATTGTGGAACGCTCTTCCATGTAGTGTTCAACATGCAGGCACTCTTAGTGCGTTTATATTTTATGTTGTTTAATTCAATTTTTTTTTCAATTGAGTCCACATGAAGTTATGCTTAAGTAGACCTTAATCTCTTATTTTGTGTAATTAGTGCTAAGTAATCTTCTGGATGTGGACTTATCGTATACTCCTTCTTGCTCGTCATATAATATTTATATTAATTTTTAGTTTTATCTCTTTGAACTTTCCAGAATGTAATTTTTCTTAAACTATTTCTATTGGTACTAGTATAAGATATGTATTCCTTGTTGTACCTTCATATTAATTTATGAATAATAATAATAATAATATTTGGATATTGACAAAAAAAAAAAAAAAAAAAAAAAAAAAACTGAAAAACTCGGGAAATAGCTGTTTAAGAAAAGTTTACTTTTTCACGAAATCCATGATAGAATTTGTACCACGCATCGTAGGCCACGATTAGAAAAGGGACAGCGTTTTCAAATACTGGATTACGACATTATACAGTGATGACAGACAGTATGTATTAATGAAATCGAAAATATCGTTCTGATTGATCTTGGTCATTATGCAAAGGTCTGTCAAATAGCTGCGACCATAACATCTCAAATGGATGAGTAGGTAAATCACATCTTAACAGTGCTTGGTTTTCTAAGTCTAGTCCAAATAACGGAAGTACAGAGAAGCTGTACCCAAGTTTTTTGGAACTCGAATGGTAGAGCGCTATAATATGTTAAGTGCCTTCCAAGTGTTACACTATACCTATTACTGACATGCTCTAATTTATTGAAGTGATAATAACAGTAAATTATTAAAAATATACAGGGTGCAATGAAATAATTTTGCTCTGTTATTCCGACAATGTATCGCCTCACTTGTCCCGGATGCAAAAATTTAACAACAGGGTAAAGATCTTCAAATGGACAAGTCGTAGCAACTGTAATCTAGTGACCAAGCGGTAAACATTTATTTTGAGTAAGGCAGGCATTGTGATGACGCAAACTCAACACTTCGCGCAACATGTGAACAGTCATATGATAAGATATCATAATTCTGGGACATATTGGCAAATAACCCTCGTCATGTTAATTGCTTATTGAGTGGACAGCGCTTCCATTAATTTTCTCGTTGAATAAACTTCGGTTCAAATTTCACTAACGTAGAGTCAAAAATATTATTTTATTGCTTGCATATGCTAAATGATTTGCTTGCCTTATCGCGTTAAGAAAAATTATTTTTTGATTTTCTGTCGATTATGTTGTTTGAGATTAAGTTGCGTGAGAAAGTGCTGCACCGAGGCTCCGGTTTGAGATCCCAAGCATCAACAAGTCGGGCAGTACTTTCTTCACCTATCTGTATTTTATTAATTAGTATTTCGGTATTTTCTTAAACTGTGTTTTTTCTGTATTTTCTTAGATAGTATTTTTCTGTACTTAAATAAATAGTATTCATTTTTTTAAATAAAGCTATTATTCTATTAATTGAATCAAAATCACGGAAGTGTTTCATTTCGGAGAGAAGTATAAGAGAGATAGCGAGAAGTGTACCCACCTCGCTGAGTTATTCAGCGAGTACAACTTACTTTATCTCAATAAACTGCTGACCCCACAATTATTTTTGTAATTATTAATAATTATTTTTATTAATTATATTCATTAACTAATTGCAAAATTATAATTACCTAGCTTAATGTTTTATTGTATAAGTCTAGTTATAGTGTTAGGATCTTTGCTTTGATGAATGATTTTAACATTCTACTTTAGTATGGTTGTTATAACAAAAAGAGCGTTTGCATATTTTATATTAAGTTAATTTTAAGACCACATACAGCCGATATATCGTTTCAGGTCCCATTTTAAAATCCTCCATAGCACGAGGAAGATAGATGTAAAATTCCATTCAAACTTAAATTGAATAAAGGAATTTGCTCTGGTTTCCTTCTTCTCACAAATTTATTGTTCATTTCAATTTCTCGGCATCTCCTGCTGCCTGCTGGATTTTTTGCAACCTTTAGTGATAAGTGAAAATGCTTCCATAAACGGAAGCATTGTTCTTTGACACCAATGCAAAAGTTCTCCGTCAGATAATAGTCATAGACACAGGAGGAATGAAAAGTTATCTGTAAAGATAAATGTTCACTATCTTTATTTCTTTTTTCAATGTGTTGTCCTTGAACTGTCAGGATGATTACATTTTCCTAAGACAAATTTCAATGGCTTGCTCTATCTATGTTATAAGGAATATTTAAGTACTTTTTATATTCTAACACTATTCAAGATTGAGTTTGTTTTACAAAAAGTCATACATGAAAACTGTCATAACTTCTCCCAATTGCTTTTAAACATATTAGCTACAAATTCCTTTCTACTATAATAATTAATATATATGTACACTACACCAGGCCGACATTATCCTTTGACACAAAAGTAGGTAATATAAAAATTAAAAAAACTCCCGCCATCGCAATTCACTGTGTACTAATTCTGTCTGAAGCAAATACAAACGCTACATGAACGACTTACACAACACCACTGAAAAATTCACTACGCACACATTTACTAAAACAAAATATAATTTGATTTGTTTTTTACCGTTTTGTACTAACGCCTTATTTCCTTCTTATTTCCTTCCAAACAAGAAAATTATTTCACCGCACTTTCACTCAAAAACTTCAAATTTTCCTAATATGCACTCATTCTCGAATATTCTCTACAGAAAAGAAAATTTTGTTTTATAAGTCAACGCGCCGCGCCATTGATACAAAGCAAAACGAACGAACGGAAAAAATATCTGCACCGTTATTCCTTTGTTCTAAATGTAAAATTATACTACAAGAATTTTTCACATTATCACAGTTCAGGTTTGGAAACTTTCACTTTTCAATAAAACATTTCCAACCAATTTAAACAAATAAACTTTCCACAACGCGAAAAATAATTCCAAAAAATATTTTTTATTTATTTTTCAATTAATTAAAACTCAACACGTTCCGCGAGATCATTACGCGACCGACCAAATTTTAAAAATGAGCTATGAAAAGTATTCGGTTAGTAGGAACGGAACTAGACCTTCTCTCCACCGTAACTCAGTTAAAGTATCAAAAATTTACCTTCGTTATGTAAGGATACGTCATACATATATGGGGATACTGTTTATATTAGGATTAGTAGGTATTGCAACTTTATAACTAATTATAAAATGTTGCGAAGAAACAGTACCACTTTAAAGTAGATACAATATGACAAAAAAATTGTTTTATACTAAAAGAGGAAAATTTGATGCACATTTTCATAAAGTTCTTAAGATTGGTTTAACACATACTAAAGTGAAAAGGCGCGACTTAAACTTTCTTTCTTATCCTTTTACAAAATTGGTCAGAAATATTTAAAAAACAAAAAAAAATACTAAGAAATGTTGTTGATTTTCTTATAATATAAATTTGTACACTGCGATTCCCGTCCTAGACTGTAAATAAATGTAAAACTACCCTTATTCCTACGAATTATGAATGTTCGCCGCGCCGCTCAAGTGCAATCAACATATTAAGACTAACCGTTCATCTCCATGCAAAAGAACGAGACAACAATTAATTCTGTCTGGTTTACCATTTTTGATTTTTTTTTTTTAGAATGAAATTGGTCAATGACCGCTCCAAATTATCTAAATTTTTAAATTTCAGATATGCAGGGGTGTGTAAATTGATTTTTTGGCGTGTTTTATCTGAATTTCTGAATTTGTATGTTTTTAAATTTTTATAGCTTTTTATTTATGTGCTAATTTGTTGCTTTTGTTTAAACTCTGTTAAATCTCTGCGTGTGTAGATATTAATAACGGAAATATCTTATTTTTCATGATGAAAAATAAAAAGTTTTTGTTTAATTTATAAACACTTCTTCTTGTATCATTTCTTTGTCTTTTTTAAGAAAGAGAATAGAATAGGAACACTGGCTGGCTACAAACATTTAATAAGAGATAGGCAACAATAGCCTTTCTATGTTTTTTGCAGTTTTGTTAAAGCTTATCTAGAGAAAATGGCTGAAAAAGTTCAATAAGTGTCAGAAAGTAAGCAATTATCTTTCGGAAATGACATTCTTGAGCCATTTTCGCTGGATATTCTTAAGAAAAAGTGAAAAAAACCCAGAAAGGGTTACATTTTGGGTACAGAGTATGATAGGTGATCTTAAAGCTAAGCTTTTGGGCTTTTTAAATTCAGTATGAAAAATTGATATTGATGACGTGTTTTTTTATGAAAATAGTAGTTAAATAAATAAAAACGAGTAAAAATTCCGAAATTTTAACTTAGTTGTGCCATAACTTCAAAACGGTGAAGAGGAGGAAAACATTTTATAGACCAAATGTTCAACTATTATCTATCTACAAAAGTGCAAATCATCCTCACAGAGTATAAAGCTCAGAAGTTACAGGGTTATCTATAAAAACATACCGAAATATCTTAAAGTCCCGTTATTTCGGAAACCGTTAGGATTCCCCTCCCACACCCGCACAATTTTTTGTTCGTCTAGGCACAAACCTATCAGTAGTCTTCGGATATTACACCACTTGCGGGACACCCGGTATACTTGAACAAAAATGAGTTGTCTTCGTTGGAAATTGCAACACTTGAGAACGGCGGGACCGAATTCGCAAACATTTTTTTTAATGATCTTAATAGTCCGAGTAAGGTTTTTAGGTAAAGCAAAATTGGAAGTGGCAACCCCTTCTTGATGATGCCATACAAAAATTTCATTTTTAACTATATATATATGGGCACTACCTGAGAACGCGTCGACATAGGGAACTAAAACCATACCCTATGAGGATTCCTTGAAGCTTTTGTATATGCACTCGCTTGAGAAACGTCGCTTGGTTGCCGATGTAACATTTGTGCATCAACTCTTAAACGCGAATATTGATTCTCTATTGTTACTTAACAAAATCTCTTTCCGTGATAGTAGCAACAATTTGAGAAGGCTACTTCTGTTGCATGTAAACTCCTCAAGGTCTAACTTTAGCATGTATGAACCTATTAATCGCATGTGTATTACAGTCAATAATATGACTGA
Organism: Dioctria rufipes; assembly: GCA_963924295.1. Classification (NCBI taxonomy): domain Eukaryota; kingdom Metazoa; phylum Arthropoda; class Insecta; order Diptera; family Asilidae; genus Dioctria; species Dioctria rufipes. Next base: position 43,193 of record CAWUPM010000392.1, read on the forward strand.
GAATTTTGTTGTTGACGTCCCTAAGCATGTTTAAAAAAACGTCTATTTAATATTTAATTTTGTTTTATTTAACTTTTTTAAATTGCCTTGTTCTATATTGCTCGTCATTTTATCCGGTGTTCGGTCTATGTTTAGTGTAACATACTAGTACTAACACCGATTAAATGATGAAACGCATGTATTGTTGATCGTTTATTTATTAAACGTGTCCATACAGCGAGCTTGTGTTAAGATGGTTCTGATAGTCAATATGCACAGAATTTGAAGAAATTGCTGATCCAATTTCTGGCCTTTTTGAAGATAAGCTAATCATGTTTTAAGCTTGATTAGTTTATGTTAAAATTTATTAATTATATTTATTTTTATTTTGGGAGTTTGCGTAAAATATATGAGAGTTTATTTTATTCTGATATTAGTTGGGTAGGTGCTGTAAGATATGTGTAAGAAATGTGTCGGACCACCCGTTCCGGTATGGGAGAGGTTTTTTTCTTTCTAGATATTGAGTTAGCGACGTTATTAGCAAAGATGTTTTGAAAATATTTTCACACTAGTCTACCTGCTCACAAAGTTATATTTACGTACTGCCGAAAAGAAAAACTTGAAATATAAACTTAAACCAATGCACATAAAGCAGACTGCTCCATAGGCATCAAAGAAAAAACTATTCTTTGACTCTGAAACCACATAAGGTCTATAGTTGAAGGGAATAATTCCTGTGTTGTTTAGAAACCCTAGAATAATGCCTGGATAACATCAGTGCGGTATTGAGACTATCTGTTATATAAACATGCACATGAGATAAGACCAGCAAAAACGGTTGCTAATCGATTTATATAACATTTGCAACCCTGACATCGCGAGGAAATTATTTCCACGCAAACTATGTTCCAATATGAATAGCAGTTTGGGCGATGGAAGAACCTAAGACCGAATTAATCAAATAAATAATAATAATGAAAAGTCAAGGCTATTAGGAAAGAAGAATCTCGAAGCTCTATGAGGCTATAAAAATATAATTACAACTTGGCGTTCGTAGAGTGTAGGTGAAAAGAGTGTAATGAAGGTGCATCTTAACTCCGTAACAGATCTAACAACCAAAGCATACCATCGTCAGCAGTATTCTCCAAAACATAACTAAGAACGCAGAAGTTCAGATGGATCTCTGTTATAAGAGCTGAAGTTACACCAGCTAATTAACCGAAAGCCAAGAGGAAATTTTCCCGTGAAAAGCAGTTCAAAATCTGAAACGTCAAAATCAACTACTGACCCAATCGAATATAACCTCCCTACTGAAAAGTTTATTTAATAGTAACACTACTGGATTCTGCTGAATACCTATTCAAACTTTATTTTACATCCGCTCATCAGAGATTTCTGGTATACTAGTAAATTTGTCAAATAAGCCGGAGGAGGTAGTAATCGTCAATTAATCGAGAAAAATACCTATGTCAATATGACAACTGGAGTGGTACCATTGTCACGAAAATAACTTCAAATGTGATACAAATGCATGACATAAAAGTGCATACAATAAGGAAAGAACAGGAATGATTTATGGCTGATCATTCCTATATTGATCATATCAACACCTTAATAAATGCATAATTTTAGAACTGTGGACAGAGTTTCAGTTTCACTTGCATCTGATTTGTTTATCTTTCCAAAAGGCATTCGGCTCGATTTGAATTGGACTTAAGTTAATGTCGTCCTGTCATACAATGGTCATAACTACTTCCCAAAATTACGGATATTATCAAATTACTGTACGAGGAGTAGATATGTCGCGCTCTTCAAAACAGGAAGATTACTGCTTCATTTGTAATTAGTTTCGGTGTCAATAAACGTTGATTTTCCCCCGCTAAATTTGATCCTGATATTAATTACCTTCAATATTTTTTTTATACAATTCCCAGTTTACCTTCAGAATTGGCCAGGTAGTGGAGTTCGATATTTAATTTACCCAAATTGCATAGATAATACTTTTTTATGCGCTCGATCAGGATCACGAATAACAAAATAAAATGAAATCGAGAAGCTTATATTATCGAATGCAGTTGCGAATCGAGGTCTGGAATAAGCTCCCCAGATAACAGACTTGCAATTGCTTATATTTCTTAGTTCAGAGATAATCTTGAGTCGATCATCATACATTATGGATATTTGTTGGCTATACACTTGTTGGCGATGACGTGAACTTATAAGCCCCAGGGCTCCGACGTGATTTTCAGCTAAGTCGCAGACGTTAAATGCGTAATGGCCGGCAACAGTTTCTCAGACCTTCAATATTTTGAGTAAAAAAACAGGTCTCACTTTAATTCATTGATTATTTACTAACTCGAAAACTACCTTATTTATTTCTACTCGAAACTTATTTTACCGTCTCAAAGTTAAAATTACAATACACTTTTATGGTGCGTTATGGTGCGTTTGCTATTGCCGGCGGAAGAAGTACGAGAGAGAGAGATCCGAAATATCACCATTATCATATCATTTAAAGTCACATACGCACAGTAATGGCGCGTCCTAGCGAGCCGAGGTTGAGTGTGATTTGTGATGATGGGTACGTTTACTACATACTCACGCTTATAAGCCAAGAGCATCTTGGTCAATATGTCTGCACTAAGTTGAAAATTTTACTACTAATTAGTTAAAAATTATTGTAACGTGGATATGCGTTTCCCATTTTTATTTAACTGTTATGATGAAATGATATTTTAGATACTAAACTTACCCTTATAATTACAGTTGTTGTATAGCACAGCATGGCGGCTTGTACAAAACTATGAAGACGTAAAGCACAAAAAAATAACATAAGTTTTATATTGAACACATACCATACGGCACGGTAGGCATTGAAATTTAATTCTTTTGTTGGAAACACGTTCATATAATATATAAGTACAACAACTCTATGGAATATAGAAAAACGACGAAAGATGAAGTCTACCGAATCCGTTGTGTACCAAAGCAGTCCAGGTGTCAACTTCAAGTATTTACTCTGAACGACTTACTTTGTTCAAAGATTTGTAGAACAATTCCTTTTACCCCAAGGGAACTATCAACGAGTGCTTTTGGAATCATAAAGTGTGTTCCACTTAAGTCTAGAGGTGTTTATAAATCACAACTGGCAACAAAAGTTATCCTTCACTTTGAACTATCATCAGAAAAACCCTTTAAAACTACAAGGAGCTTGGTAATGGTTTGCTGCGCCTTGTCAGGTACTCAAAATGTGTTTACAAATGCTGTGACGATATTTGCCACAAATAAAACCACAAAATCTTGTAAGAAAACGGAAACTTATCAAATTCATAAAATGAATGTGAGAAACGTGTCTGTTTTTAGCATCAAATCGACCATAACGGAGCCCAACCAATGTCTGTTATCGATTTTTTTTTTCATAACAAGGTGCAACTTACACACATTCGATGTTTCTGCAAATTCCTCAGGTATCATCAAGACAGCGTTAGTATACCTGACTGCAGCACAGACTTTGTACCAGGACTTACATTATTGTGGCCAATAAATTTCGTATTTGTAATTGGCTTTATGATGCATTGCATGCTAATGGGTTGAAATTGGGTGATTGGTATGCAACTGTGGACTCATGTGTTGATTTCACTTCGAGAACAACAAACACAAATTTTTCGTGTCGCCTTATTAGTTTAAGGCTCATGTGGAACATGATGTGGCAAACGTATAAACTAATTGCGGTAGATTGAGATGTCTAAAAATGATAAACTGATCCGGTTCTTCGATTGAATTGTTCACTTTACGGTTTTATGAAAACGAACTTTTTATCTTAGGTCCTTCTTGTATTAGTTGCAAATATAAGAAAACTGAAGTAGTGGTGCATGAGCATGCAAATTCAGTTCACTCCAGTATTTCCCAGTATTCTCGGCTTGCAATTGGGGTATGCTTTGCAATGTTGTTCTTGCTGGCATGGCACATTATTGTGTGGGTCATTTAATTCCACTTTCTTTATTCAATTCCGGGTCTACTATGTCATAATTGGAACGTCTGCAAAATTCTTTGTTTGATATCCTGTCATGCAGCAATTTTTTGACATCTATTTAGGAACGTTTTCATTTTCATATAGCTGATTATGAAATGGGTCACTTTTAAATATTTGTGCATTCATGTCACCATTGACAATAATGATATGACTTCTGTGTATGGAAACTACAGTTCAGTTGCGAAAAAAATGAAGTTCTTAATTGTCAGTTGTTGCCACCGCTGGTGACTAGTTAAGAGGACTAGACTTGTTGTCTTGCCTCAGTTTTACACCGCGCAGTCCCTGTTTTAGTATAAATACAATTCTTCACCAGTGTATATACAACTGATTTATAACTCTACAGATTTTATCCAATCTCACGTAAAAAGTAGGCCTCTCATGTTCCTTTGTCCAAATCTTGTCCTCCTTATAAATTAAGGGTCGTCTACTGTTTTTTTTTTGTTTTTTTTTTTTTTTTTTTATGAAAAGGATAAACCAAAATAAGCTGTGATGAATAAAAAAGTACCATAAATTTGTGGCGAAATATCAAACTATGTGACAAAAATATACGCTTAAGTTGCGACAAAAGATCAGAGTCACCCTGAGTGCAAAAGTAAAACAACGACAATTTTCCATGATAATTAAAACAAATCACTAATGAAGTCGGGACAATTTTCGTAAAATTTGACACAAATGCGTAGTTTGGACCGCAATACAATATTTTCGTGTTACAGGAAATAAGTGACATTTAAGAAGGACCCCAAAGGCTGGGTTTTTAAACACTCGTTTACTACTTCAGAGGTAAAAAATAGACTGATCAAGGCGTTGACGGTCACTTTCCAATCCATCTTTCGTTTCCATAATTTGAATCAATCGAAATTGTGCTTTTCTATGGAAATTTAAAGACAACTCAAAATTAAACTAAACTTTCAACCAAATGGCCTCACTGAACTTCAAGTAAAATTAGAAAATAGCTCAATTTTCAAAAGTATTTTAAAAATTAAACTATAATATTATGATTAAGCTTCATATACAATATAAGATGAGATGTAAGAAATCCCTTTCCAGAAGAAAACTTTAATATGTTTTATATTAAGTTCTACAAATAAATTATTAAGAACTCATCTAAAATGAAATTATAAACTCAACATAAGTTTTACAGAGCTGAGGTAAGAACGTCTTTAGAACTGAGATTTTGAGTAATCTTTCTTTCTGTCGTTTTCAATGCTTAAGCATCTTGGATTTATTTCTTCACTTAAAACCGACAGCCATAAAAGAAAAGCACTTCATATCGAGGAATTTCTTTTCATATTTTAAAGGTCATCTTTCATCTCAGTTAAATCAGACATCTTACCAAAAAATAGCTTCATTTTATTGCTAGATATGGCCTCCTTGACTTTAATAAAAGATTTTAAATGCAAGGCTTTTATTGTGAGCCTTTTTTGTAAATCCTTTTGGCATTGTAGGAAATACCAAAATAATCATCCTTTTCCCAGAAATATTTTTCTCTTGCCATTTTAATGATGAAATTGAAGTATTTGAAAGATGTAGATTTTTATTTATGGAGTGCTTATTATATGCGTATTAGGTGCATACATTGATCAAGTTGAAGTTTTGCATTTAGTGCTATTTTATGTGCATAAAAAGACGATAAATATTGATTACACATCGACGTCAATATCACGAAGTAACGTACCAATGTAGAATATATTAAATTCAGTATGCATAAATCATAACAGGACCTACTTAAAAATATCATGAAGTAATGCATTTCCTAAATTCTCCATACATCTGATAACTAAGAAAGTGAAACCACCGTATAAAACAAATTTCCCTCTCTCTCAATAGGCCTGGTTTAACTACACTTTTTGCAATTTTCGAAATGACTTAAACAGATCAATTGGGTCACTGGAGGTGGGTTTGTGTTATGACGGGTTATGACGTGTACCACTTTTTTGTACAAAAACTGATGGTGCATGTATCCATCATGAATTAAAACAACTGATAAAAGTCCTTACAAATAAAAATAGCTTACTTACCATAGAAAATATTAATAATATCCAAAAATTATTGCTATTAATATAAGTATATTTTTATTCATAATACAAAATTACTTTTTGTCATACATTCTGTACATACCAATCGCAACTGTATTAAAAACTGACTGTACGGATGAAAAAGCGGACGATATGGCTGAAACGAGAGCAGATAGCCCATCTACTGGCGGCACTTGCCTGCCCACTTCTCTGAGCACCAACCACGCAAACTAATTTGTCTTAGTAGACAATCGCTCAGACTTGCGAACTGCGTCGACTGTGCGAAGATGAGTATGAAATCTAGAAACATATCGAATATGAGTGTCCCGTGCTTACAGCGTTTCAAGGTTCCAAATCACTGGAGAAGCATTTTGCACTCCAAATGAGGTACGCAAACTAGCTCTCAACCAAGCTCATGAAGTGGTCCGATTTAGCCTAACTACTTTAGGGGAGACCCTTTGGCCTAAACCTCGACTGTATGTATTGATCTGAAACCCGTTTTCTGCTACAGTAAAAAAGAGTAGTATTTTTTATACATATATATTAATAAGCCAGATTTAAGCACAGCACTACAGAAAGGAGATAAGAAAAGGACTATGCGACACGAGGAGAGTAGCGAACATGCTGATTTATCTCACTCTTGAACCTGAACAAAAGCAGAAGACGGTAGACTGTTTCATATTCGAACAGTTCGTGATAAAAACGCATCACGGAGTTTTACTGTATACGGTCGACAGTATTTTGAAAGGTGAAAGAAAGTGCGCGGCTTACAGCGCGATTATTGCGTACAGGAATGAATCTACAAGGAATCAGACTAGATGATTCGAATTAATCAGAACGTTGACCATTCATGTAACCATAAAAAAGCAAATGGTATCAAACATTGCGGCGTGCTTCTTAGACCTTTTCAGAAAGTCAAGGCATTTCGATGTTTCCTTAGCAACTGATTGGATATGATCTGCTTCGCTTAATTAAATGGAAATGTTGAAATGTTAATGCCAAGAATTCGAGAAGTTTACTCTTCAGGGCATTATAAACTTAAGTGGAACATATTTGTACCAGTCGTCTCGAAAGTGTTTTAAACAGTTATTCGAATAATTTTCTTTTTTATTATATCAAATAAAATAAAAATTTTCGGTACTTTTAGCTCTTTAATTTTTAATATTTTTGAAGCATCAAAATAAATAATGCAATAATTTTTCTACTGCCAAAATAAGTATTTTTTTTTTTAAATCAGTTGGCATGATTTGTTATTATTTTGTCAACGTTCGATTAAAATGGAATTGTAAATCCTTAAATCGCTACTATGTGATATTGTAAAAACTAAATTTTATAATTCTGGTGTACAAACAACGACTGTTCTGTTCCTTAATACAACAAAAACAAACACTTCATTAAACACCTGATTATATTCTTATAGATCTAATCCCAGCAAACATGGTGGAGATAAATTTCTGTGTCGATAAAAAGGGCAACGAGAATTTTGTTGCCCTTTTATTGCCATGGCGATGTTGTGGCGATAGCTCAAGGATCAAAGTCAATTAAATTCTCGGGAAGATTACGATTGGCGTACGAACTACTTTCTTATTGCCATATTATTGCATAGATCGACAGTAGTAGATGTGATGAGATCGAGACATTTTATCGTTATCGAAAATATTTCAATACTCTCCGTTTGGAAATTGCCGCATTTACAGTTGTTTTTTCTTCAAGTGCGGTCTAGTAGGAAAAGCAAACGCAAGAATATAAGAATATTTGTCGGCATGGCGATCGTCAAATGAATCACTTACACGATTCATATGCGATGTAACATTTACCCCCTCAAGTTAAATGTAAGCGATAAAAATTCATTATTATGCCGGCAATAAAAATACTCGTTGTGGCAATAATAAATCATAAGAAAGCGATTCGTAGGCCAATCGTAATGTTTGCTGGAATAGCTCCAATATATCACGTTACTAGTATGAACATTGCGCAGACATACCAACATATATTCATAAAAACCTTATCTATGTATACTTTCTCAAAATTCTGTTCTTTTGCTGCCGTTCCAACATTAGATATTCTCATACGTAATGTGTTAATTCATTACTGCATATCCTTGCCGTTTATACCCGCCGCATGTTCTATGTTTTAATCAACATTTCTTCCCTTTTGTCAGTGAACTCCAACTACGTATCCAGAGCAGGGCATATGAAATTTGTAGTACATGATGTACATATAACATCGCCTGATCAATTGTGACAAGGATTCCAGACTTTCAAGACTCTACAATAATTAAGACTCATTTGTCTACGAGACAAATCACAGTCATTATGACATGACATATGTAGAAGCCAAGAGAAATCTGATTAAAATCCCAGCAAGCCAAACGATTAAATCTTCTGTCGGCTTCTTGTTGCTGGAAGTCGAAAATTATATGAACATGTGTCAGTCATCTCCCATGTAGAGAGAGGCCATGCAAGAACGTATCGGTTAACGTTTTCTTAATTTGATCTACACTTTTTGATTTATGTGCGTATTCTTGTATTTCGAAAGATTTAAGTTTCGTTATTGAGTGCATGAAATGGGATAACAGTTGGACTAGCAGTGAAGTGTAGTTTTTGTGCAGTAAATAGTTAATATAGGAACCGAAAGGATACGTTAAGACAAATGGGAATAATGCATCAGGAATGAAATTTATCAGAAAATAGATAGTAGGAAGGACCCCATAAATAGGGAAAATCTTACTAAGGATCAGAAAAAATTCCAAAAATGTTAGAAGGAATTTAAATGTTGCATTCGGAGTGATAGGGGTTGGAAAATGATTGAGCACGCGTTAGAAAGAGAAAGCGTGCAAGCAGTGCGAGTATGTAAGAACTGTTCCTTTAACGTTCTAAACATGTACCATACATGTAGGCTCTGAAAATAAGCTCTAGAGCGATTCTTCGGAAATATATATTAGTCGCTACTAAATCAGGTCCAAAACGCAAAACAAGCTGCTGAAGGTAGCTCTAAAAATATCAGCATACCTACATAGACCTACCAACGTCAATGAAAAGTACAAAACATCCATCCTTTTCGGGACGATTGAATGGAATTCTGTAATTACAAGAATTCATAAGAACGAGGATCATAAAATGGGGAGTAATCTGCTTTATGTCCACTCTTGGAAAAAGATTCAATCAAGAAAGGAAGGGCTGCCATAGAACGTGTCAACGTAGAAAGCTAAATATTGTACACGGCGTTTTCGTAAAAATAGTAAATATAATTTCAAAAATGGGCTAAATCGGATATCTCCTATAGGGTGCTGCCATAGAAAAATTTAGGTTTTTTATGTATACTGTGAAAACGATCAGTGCTAGAGGTTTTTATTGCATTGAATAGTTCTACAGAATATGAAATCCTATTTATACTTTGCATAGGAATACTGATGGTAGAGCAAATGAATTGGGCACACACACAACATATTAAAAGTTATTTTGATTTTTACATGTCGCTCTGTCTATCTGTCTGTCCGTCCGTTCGTCTGTCCGTCCGTCTGTTCTCACGATAACTCAAGAGAGGGTGAACGTAGAGAACTGAAATTATGCGCACGGGAATTTAAAAAAAAATGTACTTACACGTAGTTTCGAATATGGGACAAATCAGTTAACTCCTTCGTGAGGCTTCCATACGAAAATTTCATTTTTCACTATAAATTTGGCTACGTCAAAGTAGAAAGCTAAACTTTTCTACACGGTGTTTTCATAGAAGTAGTAAATAGAATTTCAAAAATTGGCTAAATCAGGTAACCCCTTCGGGGTGTTGCCATATAAAAATTTGGAATTTTTACATATTACTATGAAAACAATCAATCATAGACGTTTTTATTGTACTAGAAATTTCGTCAGAATATAAAATCTTATGAAATTGGTTATAATTATATTTACTGTCAGAGGAACCGTTCTAAAAATTTATGCGAAAAACCATTTTAACAAAAAAAATTGTAAGAGACGGTAGGAATATAGTAGATAAGGCAGTAAGCAGTAACAAAGGCTTAATTAGAATTTTGAAAAGAAAAGTCAATGATAACAATTTAATTCTAACAAAAGCTGATAAGGGGGCTTCGGTTACGATTTTAGGTAAGACTGATTATTTAAAAAAAATGTTTCACTGTTTAGAGACCATGCAGGTTAGGGAAGTAAAACTAGATCCAACAAATAAATACCAAAAAGATGTGGTTTGTACCTTAAATAGCTGTAGTTTATTGTTGGATAACAGATTAAAATATCAATTAAAAAATTGTAACCCTTCGATTCCAATTTTGTATGGCTTACCTAAAATTCATAAAGACAACATACCTGTAAGGCCAGTATCTGCCTCTTTTAACTCTTCTTCCCAGAGACTATGCAAGTGGTTGAGTAATACAATACCTAACGTAATTGGTTTTAGTCCTAAATATTCTGTAAAAAATTCTATTGAATTAATTAACAAAACTAAAGATTTGGAGATCCCACAAAATGCTAAATTAGTGTCATTTGATGTGTCCAGTCTGTTTCCGCCTGTGCCAGTCCATAGGTGTCGTGAGTTGTTAATCAATAGAATTCAAAAGAAAATCCACAACATAGTACTAGTTAACGAATATATTGACCTTATTGATTTAAGTTTTAATCAAAATTATTTTCATTTTAATGGGAAAAATTACATTCAAGAAGATGGTTTGGCTATGCAGTCGGCCTCCTCACCTTTTTATGCTGAATTTTTTATGGACCATTTGGAGCAAACATTGTTTTCTTTTAATTCTCCTATTTTGGCACACGTACATACCTGGTATAGGTATGTAGACGATGTTTTATGTATATGGACGGGCACTGAGCGACAACTAAAATATTTCTTGAATAATATATTGAATAAACTTGACGATAATATAAAATTCTCTTTAAAGTTAGGTAATAGAATAATTAATTTTTTAGACTTGACAATTGCTATCTCTGACAACTCATTAATTTTTAAAATCTTTAGAAAAGATACATTTTGTGATGCTGTAATTCCTGCAGACTCGGCACATCCATGGTCCACTAAGTTGTCAGCCTTTCACTCTATGATACATAGGTTGATATCTATCCCATTATCACCAGATAATTTTAAAGATGAAATAAAAACTATTAAACTGATCGCGAAGAATAATGGATAGCTTAAGAGACAAATTTCTAAGGAACAAGCTAAAAATTAAAAAAACCTTTCTTTGATTTTTTCTGTCGTTCAAGAAAACAAAAATTGTGACATGAAACACAAGAAAATTCCTTTTATCAAAGATGTGTCACATAAATTAATTAAACCCTTAAAACACAATAACGTATTGCCTGCTTTTTCCAACAAGTTAACCTTAAGGAAATTATTGGGTAACAATAAGTTAAGGCCTGGGGTTGATGACTTGGAAAAAAGTAGAGTTTACAAAATATCTTGTAATGATTGCGACGCCATTTATGTTGGAAAAACAAGACGGAAACTAAAAGTTAGGTTGAAGGAACACATTAGCTCCAAAGCTTCTAATGTACATCAGCATCTAATGTGCAATAAGCACAAAATTGAAAATAATGTTAAACTCCTGCATAGTCTACCGGCTGGGAGATTGTTAGATAAATACGAAATTAAAGAAATCCGTGCGGAAAAAGAAAAAGTCAGTTTCATGTTATACGAACAGACTGATTTCAAAAATTCAAGCCCTCTCTTAAGTCCGCTTTTGTTGGAATAACATAGTTCTCTAATTTCAATATTTGCTTGTATGTAATTTTCATTTTGGTATGTATTGGTAATGATGATTGGTTCGATGGCTTCAAAAGCTGTATATATTAATTAGTCCTCTGATGATGATCTTTGAGATCGAAACGCGTTAGGCATAAATTTAAATAAATAAACCATTTTATATATTTTCTGTGAAACATAACAAGTGTTTTAATTTTCCTTAATTTAAATTTTCAATAAAATTTTATTGGTTTTATCCTAACTACAGCCATTTCCAAAACCATATAATCTGCGATTTTGCAACTATGTGGAATCAAAACGCTTGCGAGCGGTGGACGGGTTTTTTAATTCAATTGTTTTGAATGATATTTCGGGCAAAGACAAACTCGCTGGCTTGACCGAATATTGGGCAAAGAACTTGAAAGAAGGAAAATTCAAGGCAGATCGATACTGAAATGAAAGAAAGTGAATATAATTGGATTGCCATACATTTCGGTGTGGTATGTTTCTTCATTACAAATGAGGTCGAGGCCGTACCATCAACGAAATATGACGCATCCAGGGGCTATTAGAAAAGGATCATTACAGCAAATATGTATAAGCAGTTTGCAGTATTTAACAACACAGAAATCTGCAATATGCAGCTATTCTTCTTTATTGGCAATTATATATTTGCTTACAAGCTTGTAACAGACCCATTCTCAGGCCAAACCATATCCAGAATGTTTAGCTTATCTCTGCTCGATTAGCAATCTGTGAATCTTTTTATTCAAAGTCCTAGAAAAACTATTTTATTAAAAAATGTATAATTATGTAAGTAGTAATGACAGATCCATCTGTATGTTAATTGTTTATTGTACATATACGTAATGTGAGAAAAAAATTGCTCACTATCATTTTCAAGACATCTGGTCGAATTTCTTGGAATTGAGGGTGGGGTGTAAACTTTTTTGCAGCCATTAGTCTATAAATAGTAAGCGAATTTTTCAAATATTGCATTTTGATTTGATACGTCTTGTTGAAGCGAATTTGGAGTGAAATTTATAAAAAAATGGGAAAAGCTAGCGAAAAAAATTCGTGGAACGGGAAATATGCAACGAAACAGTGGGTCTGATAGGGTGCGGAAGACAACACATGTTGAAGATAGATTCTTGGAGCTCGTAATAGATTTAGAACTTCGACATAACTTCTTTTGAGCACGTGGGACAAAAGTTTCTACAAGCACTGCAAGGCGTAGATTAACGGATGCCAAAATTACAGGCCGCCGTTTTATAAGGAAGCCACTTTTGACCCAACAGATAAGGGGAACGAGTCTACTTTGGGCTAAAGAGCATGTTTTGTGGACCTAAGAGATGTGGGACAAAGTAATCTCCTCCGATTAATCAAAGTTTAAGCTGCATATTGGAGATGGTAGACTGTTTGTCCGGAGAAGGCGTGGAAAACGTGTCTAGGAAAACGGAAGGGGTAAAGGTGTGGGCTTCCTTTTGTGGAGATAAAAAAGTTCGACTGTATTTTATTGACCGAAAAGTCACAGCGAATGTGTAGTATTTGTTCTACGGAATCAGCTTAAGCCCACAGTTATCAAGTTGTTTGGAGACACATGTGCCTTTACCTTCCAGCATGACAATGCTCCTTGCCACACTTCTAGAACGGTAATTAACATTGTAAGAATTTAGTTAAATTAAATATTTCTAGTTAACCTATCAGCAAAGAGCAACAAGTTTTAAAATGGATAAGAATTTTTTGCTTATTTTTCAATTTACAGGTGAAGAGCTATCTGCATGAGAATAACATCGAGTTGTCATGATGTCCTCCATATAGCCCAGATATCAATCGAATCCGAAAATATGTAGGCTATATTGAAAGGTAAGGTGGCAAGGAATCGACCAGAGATAATTGCAGGATTGAAACGTCTGATCAGGGATACTTGGGAGTCCATACCAGCCAATTACATTGCGAAATTTAGCAGAGTCCACGCTTAATAGATGTAAGGCTGTGATAAAAGCCAAGGGCCGACAAAGTATTAAATTATTTCATTCGTTAATTTATAGATTTATTAACGAAGAAGAAGAAATTAAAAGTCCATAACGCTAATGAAAGTATTTACTTTATTCAACCTTCTAAGCCCTATTGAAACTCAAAGCTTCGCTGTAATTCTAAAACATCAGCCTGTTTATTCTTGAAATTTTTCTTTTATTTAAGAACTGTTTTAAATTGTCTAGAAATGTTAGAAGTAACAATTATATTTCGCATCGAGGACTACAAGTTGTATATTTGGTCTTAGTGATGAAAATACCGCCAACATGTGAGTGAGCATTTTTTTTTGTAAACTACTGTATACCTGATTCTTTAATAAAACCAATAATTTTCAGAATAATCGTAAATAAAGAGAAAAAAGCTACATAATATGCTATCCCCTGAACTTCTAAGATGGGTACCTTACAGCTATGCCCTTTAGTTGATTTATTAATGTAAAATCTATACAAATGACCTAATCATAAATAGGAAAGGGGTACGGGATCACAAATAAGAAGTCGATACAGTTTTGGTTCAAAATTCAATAGTTTGTATTCATTCAATTCAATAAATTTTTCAACTACTAATAACCACAGATCCAATGAAAAAAAAAGTAAGATAGGCCAAATAAAAATAGATAATGGATAATCCAAGCAAGAAATGAAAATTGAAAATAAAATAAAAAATAACTCGATTCACGATTCAAAATAAAGAACAATACAAAAAAATGTTCCGTATTTTTTACCTGCAAATGTAAAAAAAAAAACACTATTAGTATATTGTAATGTTATGTAGAAAATACAAAAAGCGTGAACTCTGCTTACAGGAATGTGCTAGGAATCAGTACTTCCTAGTATAATGCTAAACAATCAAATCATATTAATAATTCCTTTGAAGACTTCAGCTCTGTTCGGAGCACCGATTTGTCCTTGATGAATGACTGCTCAATACGCAATTCTGATTGCGGGAAAGGGTGCCCTATTTATATAAAGTAGGATCTATGCCTGAGTTGAGAATTCAATCCTTTCTTGGCAGCGCCGGGGTGTTATGGTATATATTTTCGTAATGAAAAATATATGGACAAAATACCTACTAGTTCAATATTTCTAGTATTAATGGAATATATTAGGTTCAATTCTTCAAATATAAATATTACTAAATTCAATACTCCTAATTTTTTTATAACAAAAGCCTTAAAGTAGGTTTCAAAACTGCGAATCTGTCTAGGCTGACTGCTCCGAAATCAAAGATTTTCTTATATTGCTAGAACTCTCTTTATACTGCGCAAAGTCACAGGGTAGATAGAGCTTTAGAAAAAAATTAAACAGCGGTATATGAAGAGCGGGAAGGCTTGTTATCATACCTGTGACGACAAAAGTCAATGGCTGCTGCTGTAGTGAATGATCCATTGGAAAGTTGCTTTTTTGATTATTTTTTCCGTATTTAACATAAATATGTTTTTATTTTGCACTTTCTGTACTGTGATTGCCGTGTCGATCCGAAATAGGATTCGATTACATTCTCAGATCTATGTATGGTCTAAGAATTTTGTTTGTTTACGAAATGTTTGTTTTGTTTCTTGCTGGTCAAATGATCAGAATGGATAAATCCACTTATATGCAACGGTTACTGGGCTTATAGAAGACTGAATATCTTTACAGGAACAATTGAACTCCCTCCTTCATTCTACTCAACTCTTCTCTTTCCGTATAAGTTTTTTGCGTTTCTCGATATCTTAATTTTATTCCGCCTCCTCTGAAATATCCTAAATTAACATTATTTCCTTTGGCTCCTGGAATTAAACTAAAGCGCGTTGCCGTCTGATTAACTCGAATCTGGCATTTGCACAGAATTTTTGGCTGGCTTCACATTGCGAACGTCCTTAGAGTGCGAATTTCTTTAGAGTGCGAATATATTCAGAGTGCGAGTGTTCGCCTCACAAAATTATCAGAGATTATCAGAGGTTATAATAGTATGGCAGTGATTACGAACTAAAATTTCAATAGCACACGTTACCTGTTGCTGGTACTTTTGAGATTGTCTTCCAAAAATGAACGGAACGTGATCTGGACAGTCGTTATTATTACGTAATTAAAACAACTTTGTGCGGATGCGAACAAACTCAATATCGTAGAACGGCAGAGTCCAAGAATCCTTCGCGTGGTTCATTTGTTGATAATACTCAACTTCATTAGAGATAAGCTGAGCCAAAGCAAATTTAATTTTTAATATTTAGTTTTCTGTTCAGGCTGATCTGAGAGAACTTGACTTATATATCGTAAGTTTACCTGAACGAAACAAAAACATAAAAAATTTATATGAAAAAATCGTTTGATTCTCTACTGAGCTTTAAGGTCAGGCAGTAGTAGCTATACAGTTCGGGCATACCATTGGCTTTTATAACCAGCTTATTTGATAAAATTTGCAGCTGCGCTGGGTTCTACCCACCTTAATAAATTCTACCTTACCAATTTGTGTTGACTGCACTTATAAGCCGGTTGCACAGCTCTTTCGCCAGCTCAGGTTTTGTCATACACTTAATGTTTAGCTCTTACACAGTTTTGTATGTGTAATATAGTATAAATATTCTATAACGAACTCCCATTTTTATTAAATAATGAAGGGGAAAACTCCCGATCCACAATACTATTATTTTTCCCAAAAACACTGTATATTGTAAAACTAATGATGCTATCATCCTCAATACTGTTGTCTGTAAAACCTTAACAGCGGAAGCTCACAAGAATCTTAACGATGTGCATAACATACTCCAAAAATATTTTCGTTACAAGAAACTTCTTCCTTTAAAGAATAATACATACTGAAATTATTTGAAGTAGTCCCCCGGCCTCGTTTAGTAGTTCTCTATAAAAAAACAAAACAAAAGAGTATAGTAGTTTACATGAGAAGAGACGACAAGTTTTTAAAACTGGAGACCATTATAAGCTGACGTCTTACATGCTACTTGCTAGCATCATCTTATGCACCTCAAGATCAACCCTTGTTGGAGAAAATACAGAAAATTTCTCCCATAGTCAAAATTAAATAGCCTGGCTTCCTTATCTTTTATTGAAAAGTGCATTGTTCCTGTACAACATTGTTGAGCTCCGTCGTCGGGGTAGAGCCTCAAGCACTTATGACTTTAACGATGTATGGTTACGACATTTCTTCATGTGAATTTCGAACAGATGCCAAAACTTTAAGGGTACGGGCTGCATTAGTACTCATACGAGGAATCGTATGAGTCGAAGTTGAGTTATTTATGGCTTTTTACTGTAAAACGAGAGGATGGCTGGAATAATAATAGCTGAAACTTAGAAAATGACAAAATAAAGCTCACCGCAGCAGTGGTAATTTTGATAAAATTAAAATAATTTAATTTATTATTTAGTGAGCTTGTTTTAGCTAATAAACAATGTTATCATTTCAAAGTGGAAGATGTGAATTGCTTTATGATATAAATTACCTAATCAGCTGTAGTTTGAAGCAAACAATATTACAAACACGAATTAGTTAATAGGAAGTTGAATAGGAAGGACAACAAATGGAAAAAGCTACGTAACTACAAAAGAAAAAAAATTTTAATTCTACATTTACACAAGTACAATTAAATAACATAAAAGAAAACTAGTAAAATTACTTGATAGCAAAAATACTTTCCTCTAGCTCTATCTACGAACGTTTCGACTTAAGATTTTCTAGTCACAAAACACCTCAGTAACAAGATATTTTAAGCACCCACCGCCTCTTTTATTCTTTATAAAAGAGAATAAATAGAGGTTACAAGGAGCTAATTCTACATTCCCGGATGGAAATTCCGAAGAGTTTGGGCCTTCGACTGATATATTCAGAAACCAAACATTTGCTGTTAGGTGTAAGGACTTATTACTGATAAATCATTTTAAACAAGTATTCCTTTCTGACGCGAAGTAGCAACATTCAACAACTGTGCCTCCCAGATTCCTCCATCCAGAAGAGAACCAATCGCAGTTATCATCAAACTTGGAACAATAAAACTGAAGATACCGACGAAATCCCCGAAAAACTCCTTAATACAAGTATGAGTATTGTAGCAAACATCCTACAGCCTGTTCTAGAACAGCTATTGACCAACTAAATAATAGCATTTTCATAAAGTTCTTAAAGAGGGATCCATGTGCCTCAACTGCAAATAAATGCAAGATACTTTGTCCAAGCCAAAGTAAACATTCATACACCATACATAAAACAAAGAAAATGAACATGGATACCAAAAATACATATACCTAGAAGGCGTACGTAAAAAATTACTCGTCAGCCATTATCATAATCCGGAATTGCGGCAAGACGGACAAGACCAAGAACTGCATTTAGAAGGACGGTCAATAAATATATAGATGAAAATGGAAAAGCTGGGGTAGAGGGATGATCCAGAACAGAGTCATATGGAGAAGCTATGTGGAAGCCGAAGCCCTATGCTCCATACTAAATCAGGAGAGAGAAAAACAAGTAGGTGATTTAATCTTGGAATTGTTATATACTAAAGAATGAAATTTGATACTAGTGAAAAATAATTTGTTTTCTTCAATTTAAAAACATACATATGTATATCAGTCCAAGATGTATGTACTTGTAAATTCTTCATTACATACTTACAAGTAAATAAATACACTTTTACCATAATACCGTATAAGTACTATATATGCAATCTTTGGTATTATCCTTGAGTTCTGCACATTTTATACCAAAGAGTTACTCCAAAGTCGCCATTCTAATAAGCCTCCTTTATTTAGAAGAGATTTTGCTTGGGAGCAGAAATGAATTAAATCGATTTCAAAGGACATCAAGTGATTACCTATATGTCGGTGCAGAAGATAACTTTTGATATTATCCCTATTTTTAGTGCTCACGTAGGTAATTTTACCCACTGCAAGTAATGTCTTCCAGACATTTTCAGTTGATTGCCGACGAAAACTCAAATTACTATGGGGGTGTTCCCAGAGTAAATAGCAATAGGAAAAAATTTCAAGTAATAAAAAATATGAGGCGTAAAATCGTCTATTAAATGCCGTAATATCACCAAAAACTCCTTTAGCTAAAATGTGGTTTGCTTGCCTCCTATAGGCCTACATGCCATGCTACATAAATTTTTATTGAGTTTGGTCCGCAGCAATTTGTACGGTATCCGATTCGAACGATGACGAAGACAAAATCTGCATGTACATTACTATCGAGTCAAATGATGCGTTAAACCCTAGCCCATCCACCCACTTTTTTGGAATAGACAGGACAAACCATTTCCTGTATATAGGAAATTCCTTTATGGAGCCGCAGTCTTTTACATGCAACGCATACCAAATCTCCCCAGAACAATTTCTAAGCAGGTAATGTTCGCCCTACATTGGGTTATAAAATGTTTCCCTGGAATAAGTCCTGATACAGCAGATTTTAGAAGGTTCAAAAATATCATTCGTTCCGTACATCCCTTCATATCTACATACCTACCTACATACATTCATATGAAAATGTGTGAATACGGAAAACGCAAGAAATGAGTTGACTTTAATATTTTAAAACAAAGGCTTAAGTTCGGGATTCAGAAGATTGTTTTTACTGGGAAAATGGTTGTATGATTCTGGGTAAACAGTGCATCTCGACCTCGCGCTAACGAAAACTACCAAGATGATTAAATTTGTGAGGAGTTCTCTCTGAAAAGTAAGGCCAAGCAGTTTGTTGCTTAGAGTTACCCGCTCTCCGTTAACTTTTCAAATTACTGCTGCCAGGACCAATCTACGGTGTAAGTCCACTTCTTGCAGAATTCAAAAAATCTACCCATTAGATATTTTGGTCCTCTATTTTTCTCACATCCTTATTATCCTGGATGATATCATGGGATGTACTTAGTTTGTAATTCCGTTTTATCGCACAGAAATAATACTATTAGAGCACTATAGGTTGAACACGCACGCAGTATTAAAAGTTATTTCGAATTTTGCTCGAGAGCACATTCACGTAGAAAGCTGAACTTTTGCACACAACTTTTTTAAAAAAAAATTCCAAAGTTAAGTTCAGAAATGGGACCAATCCGGTAACTGTTTCGTATAAATTTCGTTATAATCATTTTTACTGTCCCACGAACTTTAATAATCAAACTTTCCAGTTAGCTGACCATACGAAATTATTCTAGAGTTTCTTAAGAATTGGTCTATAAGACTAATTGGAGCTTTTTCCATGTTAAATAACAATAACAGCCAAACTGACAACCTTTCTTGCGACAACTTTGAAAAGCTTCTTTCAGCGATAAATGCAGTAATTGTCAAAGTTGGAAATGGCACATAAGCTGTTATTATTTCTTCAAAGTAACTTGAAAATGGTATCAAATTTGCCAAATCTTTAATGGAAGGAATTCTTTTTGAATTCTGATTTAAGGCCTAGTTCCTCACACAGTGCAGGATTTACATATGTATATGGCTGCTACATTTTTCAATCAAATCCAATGCTTTTGTTTTGATAATATCATCAGGATTTGGTGCTAACCCTTATCGGTTATAGAAAATTTCTGTTATCATAATCTTTAGAACTTTCAAAATTGATTATATTTTCTTATCTGTTATTATCATTCCAAACATTAAATTGAAAGTCATCATCATTATACTTTCAAAATCTTCACGGGCCTTGTAAAATATTTGTTTTTTCTTCTTATTTTGAAACGTTCCCCTATGAGCTCCAGAGATAAACTGAACAAATAAAATAATAATAAATCATAATAAAATAAAAAAGACTTTTGGGAATCCGGGGAACTGTTTATATGTCAAATATTCTCACTTGTAGACGATCATCGAAATTAACTTATGTCGAAATTCTCATGAACTTAAAAGGAATGGAAATCGCGACGAAAGTAATTAAGGTTATTGCTACTTACAAATTTTTGAAATAAATATGTATGTGGGTACTTTTACATTCAGGCGCGTAGCCTGGGCGGGGGGGGGGGGAGGGGGGGGGGGTCACAACTAAAATGTTCGAAGGGAAATCGGAAGAAGTCACTTTTAAAATTTTGTAATATGTATATGCTTACCAAGGTCCAGAAACGTCTTTAGCGACCCAGACCAGCCAAGGCACCTGAACCAATATAACCCTTTGGAGCCATGGTCAGCCACCAATAGTGCATAAACAATCTAAAGAAAAATTTTCAAATCATTATAAGAAAACCGAATGCTTGTGGCTTTGTGCCCGAAAGAGTGAACTACAAGAATCAATTCACCAATTCTCATTCTAATTCTTCAGAATAATTTGCAAGTAAATTTCTAAGAAAAATCGTAAAAATTTTGAGCAACTCTGGCTTGAATCAATATCACTATGAAAAATCAACGGGTGGCTATTCGTTGATTGCATGGAACTAATGAAACTAAGGATCTACTGAAAGAACCCTAGAACAAAATTTGTTAAGTTAGTAAAAAGAAATTTATGATCGCTAATCAATTTCTTAGAAACAATAGCCGAGTTTTTTTTTCGCATTATGGGTCCGGGTTAGGATCAGAAGTAACTTCCGCATTGTATTATTTCGATAGAGCTATATGATTTAAAATATTTTTAGGAAAATACACTACATATATGCATAGCACATAAAAAATTTATGAAGAAGTCGTACATGTTTCAAGGACGGAGAGCTACGAGCAAATGACTAATAGGTCCAATCTACATCGAGAGTTACACACTACAAGCCACATGCTAAATAAAGCTCTATTTCAAATTCATGAAGCTCAATCTGCTACAATGAGCGCTACAAGTTTCACATTCGTACTGATATACAAAAACTTCGTATTCCACTACATATTTGGACACTGCCTGAGAACGCATTAACGTAAAGAACTGCAATTTTGCACAGTGTGTTTTCATAAGAATTGTGAATATATATCAATGGATTAATTCGGACAATCCCTTGCTGGTGTTTCCATATAAAAATTTAGGATTTTTACGTATACTTAATCATTCCTAGACACTGTTATTGGCAGTAATTATTTAAAAAAAAAAAAGAGTTTTAGAGCATATTCTTAAATTTACACTCCCACAGGGGTATAGAGTATTCGTTTTTAATTTCATGAAATAATAAAATTAAGTAGGTAAATGAAATTTGGATACGTTTCTAATGTACACTACCTATATATCATTTCTTAATGTTTTCGTATATTATGACTTTTCGATACAGGTACCGAATTCTTTAGCAACTTGTCTTTTGTAAATTAAAATTGTTCTTTGGATCCTCGGAAAGGGATCTAACTTTCTTGCTAAGAGACACTTGCGTACAAAATTTAGCTCGACTTAGACAAAACTAAAATTGTCAGAATCGATTTAGTTTATTAAGATTAAAATTTGTTTATGCAACTATTGTACAATTATAAGATACAAATCTTTTATAATCAAAACAAAGAATGTAGTATGTATACTTTAATGAGGGACTAACATGTATTGTCTAACTCAAAAACAGAGTACTGTAATGTGTTAAAGGGAGGCTGCTTCTAAGTACTAAAAATAATACATAATTAAAAAAACTGCTTCTAATTATGGTTGTTTTGCTGGTTTTTTCATGTATTTATTTTATCGAGTGTGGTATGTTGATAATATTCTAATAACAAAACAGAAAAACAGGGAAATCGTATGATTTTTGTAATAAATTCAGCCTTCTGTGATCTACAGAGAGGTCAAAAGAATACCGACGAAATTTTAACAAAATAATTTTAATTAACAATATCGCTAAGAATAATTAAAATAAACAGAATAATAATATCCCCAAAATGAAATTCTTAAGCTCAACTACACATTCATACCTACGGAGATTGTGTGCATGTTTCGAATGATATAATAAAACACAAGGTCAATTTTTTAGTTATTATAGTCCAGCTCAGCAAAAATTTGACATCCATGTGATAGGAAGAATTAAAGATATACGGGCTAACAAAAACTTATAGGTATGCACGCATATAAAATGCCCTGACACATATACGGACGTACTTGCCTACGTTTTATTGATTATAAGACCAACACTTTTAATTAAAAGACAATAGGAAAAACTTCCGACATTATATCTCATGCCATGGAAAACCATCACGACTTAGTTTTCGTATGAATCAGTAAAGTATTTACTTTCTGTCTGTAGGTCAGTAAAGAGATATTGGGGCATTGAGACTAACAGATAAAGTTGAAGAAGAATAATTATTAGATTCATAAAATTGCGACATAAGCACTCACGCGGTTTATTCAACAAAGGCAAGGGCGGATACAGCGGCGGGCGATCGGGGTGATCGCCCCACCCCCCTAGAGCTCTAATAAATCAAAATTTATATTCTAATCCAATGAAATAGAAAATACAAAAAAATTTTTTTTTTAAAAAAGGCTGTTTTTAAACCGGCATTAAAAAAATAGAAAATAATTTCTCCCTTCACTTAATGAATACATCATAACAGTTCTCTAGAGTTTCCCTTCATTTTGCATTTAATTAAATTTTTAAATTATCTTACATTTGTATATAAATTTTAAAATTTTCAAGGTGTACAGAGAAAAGAAGATCTGGACAGCTCAAATTATACTACAGTGAATGACAATTTCCGAAACATAAATTCGGAGCTCCTAATGTTTATCAAAATACTTAATTAAATTACTTTGCTTTGAATATGCTTTCTTTGTGTACCTACCATGAAAATTTTAAAATTTATATACAAATTTAATTTGATTAAATGGAACACTCTAAGTTATTTGTTACATTTATTATTTTTTCTTTTTTAGTCAAAATTATTCTCAAAAAATTTAAAATTACATCACTAAGGAATTTTCAGTACAAGTAAAATTGTTGCACGTTTTAGTGATCGAAAGCTCACAAAAGCTGGGAATTTTGATGAAAAGTAGTATGTTGGGAAAATTATCATAGCCGGGGTAATTAATCTCAGATTCAGTTGTCCTGCAAATATTTAATTTAAGGCAAATAGGATAATATATATATTAACCCTACCTAATTAGCATTCCTCGAAAATTTCTTCCACCATTTAAGTTGCAAGAAATTGCAGTCCAGCCCAAGAAATTATGGTGTTTGAGCGAAATGCGAAATGCAAGCGACCTTTATATGAAAAACACCAGCAGTAAGGCAAGCAAGGAGTGTATAATGTCAATTTTATGTGGGATCAAATTTTACTATCCTTACGGGATAAAAAACTTATATTATGTAGATAAAAGAACTCTGGCGATATCTGAATGCTAATGAAATTGTCATGCCAAAACCTAATGAGAAAGCTATACAGAGCGGCCCACAACTGATGGCTAGTGCGGTTACAGGGGGTGATTGAGGCAACCTCCCCCCCCTCCCTAGAGCAAATGTTTGGATCCGTCCTTGAACAAAGGACGGAATAAACTCAATGTTAGTTGAATCAGGATCAACAGAAAACTTTTATTTTTCACCCGCAAATTATTTTATAATAGGATTCCTGAAGGGAGTTTAGGATTAAGTATGAATTCGTACAAAACATATTATTTTGCTTTAATCATATACAATGTAACAATTGTACAATAATACTATAATTGTGTTAAGATTTATAGCAAAAATAATATAACTTAAAGATGTCGCATGAACATTGTACCAGAAAAATCCTTCCCGGGATTGGTTAGCAGAACCCGGAGACCCGTTTTCAGGCATTAACAACTCCACTGCACCTATTGCTCTGCGCCTCTGTTTAAAATTTCTCTGCGGATTTTCTTTTATTCTCTTAAAATATCCTGAAATAAGAAAAAACTTGCTTGCATTGTTTACGTTGGTATGGTTTTCGTAGGTGATCCCTGCAAGAATTGGACGAAATTCCGCCGTAGCGAAATGAATTCAAAATAGAGGAGATGGTAGTCGTTCTAAACGTTATAGTTTTTGTTTTAACATAAATGAAGTTTTAGCAGCATGCCTTAATTTCCAAGAATTCGAAATAGATTAATCTCTAAAATTCAATTTAGAAATGCCGGCCTCGTTAGCCGAAATACGCGTATCGGAAAATAAATAACAAACTTGAGACAAGTATATAAAAAAGAAATTTTTAATTTGTTTTAATTATTACTTCGAGATTTTACAATTTTTAATAGAAAACATAAATTTACTCAGGTATTTCTCATTGAATTTTCTGGTTCCGCTCAAATTAATATTTTAATATGCAAAAGGTAATTGATGCATCGTTATGCACTCAACTTATCAGAAAGATCAATCTAGGAAGATGGATTCAATTACTAACCTTGATACTGATGACAATATACTTAATTTGCACTCACAGTTTAGTACGGTGTCGAATATCATAAATAAACCAAGTCTTTTTTACTTTAATCAAAATGTAAATTTTCTCTTCATAATTTTGTCAGTGTCAGGATATACCCAAGATCCGCCCCTCTTTTTTAAAATAAAAATTAAGGTATAACCTTAATTAAATTATCACTTCCCTACTGTCGAAACTAACAATCGGAGAAAGCGTTGAAAGACTGAATAATTAAAGAACACGGATTCTAATTAATATAAAAATGTTTATTATCTAACGTACAATATATATGGCTTATCTACACGAGTTCACGCTACGAAGTTCTGTTCTAGACTGCCAGAGTGATGCAGGAGAATGACTTATGATCGCTGGCCTTTGATAGTATTGGTATTTTCCACATCCTCCGGCCCGACGATACTGGCGGACTTCAGGTGTAGCTCCAGAGGGTAAAGCAATTGAATAGGTCGTCTCATCCTGACCCCGTTGTGAAATCGTACCTCACATGCACGAATCCTCCCATCCCATCCAGGAAAAGTTGTTTCAACGATCGCTAGCTTCCACAAAACCCTTGGGAGTGATGCATCATAAAATAACACGATGTCACCGGCTCTCACATTATAGGATGTTCCTACTTTTGAATTATGAGCCGAACGTAGTAGCTGGATATACTCGGACATCCATCTCTTCCAAAAATATTGCGATGCTCGTAACCTACAGTTCCAAAATTTGCGAATAACTTGAGACGTTGATTCACTTTCATTAAATGTTAAATTGCTTGCGAAGCTCCCAGTTAAAAAATGGCGAGGCGTCAATGGAGATAAATCCAGTGGATCATCGCTCACGAAAGTTAATGGTCTACTGTTTACAATTGATTCCGCTTCTGTAAGCAAAGTATGAACCTGCTGGCTATTTAACACAGATCGACCTATTGCAGCCTTCAATACGTCCTTGACGCATTTCACCAAGCGCTCCCAGAAACCTCCCCACCAAGGGGCACGTTCTACGATGAACTCCCACTTTATTCCCTTATTTACAGCAAAGCCTTGAAATTCTTGAGACATTATTATTTTTCCGAAATTAGCGAACTCCAAATAAGCTCTTTTAAAGGCTTTCGCATTGTCTGACATAATTGTGCTGGGAATACCTCTCCTTGCTATACAACGTCGTAAACCTAGTAAACAGTATTCTGTTGAGATACTAGGAACAAGCTCAAGGTGAACCGCACGAACTACGGCACAAGTAAAAAGCATTATATATACCTTGGTCTTAACACATTCTGTTGTGGACGTATGAACATATATTGGACCAGCAAAGTCTAGCCCCATTGTGTCAAATGGCTTCGAGATAAGAAGCCTTGTTCTCGGTAAAGGTGCTACAGTTTGTGTTGCTGGCTTACCCCTGAGTCGTTTACATACAATGCATTTATTCGTTATTGATTTTATGAGCTGCCTTGCTGCAGGAATCCAAAATCGCTTTCTTAGTTCTGCTAAAATGATGTTTGCACCACCATTATGTATGGTTCTATGAACTTCATCTACGATCAATTACGTCAGATGCGATGATTTAGGTAAGATTACGGGGTAAATAACATCGACTTCTTCCTCCAGAAAATGAAGTCGACTTCCAACGCGTAAGATCTCGTTGTCATCAAGAACTGGGTTTAAATTGTGAATGCTTGAACTTTTTTTTATGAATTTATTTTGGCGTAAAGATTTAATTTCCTCGTTATATATTTGATTCTGTACAATTTTAATCCAGTATTCCTCTGCGCGTGAAAGCACACAAGCCTTTAAGTGACCCGTTATACGTTGTTTATTTTTTATTGAATCAGCAAATCGTTGAACATAGGAATTAATACGAAGCAAACGACGATAATTACTATACTTGTGGATGTCAATTACAGGTGATATTGGAACATTAGAGCAATTCTCTGAGTTGTCATAATGCTGGAAGCAAGTTAATACAGTAGAAATCTACTCAATTACCAAATCCTCCTTTGGCCACAGCTCCTCGGTACTTCACAGCCATGTAGGTCCATTCAACCATATAGAAGAATTCTTAGGCGCTTTCGCGGAAATACCCCTCGTTAGCAAATCGGCAGGATTTTCATTACCAGGACAGTGCCTCCAATTTCTGACGTTAGAATTATGATGTATTTCTTTAATGCGAATCCAATATAAAACTATTATAGAATCAGACCAAAAAATGGTCTCGTTAACCTCTATCGCTAAGGACTTAATCAAATATGAGCCTAGACGGGCTCCAATCAGGGCCGCCGTTAACTCCAGCCTCGGTAAAGTAAGCTCTTTCATTCCAGACTGCTTCAGCGGCGCGTTGATACATCTAATATAAGCAACAGTACCGTATGCTTGTAAGCTGGCGTCTGCAAATAAATGAATCTGCTTGATTACAGGCACACTCGTTTTCCAAACACATCTCGGCAGCGAAACACTTTCTAAACAAGAAATGTCTGACAGGCATCTCGTCCAAGTTTCTTGCAGTGGACTAGCAAGCATTTCGTCCCATGTAAGTTTGAGTCGCCAAATATCTTGAAAAATAATTTTTAACTTAATTAGAAATGGACCTAGCAAACCCAAAGGACCAAAAATCCTCGATATAAGTTGAAGAAGTGATCGCTTCGTGCCAACTGTTACCTTCCCCTAGTCAACTAATCAGCTAAGCTAACCCAAGGGAGGCGCAACAAGTCTGCGGCTTGCTCAGTGGAGTCGGGCTTGGGTTACCCAATGGCTCCTCCTGTATTGAGGCTTCGAGAAAGGGATTCCTATATCAAATTTTGGGCGCCACGTAATTTTTCTGAAGGGAGTTAAATTACGAAACCCTATATAAAATAAGCGCAAAGAAACGAAACTACAAACATAAAGAAACGGAAACGTGCTATTGATATGCACTTGCAGTGTGACTCAACTGCTGAATTAAACTAGAACTGGTACTTTAGGTTTTATATCTTTCGTCCGACCCGGAAATAGCTGCTATAGACGCGAGTAATGACAATATGTGTTTATGCTTATCTTTCAAAAAAAAAAAACTTCGCTTAGTCGTAATAACCTATATCAATAATGAGGATATGTCCCTAGGTACGCATTTTTTACCAAAACCCAGTTAGGGGTAGCATTTGATACAAAAAAAAAGAGAAAATCTAAATAATGCCAGCAATCTGCAGCCAAATACGATATATCTTTTTATATCCTTCGACAGACTTCACATAGCTGTGTTAACATATGTGAAAAGTCACAATACGTTCCTAGGATGCTACGCACTCCGCGACATGCCTCTACTAGCCCACTTCTAGACTTCTGCAGTATATATGTATGTGTTGGTTGTTACCTATGGCTCGCCTCAATGTGGTTAAATATTTCTGTGTTTAAAATTGGAACGAAATATCAATACATACCAGCTGTGTAGGTATGTATATACTTTTATGTTTAAAGCAGGTACGTGCCGCATAAATATATGTACCTGGTTTTCTAAGGCTTAGAAAGCACTCTGTGACTACTCCACTTGCCGTGCCAACAAAGCTATCACAAAAAAAACTTCGACCAACTGCCCTCCTGTGTCCGCAATGTGTAACAACGTTGTACCGTCGTTGACCCGTTTGACCTTCGGGACTTTGCAAACTATCAGCAAAACCTACATGCAACCAGAAATATGGAAATTATTCTCCCTCCAGCACGTCCTTACTTCGCTGGACAGTTGTAACGATTACCCTTGAAGCAATCCAGGTAATAAAATTAATTCACGAACGATATAATGAACATGCCCAAGACGTTAAAGAAATATCCACTATTCAACGTTACTGGTATTCTCTTTATTAGCTCATATAAAAATAACAATTAACAATACGCCGCTTAATTCAATCTAGTCACACGGCGCGATAATTTATGACGTTAAACAATAAATATTTAAGCAACTTAATTTCCGAAGCGATCAGACGACCAATGAACTCGAGTATGATATATAAATATATATATACGGCCTAATGGCCTCAGACAAAAGGGACAGATTCCGCCATCACCAACCAGCCGCGAATCTCTTAATACTAATAACTGTATATTCGTAAATTGTATATAGATTCTAAAGAACAGAGAAATATAAAAATGGAGAAATATATACTCAGCTTATTTAGTGATCCGCGAACCTCTATCCCTGGGGAAAGCCTTTTTACTTTTAAGCCTTTTTACTTTTATTGCTTCCTTAACACGTGAACAATTCTGTTAAATTCTCGTTTCCAGACTCCTTAGTTTCTCCTCTTCCTTTTCCCTTTTGATCAATTTTACACAACTATCCGGAACATTTTATCGATTCCCTTTTTTTATTAAAGATTTTTGTTCCTTGCTTGTTATGTCCTCCTTTCAATATATAAATCGCACTTTTCGCCTCTGCAATTTTCCTCCTTACGTCCGTTCTTAATCGCTGTCACTTGTAGAAGCGCAAGAAAAACGAATCGTCGTCGCCTCCGAAAAAGAGACCTGCCACACCCTGTCGACTTGCTTTTTAGCACTCAACCCGGCGTGTGTTTCTAGTCGAAAATAATTTGGCTGATTCGGCGTGACTGTTGTTTACACTAGCTTGGGGTGCACATTACCTAATTGCCCCTCGATAGACCGCCGATATTTTCCTTGTTCTTATGTTATTTGTGTTTCGTTTCAATTAGTTGCTTTGTCGGAAATTTACTCGGACAGTCTCGTTATAAGTTCTTTGTGCAAGTTTATTAATATTGTTCTCTTGGAACAGTTATTCAGTTTATTTTACACTGTTTGCTTTTAGTTTTGACACTTGGACGAAATTGTTTTATTTAAATTAAATAGAATTTTGAATTGGGTAAAATTTTATGTGGACTTTTGTTTTAAGTTATTGATTGGTGGATGGTTACTGTTCTTGTTTCAACTTATTGACACTTTTATGCGTAATTATTATTATGTGTTTCAACTTGAGGTTTTGCTTATTAAAGATTTCGGTTCTGAGAGTTTACTACTAAGGAGCCTGGAAAACCTCTCCCACTATATTGTGGATTACTTCTCTTCAGAGTAACTGCCCTTAAGGAAGGGAGGTTCGCATTAATATGTTACTACCTGGTTTCGAGAGGGAAGCAGCTGGTGGCTCTGCGTTTACAATTTCATATTTTTTTCGTTTCTTAACCTTATGTGCTTACTTATTAATTCAAAACTTACTATAAGTAATTTCAAACTAGTGTAAAATTTAACATCTCTTAAGGAGAAGTTACAAAGCTTAATTCTTAATTAAAAGTTTAACAATATTAAATGAGAAATACCAGTTTAGAAATTTGTTCCAACAATTCTGCGAAGTGATTCCCGTAGCTGTCGTTTGTTGTACTGACTATGGTTCGCACCCATTGCCTTTCGTATGTCAAAGCCATGGAGAAGGACTTTCTTGGTGTTGCCTTGATTTTCCGCTATTGATTATAGGTGTCATCGGTATATCCTGGACAGTTTAGACCACATCGGTGACGCCATAACTACTAATTTCGGTGCTTCGTTTTTTAGACATTTTGGGGTTGCATTGCTTTTTTTTTTGTTTCTTTTCCAGGTTTTGACTCTAGACCTAAAGAGTTCCGCCGATAATAAGGCCTTTGTTTTCCTTTTTATTTTTATTCTCAGGTTCCAGGTCATTTCTCCAGGATATCCAGGGATCCAACAGCCGGCAGTCACGGGGACTTCAGGGGAGCTACAAAGAAAGAAGGCTACAACAACAACAAAATTCTTTGTTACATCAAGAGACGAGACACTCAAAGGTAATATCATACGTAGGTTTTGTGAATTATACTAATCTTGTCATTATTTCAGGTATGTTTTCATTTTAGAATTTAAGTTTCGAATTCAGACATAGCTATAGCTTTTGTCAAAGTAAGCTCTGTCATTCAAGTATTATTTATTCTCTTTTCTTATTCAAAATAAATGTTTTCTTCTATTTGGCGCTTAGAGATTTCTTATTTACCCTCACCCGCTCTCCCTCCCATTATTCTTTTACAGGTGGGGGAATCTTACGGAACTTATCTTTATTTTTTTTTTTTTCCTAATGCTCGTAGGCTTCTGATTTTCTTCTCGGGTTTGTTTGCAGGACCTAACACAACCATTGATGTTTTTAGAAAATTTTCGGCAGGTTCTAAATCTACAGCAATTTCGTCAGCCAATACATACCACAAAATTCCCAATACCTTTTGAACAGGAGGACAATCTTCAAAACTATTAAAGCTCGTTCTTACTTTGTAGCTATTGCTGTTCCACTTTCGTAGGTTCATGGATGAATCTCGCATTAATGCATATGATTCATTGTACACCTTTACTGCAAGCATTTCATCGTTTACACTGAATATAAGATCGTCCATATAAAACGATTCCATCAATAACTCACAAATTTCAGGATATTCCTTCCGTTTTTCACCGAGATGTGTACGAATAGTTATTGCTAATAAGAAGGGGCTGCATTTGACTCCGAAGGTGACACGCGTCATTCGAAATTCCTGGATAGGTGGAAGAATTTCAGTAGACTTGATTTTATCCGCAAACCAGAAGAAACGATGTACGTCACGGTCTTGCTCTGCTATATGAATTTGCAGAAATGCCTTTTCAATATCTGCAACTACTGCGATTAGGCCCGCTCGAAACTTGAGCAAAACTTTTAAAATGTCTGGTATTAAATTAGGTCCCGCTGCCAGATGATCGTTAAGAGAAAGGTTGTTATTTGAACAAGAAGAAGCGTCAAATACTATTCTTAACTTTGTCGTTGATTTGTCTTCACGATAAACTGGGCGATGTGGTAGATAAAATAGGCGATTGCACAATTCTTTTGGGTCCTCTGCCTTTTCAGCTACCCCCGAAGATATAAGTTCAGTCATAGCATTTTCGTAATCTTTTAATCTATTTGCATCCTTTAACAACTTCCTTGTTAAAAATCTTGTTAGAGCACCTTCACGATGACTATTTAATATGAAATCGTTATTTTTCCAAAGCAATTTAGCTTCATAATATTTATCCTTTTTCGTAATATAGTTTTCCAAGTTTTCGTTAGATAAAAACTCGCTTTCACCAGTGCTCCCATTTATACCTATACATTCCAGGTCCCATATGTATTTAACATCGAATTGATTATAAATGTCACAAGAACACAATGTTGTTGTTGTTAAATAGCAATTATCACAAGAGCGGTCGGATGTAGCCGGACCTTGAATTACCCAACCAAGCAAAGTTTCAACAGCAGTCAAATTGTCACTAATTCGTTCGTACGCACCTGTTACAAACATCCAATAATAATCGGATCCTATGAGCATATTAATTCCTTCTTCTAGCTCATTATTTATGGAACGATCATCGGCTAATTTAAATTTGCAAAATTCAGGAGTTGTCGCTGTGGGCACTGGTAGTACGTCCAAGCAAATAGTGGGTACTTCAACAGCTGAAATTGTAATGGTCTTGTCATTGTGTTGACTTTTCAATGTTACACTCACTCGATTAAAACTTTGTTTCGGTTTTCGTTTATCGTCTCCAAATGATAACAAGCAGAGCCTCTGTTTTCCTTCAATAGGTAAATTTAATTTTCGTGAGGCACTTTCCGTGATGTAGGAATACTGACTTCCCCCGTCGAGAATAATACGTACAAATGCCGAAGATAACTGTCCTGGGCGAGAGATGAAAGCACAAGCAGTCTGCAAGTATACGTTCGTTTGCGGAATATCACTTGTTGTATAAAGGTTTGTTGTCTGTGCACCACTTGATCTACCGCCACTTTCGCTTTTTTTGATATTACAATGTGTTTGTGAATTCGCTTTAAAACTTGGATCACACATCGAACTGGCAAGCTTGCGGTTGACCTTAATACAATGAACGTTTTTATTGGAGCAGAATTTGGATGTGTGACCCTTTTTAGTACATCGAAAGCATCGTCTGTCTCGTTTGAGAAGTTCTTTTCGCTGAGCTACTGAATGAGAGCCATTACAATCAGATGTCGTATGATGTGAAGAAGAGCAGAAAAAACATTTGTCTCTGTCCATGGCCGCAATGAGCCCCGCTGCAGTGCCTGCCATCCTTACATTAGATGATGTTTGGGTTGTTGGAGGTTTTAGTTCTGCTGATTTCTCGAAAGATTCGACCTGTCTTTTCAGAAACTTTAAAATTCTGCTTACTTGTCCGTCCCCTTCAAATACTATGGATCCCTCATCGTTTGCGGCTGTAGATGTAGAGGCATCATCATCGTTGCATTTTTGCGTTTGGTTGGCAGCTGAAGTGTTGAAAGAACTATGATAGTTGTCGTTGTCGTTATTATAGCGATGAAAATCTACTCTCAGCTCGTTTGGCATACATTTAAGCAGGACCGTTTTTAACATTACAGAATAATGCGCCGATGGAACACCAAGAGCCGTTAACGTTCTAGTGCATGATGTAATGCAATTGTAAAGCCGGCGAAGGTTAATTATGTCTTTTTTCGACGAGACAGGCTGTATGGACATTAATTCTAGCATATTTTTGTCGATTAATTTTTCCATGCTGCCGTATTCTTCCACAAGGAGCGCTATCGCCCCATCATAGCAGGTCGCCGTTGGTGTGAATCCAGCAATACTATCTGCAGCTTTTCCAACAAGCACCGATTGCAGATAGTTGAACTTATCCGCACTGCTGAGGCTTTGATTCTCGTGCACTGCTGAACGAAATTGTTCCCAAAATGGAAGCCATTCGTTATGATCACCATTGAATTTTCTTAGACTGAGCTGAGGTAACTTAGAAGTCGATTTTGTGACACTTTCAAGTGCAAGGTTGCTGGGTATTGATTTACCTTGGATCTCCCGCATTTTGGCGAGACGTTGATTAAGGCGACAAATAATTCCCACGGCTTTCTCCTCATAGTCTGCTACTCCCTCGAACTCCTTCTGGAACTCCTCAGGCTTTAAAGTGGCACGTATTTCTTCATACTTCCTCTTCAATGGAATCAAACTCGTCAACGTTATCTGGGGATGCGCGCGATTCCGTTAATTTAAGATAGTCAGATGCAGAGTTTGTTAATTTTGTGATTTGGCCACGGTAAACTGAACGATTAGCGATTTCCATTTTAATTTTTACCGGAGTATACAAAATTCGATAAGTCGCGTTAAATAGATAAGCCTCGTTTTAGACAATTGCGTTAACCACGTGTTTTCTCGTTTTCGTTTATTTATTTAATTCCCGGGTTTCGGCACCAATGTCGAAACTAACAATAGGAGAAAGCGTTGAAAGACTGAATAATTAAAGAACACGGATTCTAATTAATATAAAAATGTTTATTATCTAACGTACAATATATATGGCTTATCTACACGAGTTCACGCTACGAAGTTCTGTACTAGACTGCCAGAGTGATGCAGGAGAATGACTTATGATCGCTGGCCTTTGATAGTATTGGTATTTTCCACACCTACCATTATCTTCTATACAGTGCCATTCCTTTATTTAAGTTCATTATTACTTCCCAGTTTAATTACAAAATAGACACGGAGACAGTTTAGTCGAAACTGGAGGTGGCTTGTTATCAATTACGATGAGTTGGTCTTTTTACAGAAATTAGTTAAAAAAATGTTGCCGTAATTTACTTCTGAGATTTTCTGCTTCATGCAAAATGTTTTATAAAAAATTAAGAAGTAGAAAACATGTGCAAAATTTTTGGACCTTTATTAAATTACTTATATAAATTTTTTTTACTTTTTTGCCAAGATATGTTTTGTAACATTTAGACTGGTCGCACACCTAAATGATTAGTATTACAAATTTGTTACAAAGGGACTGCATTCGAATTGTATTCTGTCAAATTCATTTAAATTTCTTCTGTACTAGCATACGAAATAATCAGAGACAAATATCATAAAAAGAGTATTTTCAAGCGACACTAGCAGAAGCAGTGAATATTTTTCAAGCGACACTAGCAGAAGCAGTGTATCTATTGGCCTAATTCGCTAGAGGACTTTTTACGTAGTTCAGTATATATTCAACTTTCCGCTAGTTTATCTATCGTATACTCTTTAAATATTGAAAATTTAAAAATATCGAGCACGCTTTTAATATAGGTTTGTAGAAGAAATTAAAAGACACAGTTGTTTGTGGAATTTCAATTTAGTCCCCTAACATATCCCCTACCCCCATTGCTCGGCTTTTTTTTTATAGATATCCATCATTAGCATTGTTACGTATCCATTAGAGAAGTCTTTGTGTCCAAGGCCGTTGTATCCTTGCATGGTGATCGCAACATCACGTTTTTATTTTTTGGGGGACCTTTAGTTAAAGCACAAATTTTCCTGTATTAAATTTCTTATTTCCATTTACTAAACTGACAAATCCATCATCCCGAGTACCAATGGTAAACCTAGGCAGTTGCCTAGGGACCCAACTTATAGAAGGGCTCCGCCAGGGGCCGAATTGGTATACATTCAAGACATACAACACCGGACATGAAAAAAATTTAATTCTATTTATTGTTCCTACGACCGGATTTATGAAGAGGTAGAGCAGGGCGGCAAATTTTTTTTGGGGAAAATTCTCATTTGATGAAGTAAAATTAAACGAGATCGAAGTCGCACTATCCGATAGGTCGTTCTGCTTACGAGAACTTGATTAAAAAGTTTGTTTTTCTCATGAAGCTATACAGCTTTGAATTTCGATATATCCGCGAGGACACACGGAATTTGAAAATCTTTTATTAAAGGGGTTTAGACAGGATTTTGGTAAACTAATATCTCATTCGTCGTCCTCTCAGGCTGTAGGTGAAAACAATTATTAAAATACATACAGAAAAAAGGTCCTTGGGACATTTATCCAAATGTGGATGTTGTTGTTTACACCAGCATCAAACTGCACGGCAGAGTGGTCGCTTTAAGCGCTAGAACAAGTTTAGAACTATTTAAGGTCCACCACATGAGATCAGGCTCAATTCACTATCTATGCTGTATATAAAGTCAGAAATAATGCAGTGTGTGGACTATAGTGAAGTAATCCGTTCCTTCGCAGAGAAGAGAGTTCGTCGCATGGCAATCTAAGCGTATCATTACAAGCAGAAAGCTAAGTTTGCTTGTTTATTTCTAAGGTCAATGTACCTTAAAGAAATGAAAAATGACGTTTTTTTTTATTCAATGATTTATTAAAGCGGCTCAGACTCAGTTAACCGCCTAGCGGCCCTGGGTCTTCATGTCTGGGCTCCCTGATCCCGCCATATCACACTGAAAGATCACGAAAATTTAATTCAGGGACCCTTTGGTTTATTAGGTACTCAGTTCAGGGTCGTAAATTTTCAATTTTTGATTTGCATTTTCGATCCTGGAAAAATTTTGTCGTTGGACGTGATTAAGCATGTCCACAATTATCGCAAGGAACGATCTAACACGATCGCTTGATAATTATCAAGCGCTTGCCTTGCCGTCTTCTATCACTCGTGGGTACATTATTGTACATACATGCATATATGTGTGTTGTGTGTGCATACGTTCATATGCGCGGGAAAGTCTAGCTCTCTACGTCGACGGGTTCTCAGAAAGTGCCGAGATATAGAGTAAATAAACAACATTTTTGTATAGCAACCCGATGAAGAAGTCCCCCCATTGGTCCTGTTTTCGAACTTAAATTTCTGTTTATTTTAAAATGGGCCCGTATACAAAATTTCAGTTCTCTAAGTCGACATGGAAAGCAGTGTCAAAATATGTAGTAAAAAACTGAAGTTTTGTATGGCAACACCAAGAAAGGGTAGCCCGATTTACTCCGCTTTTGGACCTGTATTTTTTTTTAAACGGCGTGTACAAAATAAGAGCACACCATTTTTGAATTTAAATTCACATTTTTTTGAAAACTCCGTTTACAGGATTTGAGCTCATCGCGTCGACGTATAGTAGTATAGTTTTAAATGGCAACACTAAGAAGGGGTTGCCGAGTTAAATTTTTTTCATTTAAAAAGCACAATTAGTCAAAGCTCGCCAGCCGTTCTCAAGTGATGCGATTACCAACGAACACAATTCATTTTTGCTTGTATAGAAACGAAAGCTTTGTATGGCAACGCCAAAATAGGGTTGCCCATTCCAGCTTTTCTTTTCCTAAATGCCCTTCTCCCACTCTTATGAATAAATCTGTTCAGCCGTGAAGTGATGCGATTACCAACGAACAGCATTTCATTTATATAGATTACTCCTTCTTGGGATTTTTAGTTATATATAACAGCGTTATTTAAATCAGAGACTTCACTCTGATACGGAAATTTATATGCGGCAATACCAAGAGGGGGTTGCCCGATTTAGATCTACTAGAATTATTTCTGTACGTTACAAACGGACTGACAAACTTGGTATACCCTATTATTGTATCATTTCACAGTATTATAAGCAAAGGCGCAAGTAAGTAAGTCAAAACGAGATTAGGAGGAAGAAGTATAATGATTTAAAGTCTTATTTCTTTTGAAAAGACACAGACACCTTCAAAAACTTCTTCATCCATTATTTAACACACCTCCTACATAGAGAGCGCTTCGTAAGAACAGCAAAGAACTGGTATAGAGTAAAGAAGAGCTATGGGATTCCAGGGAGGCGCTTCAGGGAGTTTCTTAGAGCGCTCTTTTGCCCAATGGGAAACTAAATCCTGTTGTCACATATTGCTTTGTATAGTTTAAGATTTTCAGAGCCGTTGGAGGCCGCCTCTTCAAGAGTTTTCAAGGACAATAAATCGTTCAGCAATTCGTTTTGGTATTAATTAAAAAAAAACACTATTACCTGGCGATAAAGAAGATCTCTTAATTTCGTACTGCAGACGCTATTCCTCTTCCGGAAATTAAACAATGGAAATGGTTGAAGAAAACACCAAAATACCAAGTTTCATATGTTGCAGATATTAATATTGATCAACATGATAATATGTTAAATCAAACGTCGATCGAAAAAATAAAAAAAGAAAATGATGGACAAGAGGAGAGCTCAAATAAGTAGCCAATAGCCACAGGGTGGATAAAAACAGCGAAGTTAATGCTGAATTTCTGTCTTTCTTCTCTAGAAAAAACAACAACAAAAAAAGCCACGCTTAACATGCTATTTTTGCGAAGTCGCCTTTTCTAAATGAGATGACTAACAAGCAGAATCGGGTATTTAGAACAAAACTTATGAATGTGATAGGCGACATTTTGAAGATTCCAACATCCGTCAGGCAAGACCTTATTAGAGGTTGAAAAATTTATATTTGTCTTCTTTTTAAATTGGTTCCTACTCATCAATGCAGTCTATTGATATAAGTGGTATGACTGGTTACAGTCATGCTCATATTACAGTGCCAACAACATTCAATATGAAGGTAACAAATCTTTTAATTTCAGTAATTGAAGGACCTCAATATTCCAACAATTAAACATATTAAACGGATAGTTTTTAGGGTTCTGTACCCAACGGATGATAACGGGACCCTATTACTATGCAAATCAAACCTCTTTAATTCAATTTGTTAATTTTGAGAAAATTGAAAAACATATTTACAGGACTTAGCAATCGCCTTAGAAATAAATTTTGGTTACCATTCAAAAATTTGCAACAACTATAAACTTTCTATAAAAAAAGGTACAGTTCAATTTAATCAGGAATATCTTTTAAAATGTCCTCCAATTTGGAACAGAAGAGTTTGGTTTTGACAAAATTTTAGTTTTTAGTTTTT
This sequence comes from Dioctria rufipes, assembly GCA_963924295.1. Classification (NCBI taxonomy): domain Eukaryota; kingdom Metazoa; phylum Arthropoda; class Insecta; order Diptera; family Asilidae; genus Dioctria; species Dioctria rufipes. The sequence goes on from CAWUPM010000392.1 coordinate 81,867, forward strand.
AGTTTTTAATATTATTAAATAAATGTTATATCACTAAAAAAAAATTAACAATAAAAAGTAAAGTTAAACTTAAAATAGAGAAAACAACATTTTTAATTAAAATTAACAAAAACTAAAACTTCGTCAAATTCAATAACAGAAAATATCGTAGCAATTTTTCTAGCATCTGTACAAATAATCTGCAGCAAAAATTATTTGTCTTAATTCTGGACCGAGAGGTTTTCAGAATTGTGATGAAGATCAAGCGATGATCATTGATCAATTACGCTTTGTAATGGATTTTCAAGTTTCTTACTGCAACTGTGATATTCCACAAAGCTTTATGTAATTTTTAGTGAAATGCATATCTTGAAATATTCGTTTCATACCGCGTAATAAATGCTTGCACTTTTGTAGCGCACCTGTGTTTTGTGTTGTATTCTAAAGAATCTGCCCTTGCGGACCTGTATCTTATTTTGTACCTATGTGTGAGTGTGTGCATTCCTATTTCAGGAAAAATTTGTGGTTATGTCAATGTTCGTTAGAAACAAAATAACTTTGAATTGTTACTTGTGTATGATGTGCAAATATGGGAAGATGTGGTATACCGTGCTGGGCTACGCAGTCTTATTTTTTATATTGTTTGTGCCCAAAAGTGTGTGTCGCAAAAATTTGTGTTGTACCTATTGTTAAGTTGAGTATGTTTGGCTAAGATCTGCTGTGCCGATTTAGAAAGTCCAGTGCGAATTTTGTGGCGAACATCACGGGAAAAATTACACTAAAAAAACTGGATTTTTACATGCAAATATATAGTTTATTTTACGTGTTACTTAGCTCAGTTTGTCCTGTTCCAAATCTTCAAAAAACAGAAGTCTCTCTCTCTAAAGTGCTGTTTTTTTTTTTTAATATTAATAATTCTGTTGGCAATTGTACTAGAATAAATACCAACAATATCATCCAGGGAAAAAATTTAATTTTAATGAAAAATGGAACTGATATTATTGAAACTTTAGTTACAAGATTTTAATAAATAGTTTGCGAAAAAATTAATGTCGTCCTTGTATATTGTCTAGCATTGGTAAAAATTTGTGTTCCACTTTTCAAGGTTATTTGCTGACTTCTAGAATAACTATTTTGTTCATTTTTGTTTTTATTTTTATTTTTTAATGTGTCACAAGATGAAATTAACATCTGGTAAGTCCATCGCCTAACTATATAGTTAAAAATAAAAAGAAGCATGTAACGAGAGGAGGAAGAAAAATATAATGGGAAGAAATATCGGATATTATGATTCATTCAGTTTTGATTTGAGTGCTTGATAAGAACGAATTTTGGTGAGTGCGTGAATGAACGGTTTATATTAGATTAATTTAGTATTTGGTGGTGTGATTGAGAGTGAAAAGAATGTGGACTGGAGACATGCGATCCCTCGAAGTAATTATTACATTTAATAGTGAAGTTCTTGGTCTGGTCAACGGTGAATTAGCGTATGTCCTCCCACGGAACTGTGACAAGAACGGTGTGTTAGTCCCCAAAGATCTCTGTGTGTGTATTCGTCCCACAGAAGTGTATTCGTCACTAGGCCGTTCACCCATACCATAAGGTGTTTTAAACTCGGTTCCGGGCGATTGCATGACTTCATTGATTGTGTGTGTATGTGAATGTCCCTCTCATTGAGCCTTTTGCTCATGTGTACTTTATTTTATATTTTCAGAGTGACTACAGTGTGAAGCCAAGTGAGATTAGAGTTTACCCACATTATCGAGGCCTAGATTAAGCTTGTATCTAAATATATTATAATTATTTAACAAAAGCATGTCTGTCGTCTTATCTTTTCTTTCCCCTTTACATCTTATATTTTCTTATTTTATTAAATGTTGTCTTTTCTTTTAATTTCAGTTTCTTTGCTGATTGCGATCGTCGAGATTTCACTCCTGCCGAAATATGTAGTACTTCAAGTTCCAGGAGGTCATCCAGATCTAGATGATACCGATTTCTTTCCGGGGCGGCATACGGAAGGTAGGCATAGGACATCTGGAGATCACTGACACTGCGTGCTAGGTTTCATAGCCCTGAGCATAATTTTTGCAAGGTTGGTCTACGGTGGGTGGTGGTTTCGTTTGTGGTCGTCTGTGTTATCAAAATCTGTTTGTTTCTTCTTTTGTGCGAATTTCTCTCTCCTAATTTAGGGAAGGTCATGTCCAAGAACTTCACCTGGTGGCATCTAGGGATAGTAAAGGAGATTTTTTCGAAAAGCCGGCATCGTGAGATAATTTACCAGGGACGAGATATAACATTGCTGGGATAAAAGGTCAGTCGAATTTGCCATAATATGAATAAAATATAAATCCTAAATTATAAGCTCAATATTTTCTATTTGACCTCACATAAAATATCACATTCGTCGCATACATTATTCTTCGCTTACATATTCATCAATAATCTAGTGCCAGTAGTTTTTCCACATATTTCTTCATTTCAAATTTAACCGGAATCCTAGCTTGAAGAACAGCATATTTTATATCAAAAAATGTTTGTTGTTTTTTGAGAAGCACCATAAATTTGCAAAGTACTCTTTGTTAGAAATGCTTTCTTTTAATCTTACCTTCTTTTCTTTATTAGCAAACAGTCTGTCGGTTAGTATAAATAAATATCCTCCCATTGGAAAAAATAATAGGAATTACATAGATAACCAGAATAAGCAAGCACCGATCATGGTGGTATTTTTATCCTGAATAATGCATCCATCGCAGATTAACTGAATTCGTTTGTTTTAGAAATCGAAATTTAATAGTCTTTGATAGATATATAAGATATTCATTTATGTAAATAGATGTTCCTTTGTTAAATATTATGGGGCCTGGTCTAGAAATTTTGGGATCGGTATATTTTTTGATAGTCAATTGATATTGGATTCAATTTCAATTTCAATTATTTATTTGGTTAAAGTATCTCGGATGTTGAAATCTTTGATGACACAAACTTAGTTGGTATGTTTAAAGGAAAAGCTAAATTAATATTAAATTAACAATAAATAAAAAAAGAAGAGATTAAAGAAAAGATTAAAGCTATAAATTATTATATCCGAGCGTTCTTCCCTTGTCAAATCAAATTAACAAAAATTCGATTCATATGAACTGTATATTCCTTTATCAGTACATTTTTCAAAAATGATAAGCTCCACCGCTTCCAATTTTTCTTTCTAAGAGATACAAGATAACCATACATCTGACGTCGGTGCTTTAATCCTATATTGGAGAATGCGTTAAAAGTAGAACAAAACAAGAGAAAATTTGTACGTGGTCTAATACAAATAATAGTATACCCTAGATTAAAACAGCAGTAAGTTAAATAAAGTGGAAACCCTAAGTTTTGTATGACAATACTAAGAAGGTGTTGCACGATAAAGTTGGTTTGTGAATTTATATTTGAAATTTTTATGAAAACGCTGTATACAAAGCCTCAGCTCCACGTTGTCGCGTTCTCAGGCAGTTTTCATATATATAGTGAAAAATCAAAGGTTTGTATGGCAACACCAATAAAGAGCTGTCCGCTTTAGTCCATTTTGAAATAATATTTACCATTACTATTAAAACACCATGTATCAAATTTAAGCTCTCCACGTCGATGCGTTCTCAGTCAGTGCCCAAATATACAGTGAAATCGTAATTTTTATATGGCAACCATACGAAGCAGTTGCCCGAATGATCCTATTTTGGAACTTAAATTTACTTTTGTTTTTAAAGCCTGTCTGTGAAATTTAAACACGTTCTCGAGTTAGCGTGAGAAGGGACAAACAGACGAACAGACAGCCGCGAAGACGGACAGATAGACATGCAAAAATCAAATGAAGTTTTAATATTAATATTAAATTAATGGTATTCAACCCATTTTGCTGCATTATTTCTGTACATTACAAACGGAATGAAAAACTTAGTATACCGTATGTTTCCATCTAGGGTATGAAAACTCTTATTTACTTTTAAATTCTCAGCAGCTAGTACCTGACAAATCCAAAATAGTTTGTTCACAGAGAGATCCACACTTATGTCTTTTCGATCGATCCTGACAGTCCTGTTTTTCGTGAAGTTTGATTCTCCCCTGATATTAACGAGAAATTTATCTATTTCCCGAAATATTAATTTTATGCGAAGGTAATTTGACCCGATGTAGAAAAAAATCATTATTCTCAATCTGAATTATTATTTCAGAAGATGTTGAGCAAGTGGTATTCCAAAATTTTCTCAATTCTTGTTTTTAAATCTTTGTATATTTGTATTTTAACCCATTCAGGAAAAAGATAACATTGTATTCCATAATCATGTCTTTCTCCCCTTTTGATTGCCTGTTTATTAATTTCATTTTATACTCTAGACCGTTCGTCTGTCTGTCAGTCTGTCCATCTGTCCATCCGTCTGTCTATATGCCCGTTCGTCCGTTCGTCCTTCTGTCTCTCCGCACGATAACTAGAGACCGCGTGTATTTAGAGAGCTGACATTTTGCACATGAGCTTTGAAAAAAATTAAATTTAGTTGGAAAATGGAACAAATCGTGTAACTCCTTCGCAGAGTTGGGATACACAAATTTCGTTTCTCACTATATATTTCGACACTGCCTGGAAACGTGTCAACGTAGAGAGCTGAAATTTTGTACATGTCGTTTTCATAGCAATATTGAATACAATTTCAAAAATGGGCTAAATCGGGCTAGATGTTTTCATTGTACTGAAAAGTACTGCAGAGTATGAGATCCTATAAAATTTGTTACAATCATTTTTACTGTCCGAGGAACGGTTCTAGAAATATATGCAAAAAAGCATTTGAACAATTAAACTTCTACTGATGGGTGACCATTCGAAATTATATATTCTTCTAGGGTACCATAAGAATCAGTTTATGCCGACTCCAGCTTTCTTACTTGTTTATGTTTGCTTTACACTTTTTTCCTTCAATCACCGACATGTATGTATATAAATGGACTGACTGATCTCCTGTTTAATGTGGCACCAGTTTTGATTTCAGAAAGTATGCTCCCACTGTCAATGCTACCAACTGTCGTAAACTGGCGCTAAATTTAAATTATTTGGGAATTTACTTATATGCATGTCAGTGGGATTTACTGAATTTACCACAAAAGTATTTGGGACTATTTGTATTGTTAAATTTTAATTATAAGTCGATGGAAGTGTTTTTTACAAAGCTGTTTTGGTAGGAAACTTTTGATTAAAAAGTTGTCAGTTCTGAAAATACCGCTGAATCTCAAGTAATTTCTCGTTCGCAATCGTTACAATTCAGTGGAAAAGTATGCTGTCAAGGAAAGAGACAGGAATATGAAAGTGGTGCCATTTGCTTTCATACATTTATGGTGCAACGAGCAGTCCATTTATGTACATGTCGGTGACTGCCATTCAATGTCGAAGTGGAATTAAAGACAATTGAATCAATATCTGTGGTGGCATACTAGAAAACAAAAATTTAGTTCCAAAATTTCAAAACAGTAGGATTGCGTTTGTCGAATTTGACAATAAACAGCGCGAATGTGTTGTTTCAAAATGATAGCCAAGTATGAATTCTGGTAATTAATCTTATGTTGATTTAAATAGATAAGCTCAAATCTCCCGTTCTTCACTCATTTTTTTATAAAAAGTAGAATAGAAGAGATCGAGTTGATATTATGTCCTACATTTGTTAGCTGATCATAAAATAACGTAATGCATTTGAACACACTTTTAAAAACTTTGTTGAAATGCACACCTTTACTGTACTAGTGGCAATTTCCTAGATTTTTTAAAAAAAATCTCACTTAATAATATAATTGTCAGCAGTAATTGGGGCCTGAACATGTAACAAATCTTATTAGTAGTAGCTAGTAGTTTTGAAAGTTTACATAGCATGTATATGTACGTACAATTTCAGATTGTGATTTTAATATTCACCATCTACATCACAATGCTTCTGTTAGGTAATTTAAAGCATTAATTATTCTTATAGTTTTGGCGTTGTTATTTCAATTCATGTTAACATCGTCCCGGTCTTTCTTTCGTGTAGAAAATTTTAAAGGGGTTCTTCTTTTTAAATCAATTTTTCTTTACTTGTCTCTACAGACATGACATGATCCAATCTTCTCTTTTCATAATCTCTACTTTTTTCTGGTCCTGTAGTAAACGTAGACATATCCTTTTATTTATTTTTGATTCAGAGACTTTTTGATCCACGAACGCACATACAAAACAAAAAAAAATTCTATGAGTCAGGTTTATTCCATAAAACTAAACTTTTCAGGCAAATCAGATAGCTGTGACCATACATTGGAGCAAAGATCTTACCGGAAGGTATTTATCTATGAGATTATCAGTAATCTATTTGTTTCATGTCAGAGATATAAAAGAAAAAGCTTGATATGATGGAATGATACGATATGTAAAAATACGCGATTTGACCTATTCTCTTTTGCTTTGTCACACAACCCGTTCTGTTCTTTTTAGGAATGGCAACATTTAGTGAGACAAAAGATGATTTGACATCCTTGATTATGACAAGTAGAGACACCACACAAATTTATATTTTGTAAGAATATTAGTGACAAATGACAATTTTTTGGAAAATTTCGACAAATTTTAGAATTTCAGTTTCATAAAAAAATATAATTGTCGGTATTTTTTTGGAGTCATAGTTTTTCTGTCAACTTGCTTGCTCCTATCATCTGCACTGAACGGACATGTTTTTAAACTGTTCGCTTTTCTATCTATGATTTTTTTTTTTTGCGTTAATTAATTCTTTAAAAGAGTGCATTGCTGCTTATCAAGTATAATTTGTGATAATAATATTTTATTCATAATGAATTTAAACTGTAAAAAATATGATAAAATTATCGGTAGAAGTGATGCAAAAATTCTTTGCAATGGTTTCTGTGCCGGTTGCTTCATATCAAATGTGCTTTGTTATCCGAATTTTCCGCTAACTTAATAATTGAAAATAGGAATGTTATCTACCTATGTAGCGAGTGCAAAAATTGTTTAAATTCGATGTCTAGCAAAATTGATTGTGTTCTATCTGCACTGGATGATTACAAAAAGTTTTTTAATAATCAAGAACTTGAAATAAAAGATCTGAAAGTGCAAATATCTAAATTGTGAGATGAAATGAACGATGCTAAATGAGATGAACGGGAAAATATCACATACCACATTCAAGGAAAGTTATTCAAACCAGCTAAAAATAAAAATGGAAAAAATCTAGATCTGCCCACGATCGCTGAAATCACCGGTAATCAAAGAAAAAGTAAGGCATTCTGGGATGCACCCATTTCCCCCTCAATTGCTCGAAGCTCTTTGTCGTTGCCAGGGAACGATGCGTACTAAATGCAACTATTGTTAATGCACAAATCGATGTACATCACAATGTTAATGCACCAATCGATATAAATCAGAGTGAGTTGGTGCCTGATATTGGCCAAATTTCTCCAGCGCCTAATGTTCTTCGCGATAACGAAAATCTTCAAAGCGATGTTAATGATAATTGGATTATAGCTGGACACAAAAACCGTCATAGAATTTGCATCATAGGGACTGCTGATCGTGTCGAAAATATATCCGTCATCAATAAATGGAAATGGCTTCACTTGTCTCGTTTTGATGTCGGGACATCTGCTGATAGCATTTTAAATTTCATTGCCTCCAAAGCCCTATAACATCAGATCAATTAATCTGTAAATGCTTAGTAAAAAAAGATGCGGACTTGTCTGGATTGAAGTACTTAATTTTCAAACTTGAGGTACCGGATCATATTTATGGCAAGCTATTCACTGCCGCTTTCTGGCCAACTGGAGTCCATGTTCGTGAATTTAGAAATATTCCAAAAAACTTACCAGCAGTGACGCCGGTGTCGGCGTCTTAAATTATGCTAATTCTAATACCAACAGCTCCGCCTCTCCTTTCTCTTTTGCTACTATCAAAATGTTAGAGGAATGGCTTCAAAAGTTCGCGATATTTATTTAAATATTGTAGAGAATGACTATGATGTAATAGTTTTGACTGGAACATGGCTTCATTCCAATATTTTATCATCTGAGTTCTTCAATGAAAAAGAATATATAGTATTTCGCAAAGATCGTTGTCAATACTCTATTGGCTTATCTGGGGGTGGCGGTGTACTTATAGCTGCAAAAACAGCCTTCAAGTCCATACGTCTCAATCTTAATCAGGATGATGGTATCGTTGAGCAACTGGCTATTAAGCTTAATTTCAATGGTCAGATGAACATCGTTATTTGTGGCAGCTATATCCCTCCTATGAGCTTATTGGAATTGTACGATTCTCATGTGAGTAACCTTACTTCTATTTTCCCGTATTTGTCTACACAAGAACATTTATGCTACCATGGAGACTTCAATCTTCCGAGTATAAACTGGATATGGTCTGCAGATGAAAAGATCCTAATGCCTTCAAATGTATCATCACTATGTGCGTGTTTAGTTGTGGATAGTCTTACTGGATGTCAATTACTTCAAATTAATCCTTTTTGTAATATATTCGGTAAATTTCTAGATCTTGTTTTCATTAGCTATGATTTAAAATTTTGTATTACCGAAGTTTCATATCCTTTATCAAAAATCGATCTTCATCATAAACCGTAGTTACTGACTTCTATACTTATAACTTTCGTAAAAGGGATTTTGTTAAATTGAATGATTACATAAACTCCTTTAATTGGTGTGAAGAGCTAAATATTGCAAATGATCTCAATCATACTTACAGTAAATTTCTGGAAATTATTCATGCTGGCATTGATAGGTTCATACCAATTAATAAGGTGAAATCGAAAACACACCCTCCTTGGTTCAATAGAGGTTTGCTAAGGTTAAAAAACTCTAAAAATAGGGCACCTAAATTATTGGGTGAGGTTAACAATTCATTCAATGAGGCAAATTATAAGCGTTTAAGGCGTGAATATGATAGATAGATGAATATCATATATACCTCTTTAGACTCTACATCTGGTCAACTGAGGATAATATTAAAATCAATATGGAATACAATATCATCCTTTCTAATAATCTTGAGGACAGTTGCGAATTGTATGTCAATTATTTCGAATCAGTTTATTGCAGTGACTCTGGCACTGTTTCGTTTTCAACATCTAGTAATGCTGAGGCCTTAACGGATCTGGGAAGCATTCACTTAAACGAATGTGATGTGGAACATTCATTGAGTGCTTTAGACTGAGATACCTCTTACGGCAGGGATTTAATTCCGAGCATCTTGCTCAAACACTGTTGTAGTTCTTTGTCTATTCCACTAGCAATAATCTTTAATCTATCCCTAGGTTTGGGCGATTTTTTAGATGATTGGAAATTCTCTTTTATTAAACCTCTATTCAAAGCCGGTTCCCGGGATCAAATCAGCAATTATAGACCAATTGTTGAACTCTTACCAATCCCCAAATGTTTGGAGAGTTTGGTAAAAGATAAAATTTATTTTCATATCAAAGAAGGTATTTCCTCTTTGCAGCACGGTTTGTAAGTGGTAGATCTACTTCTACGAATTTAATTCTCTTCAAACATAGTGTGTATTGCTATTAAGGATGGCTTCCAGGTAAATGTCATTTACACAGATTTTGTAAAAGCATTTGATCGCGTTAATTTAACTCTTCTTATTAAAAAGCTTGAAAGGTTTGGTTTTAATTCGTCTTTGCTTGATTGGTTGACTTCGTATCCCACTAATTGTACTCAGTGTGTTAAAGTGGATTGCTTTCAGTCGCGAATTTTCCAGGTTTTGTCTGGTGTTCTGCAGGGAAGCCACTTGGGTCCTTTGTTGTTTGTTATATTTATTAATGATGTGATAACTATTTTCCGCTTCACGCAACCATTGCTATATGCCGATGATCTTAAGATTATATTACCTATTAAAAATTCATCTGACACTTGCCATCTTCAGTCTGATCTTGATCGTTTACTAGAATGGTGTTTTTCAAACGGATTGGCTCTAAATCCAAGCAAGTGTAAATGTTATACTTTTCACCGTTTACTAAATCCCCTTCATACTGAATATTTTATCGGTAACGTCTCCATTGTGCGGCCGAATGAAATTTTGGACCTTGGTGTCATTTTCGACGTGAAACTGAGAAGTGGTTTGCATATTAATTATATCTGCTGTAGGGCTTTAAGGACGCTTGGTTCTATAAATCGAAATACTAAAGACTTTAGTGATCATCACACCTTAAAAGCTTTATACATTGCCTTAGTTAGATCTATAGTGGAGTATGCTTCAGTGGTATGGTGTCCGTACACCAAACAACTTAGTGACAGAATTAAGAAAATTCAAAAAAACTTTACTCGCTATGTTTTAAGGAGATTGCATTGGTCGCATGATTTACCCAACTATAAATCTAGATGTATGCTATTGGGGTTACAACTCTTAGATACAAGGAGAAGAATTGCATCTATAATGTTTGTAAGAGATACTCTTTGCTACAAAATTTGTTCACCAGATTTTCTAATCTTATTCAATATTTATGTGCCTGGTTTTGCACTTAGAAAAGATGTTTGTTACATGTGCCTTATCACCGAACCTCTTATGGTCAGCATGAACCCATTTTCTACTGCTCTCGTCGTTTTAATTAAATTTAGGAAAATGACCTGGATCTCGCTCTTGAACGCACCAAGTTTAAGGATTTAGTAATTTTTAAGTGCTTGTAGTCGTGCTTGTTTAATTTAATTTAGTGAGTTCTTGTAATCTAGTAATGCTATGTATTACTTGCATTTTATATTTTAAATTTTTTCTGATACTATTGTATTCTTTTTGTTTGAATACTAATGTTATATTAAATGGTAATTAGTTAGTTATATTAGCATAATCTGTAGGAGATGATCTCTGTAGACTAAATTACATAAATAAACTTGTCATGATAATTTTTTATGAAACAAACGTAATTTTATAATTTGACAAAATTGTTATATTATGGTAACAAATTCGTCAAGTCAAGCGATTTATGTTAGAAATTAATTGAAACTCACATGTAAAGTACGAAAGTATGAGATAAACTTATTTTGGTAAATACAAATTATAAAATATAAGAAGTAATAATACCTACTATTAAATAAAATAATTTTTCTATTGAAAAAATGAAGAAAATAAATAATGGTCAGCATATTTGATTGAAGTAATAGTGAAAATGAAAGAGATGTTGAAAACAACGCTCGTCGTCCACGATATTTTAAGGAAATTTTTAACAAAAGTTCGGTTTTCCTGTGTAATTCGGAGTGAATCGGAACAAAAGTTTTTTTTCTAGAGTATCAATTTCTCCATGCTGTATATTGGCTGAATCCATAATATTTCATCATCAACTTCCTAGTTTTTGTATCATGTGGATTCAAGGTTACCATTTATCTTTTGGATGGTCTACGAAATTAATGCCCAAAATAACAGACATGCAATTAACAGTACCTTCTAACCTTTTCTAAGGACTAAGTTGAAATCGAACTGATGCAGCCTTGAAACACATCTCACCAGGTGATGTGATTTGCTTAATTTTGATAGTCAGAACTACCAAATTAAAGCATAACCTTAAAGTTTCATCCTTCAACACACAATTTTTCAGTTCTGGAGTTGTTCAGAAAGTACACTAAGTTCACTTTCTCATCATCTACTTGCATTCTAGTCGCGCCTAAATCAAAGTAGAATGGCCTCGCATTGAATCTTAATCGTTTGGGTAAATTGCGGGGTTTATTCTCTAATGCCTGGAGTAAATAAATCTATAACTAAATAAAATTGCTTGCCGATGGTTCTGATCACGATTAGAAGAATCCATTCTTCTGTCTTTTATAACTATTAAGAGCAAAGATCAACAGTAGTACTCAGAGTTTCTACTTTTAAGCAACTTTTGCATGGTTTGTATATGCTCCTCAGAAGACTCTAATGTTACAACGATGTCCCCAAGTTAAGTAAAGCTCTCATTCGTCAGGTGAAAAAGTAGTCCCTGCTTCCTTCGAAGAAATGCGGGGCACTCTAAATTTGCAGTAGCCACGTCGTAACACTAGAAATACAGTATTTTTCTTTCATAGTTGAAATCAATGCGAACCTTTTTTGTGGAAATCAATTGATGGTAGAAGGTCACGGTTAAAAATTTGAGTTTATTTTTAAAACCTGTAGAAAGTTTTAAGGTATTGTTACGTGCAATAGAAAGAGCAAACTGGTGACATCTAATGGCAATGGAGAGTAAACGACTTAAGGTTCGGAGAATCGATGATAAAATCTTCGGGAAGGTTCAAGAATAGATTGAATGGAATAGTTAAGAGGATTCTCGAATAGAACACTCCAGACTAATGTGGAGAGTTTCTAGGGTATAAATATAACAGCGAAAGTAATAAACGTGCGAAAGGGTTGTAATATTAAGCGATAATTAAAGTGTAGTTGATTAATTAAAAGTTTGTGAATTGTATAAGATTAGAGTGAAATAAAAAACTTGTATAATAAATATTTAATATTGTGTTTTAAATAACGAACCAAAAGCCACGCTCGCAACAGTATTTTAAGACATTCGTTATATAAAAACAAGAAAACGTAAAAGTTTTAAACTTTTTACATCAGTTTCATCTTAATTTAAAACTTTGTCAATGTCTTAACTTCTCTGTAAATCTGAAAGTTTAAAATTAAGCTAAATTTTCCCTTAATTTGAGTTCACATCGAAAGGGTTCATTAGGGTTCGGTACACAAAATTTAAAAACGGGAACCCTATTACTAAGACTTCGATGTCCATCCGCCCGTCACCGAGCTGTATATCATATCATATCAGGTAGACAGTTGAAATTTGTACGGAGTGTGTATTTCTATTGCCGCTATAAAAACAAATAATAAAAATAAAACAAAATTAAAAATTAAAGGGCGCCCCATATAAGAAACGTGTTTTTTGGCGTATACATAGTGTCAAATTTTGTGCGATGGTACGGATCCTTTCATGTGCGAGTCCGACTCGCTTGAAGTCATTATTTTAATGTATAATATTAATATTAATTTCTACTGCAATGAATTTGTTCGTTGCTGCTTTGTTAGTGTTCTTATAAACTTTGATTTTGTCGATTATACCAACTATCTATAACTTACTCGATGTACCTAACGTTTTAACGTAGCGTAAGCTGAGGTTCTTCAATAAATGCTTTTCTATTCTATTTTCTATTCTACGTTCAATCTAAATCAAAATCTCGACAATCATATTCTTAAAAGAAGCACAAATTTATTAAATGTAAAAATAATTAAAGAATAATAAAACATTAATTTTGTTAATATCTTTAAAAATTACCATATATCTATGCAGAAGATCGAACGCATCAGCAATTGTATATTATTTAATTTATATTGACAAACAATTTGTAAGGTACCAGGTAATTTTAATATTATTGAAACAATGCTGTTGTTTCTTAAATTGTTTTGTATTTTTTATATGTATAGAATAATCTTGAGAAGATATTTTATTTATTTTACAACAGTTTATATACGTGATGCAAGTAACCACGCGCATAATTGAAATTCAAAATAGCTTTTCAAAATAGTTCAATAATACCGAATAAAATTCCAAATAGGTATATATATACCTATATGAATTCAAAACTTAAGCAAATACATAATACATAATATAATTGGAAAAACAAACATTTTCATTTTTTTCGAAACCCCCAGTAATATTTCAAGAAGAATTCTACCACAATGAAAACCATTAAAACAAATTAATTTATTCTAAAATTTTAACTCCACTGCATCAAATAGAGATAACTTTAGTTTAGATGGAACACAAATTTTCTCTAATATTTAAACACCACTTTTTCAATTTCAGTGATTTTTTAGTTTAATTTGATGACCAATGAGTTCTGAATATAATTTATTTAAAGTGAAAATTGCTTTGCCGGTTTAAACCTAAGACAGCCAAAAGTTTTAATTTCAGACTATGTAAAAATATCAGTATAAAATTTTATAATGTATAATCCTAAGACTTTGCGTAAGTTTTAATGTCAAACTTTTTCGAAATGGAATTATATACAAACCCAAAGGTATTAACTTATGCTTCAAATTTTTAACCGTGTACCTTCTAGCTGTATATTTTGCTGACCGTGATTCGAGCTTCAATAAAACAAGGAAATTATCACTCCACATAATCGCGGACGATAATCAGACAGTTTAATTATAATTTTGACAAAAACGCTATAAATAATGTCTTAGGGGGCTCGATATTTTAGAATAACGTCTAAATATGCATATATATATTGAAATACGAATATATTGTACGGCAGCCATACGACAGAGCTCATAGATCTCTGCCATTTTCGAATTTGGAGCTTCAGCTCAATAAAGGTCTCGACTTATCATTTGAATATAGAGACCGATAAACGGGTTGATATGCTAAGATTAAAAATTCAGTTGAACATTACAAATTTTATCCACTCAATTCTGTTGTGAAATCATTGTTTCTCTATGTACACTTGATGATTTTATCTAGGCTATATAAAAATAGAATTGAATCAATTTAAGTACAAAGAGCGATTATTGAAGTTTTAACACCACTGGAATAAAAGCACTGTTCTCCGATGAGATAATGTAAAGAAATACAAGAAATTTTGTAATTCTGACTAAAAGTTTTTCTGTCGCAATCCGCGAACACTTCAAATGCCCATCGTATTTATACCACTAAGCATAGAGGGCATAGAGAAGTCATATAGAAAAAAATTCAAACATAGGTAATTAATTCAGTTTTGTTCTAGATCCCTGTAGCGCCGTTAGAAAAATTTTCTATTTGGAGTCGAAATGAGTTTCTATATCATTGAAAATAGTTTCTCTTCCGTGATTCTCGGCAAACCCCTAATTCCTAGTTATACAATAGCAGCTCTCCTCATATAGATTCCGAAAAATAGATATCAGAAGACATGTGTCAGATGTCAGCCTGCATAGTTACGCAAAACTTATAAATTTTTACAAAACTCCTTGTAGTTTATATTATGGCAATTACTAGAACTTCGTTGCATACACACCTTAACTTCTCTGAAATGAAAAGTTACCTCACTGCTCTTACGCCCTTTTCTAGTCACACAATTCTTTGCTGATGACTTTGATGAGATGAATCACCTGACTAAGTCATTATGGGAAACCCTATATAAGCACGTTGAATCTTATAACTAGTTATGGAAGTTATTATTGTCTCTTTACCAGATAATGTGAAAAAGTGCATTTATCCATTTCAAGTCAGTTTTTTAAGATTCTAATAATCCGCCTATCATTTTTCTTCTACACATCCTTCAGCAATTTCCAAGTTAGAAAACATATCCGCAGTTTTGCAAGTCTTTCATTTTTCAAACTGTTTGTCATTTCAAGTCTTCGTAGTCTGTAGAATGTAAATGTGTAATCAGGCGTATCTAAGAGAAGAAAAGCAATTTTTCATCAGTAAAATGAGTGCCATTATCATCCATCAAATACGCCTCCAGGCTCCTTCTATAAAGTAAATTTGCAGCCTACCCACTTTCTCTGATACCATACTCTTTGAGATCCTTTTTAACTGCCACTTTTGTTTGCTGTCATCCAAACATTCTCGATTCTGTTTGCACAAAGTTTCAGAACGTATGACCTCGATAGATACTCATGAGTGTGTTTTATGTGTGGTTTTTTTTTTTGTTTCGTAAGACAGTCGTATTTTTGGAAGTGATGAAACGTCACTTCCGATTACTCCTGTCGTTGTCTGAGTCAGGGTAAAAAGCAGGTTTCTTTCGATAGAAGTAATAAATGACATGTGATCGACTATATACATGAGAATATTTTATGATTAGAAAATGATTTCTAATTTGAAAAGTACTATAAAGTATTACATCTTACTTTGGACGTACATTAATATCAAGTGAAGAATTGAAGGAAGAATTCATGAAAAAAGTATGAGTTGACAATACTGCTAATCGTCTGCTTATAATGCCTAATGGTACGTTGTCACTGCATATTAAACATTTTAGATAGATGGATTATACAGACGTTCAGCCCCATCAAGAAATTTTCGAACTTTGGGCATTTTCATCCTTATAATTCATTAGAATCAATCCAGAATTCTTAACTGGACGCTTTATGAAGTTTACAATTCGGTCTCTTGCTCCCTCTAGGCTCTGTTTTCGTGCCAGTGTGTTTTTTTGTTAATTTAGTGATTTGATCGTTTATTTATTTGGTGTTTGAGTGGAATTTTATAATTTGGGCTTTTCGGTGCCGTAGTGCTGTTTGTGATCTACTTGTTTTGCTCCTGACTTGGCTTTTAACTCAAATAAGTGTTTGCAGCTGCCCCGATATTTTTGTTTGCCGGTTGAGGCTTATTGGTTGTATATGATTTGTGTTCATTGTTTATCTGCAATTGTGATCTTCTTCGTTATCGCTGGTACTTCTTTTTAATGATAGTTTTTTGTTTATTTTTTTATTAGTTATATTTTTTTTAACCTTTTGTTTTGAACTATATTTCCGCCCTCTATCTGTTTGTTGTTGAATTCTTGATTTCGCGGAGACAACTAAGCGACATAATTCTTATACTCACTTCACGGGCACAAACCTTTCAACGGCATGGTACACTGCTGTTCAAAGCTCTTAATTTTGTAAGTTTTCATTTTTACTTTGGTTTTTGTCTCCGAAAAATTTATTTTAAAAATTTAAAATTTTATTCAATCGCGGTCACTTTAGCATGGCGACTTGTAAAATCTGCTCTTCTAAAAAACCAGAAGATATGATTGCATGTGATGGTATATGTGGTAAATCTTTTCACGCTTCTTGCTTGAAACGGAGCTCCAGAGCACTACTACTTGTAGCGAATGTTCTTGACTCTGTTTCTTCTGTCCAGTCTTTCATTTCGGATAAATTTAATAGCTTATCTTTGAACTTGACTGGTCTTGATGTATTTTCCGAAGACCTTAGTACCTTAAATGGTAAAATTGACAAGCTGCTTAATCTTCTTGATGAGCTAAGCATGAATTCAGATAAATTGCTCGAAAAGTCACATAACCTATCTTTAAAGATTCTAAATTTGTCTGACTCTCTGGCTGATATTCATGCACTCTTTTCCAAAGATGACTCTCTGTCTGTCCCTCAGAATTCAAACAATACGCTACTCATTCCAGTTATCGAAGACGTTCGGCATAGTTTAAGGCGAGTTGAAGGCGATATCGAGTCTTGGTCATTTACGGTTTTCGAGAACCCAAGGCTAATCAGCACCATGGCAACTGATGTCAGGAAATTGACTCCGGGGTTAAGGTATCATCTGACTCTCAACCATTACCTATCTTGCCGTAGGGAGTAGACTCTACTCTATCTGATGCTCATAGTAGTAAACCAGCTACCGTCGCAGACGCCACCATAATCCCAATAAGGCGATTGGCTCAAACCAGCAATCTGTTCAATCTACAGCACACTGTGATCCAGTTAACATCACACATGCTTCTATAATAACGAATGATACTGCATTTGTGTCCTCTTTAAGGTATGGTATTGGTGTCCCTTTGAGAACGGTACCAAAAACTTCGTGTGTATTCGTCACCCGTTTCTCTCCAGAAACGTCGTGTGAGACATCTTGAAATATCTTAAGTCCAAAAATATCTCAACGGATGTTATTTCTTGTCGAAAAATTAGTAAATGCTCTAAACCGGTCGCATCCTTTGTTTTAACTGTCTCAGCGGTTGTACAGGACAGCTTATTGGATCCCACATTTTGGCCCTCTGGTGCTTTTACTAAACTATTCGTACCTTCCGGGCGCCAACTTAGTAATACAGTTAAAATAAATAGTAATATAAAAAAAAAACTCAAATCGCTCTCTATATTCTATCTATATTCCTCCTGATTCCGTAAATGTTGTTGATGACAAAGGTCAGAATATTTATGACCTACTCATTTTAACATCTTATTTAACATTTTATCCATGGTAAGATGGAACCTCTTGATGAATTACTACTTATTGGTGATTTTAACCTACCCAATATACAATGGGTACTTAATGATGATGACGATGACTATCTTCCACTTAATAATTGACAACAAGGGAATCAGTTTTCCTTGACACTATTTCATCTCTTGGTCTCAGCCAAATCAGTAATATTATGAATGACATGGGTAGGCAGTTAAACCTGGTATTTTCTACTGATGCGGGTAACTTATTAGTTGAACCTAGCCCAGTTATAATGCCTACACTTGACAAACACCAATACTAATTACATATTTCAATGAAAATAGAACTTAATAAATTGTGACGAAACACAATACTTTCTCAATTTTAGTAAAGCTGACATCTCGCATCTTTCTAGTAGACTTACCCCTATTAATTTTAACACACTGCTATCTTCTAATAGTGTTGATGAAGACGTTTCTAAATTTCACATAACTCTTTTCGATTTATTTTCTTCTTGTGTTCCCCGCGAGCGTCAGCGTTGACTAAAACATCACCGTCATGGTTCAATAAAGAACTGAAACGTCTTAAAAATATAAAGAATAAACTGTGGAAGAGTTATATGCGGGACAAAAATATTATAAGTCACAACAATTTCCTTACATCATATAATGAGTTCAAAGAACTTTCCTCTACACTTTATGATGAGTATGTGCAAAGCATGCGTACGAAATTATTTAGTAACCCACGTATCTTTTTTAAGTTTGTTAATATGAAGAAAACAAAAACAGAAAACTATCCCAATACCATGAAGTAGTTAGCTATGATTTCTCTGAAATTTGTAATGTGTTTGTTTTTTTTTTGGCAATGTCTTTGCCTCGTCTAATTTTCGACCTCAAAATAGCAATTTCAGTCACATGAACGACTCTCATAACGTTTCATTCACTACCCCTTCAATTACACAAGAGGATATACTCGTTCATATTAATGGGTTTCCAAATGACTTCACAACGGGGCCGGATTGGATCCCTCCAGCCTATTTTAAGTCTTGCTGGCTTTCCCTAGTAGGTCCGTTGAGAAATATTTTCCAAAAATCGCTCGATGGTGGTTGTTAGAATTCCTTCATCATACCAATCCACAAAAAAGGTAGTAAAAATGATATTTCTAACTATAAGCCTATTCCAAAATTATCTTGCATGCCCAAATTATTTGAATCTATCATTTCTTCTCAACTATCAACCTCCTGTAAGAATTTACTCTCTTCCAACCAACATGGGTTTATTTCGGGCAGGTCTACAACCACTAACTTGTTGGAATTTGTTTCAGATACTATTGGCGGATTTGCTAAAGTCTACCAGACAGACTGAATTTATACAGACTTTAGTAAAGCGTTCGACAAGTTATCTGACTCCGTGATACCCTTTAAAATGGAAAAGTTTGGGTTTCCTCTAACATTTCTTAAATGGACGGATTCTTATTTAGATAACAGAACATATCAAATCTTATTTCGACATTCCATCTCAAGAGTCGTGAGAGTTTCGTCTGGCGTACCTCAAGGGAGTCACTTGGGCCCATTGTTCTTTATTCTGTCTATTGACGACATTGCCTCTATTTTGAGGTACTACAAGGTCTTGATTTATGCTGACGACATTAAACTTTGCGCCCAGATTAAATCTTTTAACGATTGTGAGCAGGTACAGAGTGACCTTCACAGATTTTACGATTGGTGTAAAAGCAATAGCTTGATACACAATATAGGCAAATGTGAAGCTATGACTTTCCACAGGAGTCAGACACCAATTTTTTACGATTAAGTGTTCTCGAATTCATCAGTTAGCCGTGTGGGTGCTGTTTGTGACTTGGGTATCAGATGTGACCATTGATTGAATTTTATCATGGTTTTAAAAAGTTGTTCCATGCTGGGCTTCATAAAACGTTGGTCTCGAGATTCCTCGAATCCTACCATAACATTGCGTTTGTACACTTGCTTTGTAAGGCCACTTCTTGAATACGCTAGCCAGGTCTGATCTCCATTTTACGGAACACACATCGACCGTGTCGAGTCTGTTCAATGGAACTTCCTACGATTTTTTCTCAGGCACCTACCCTGGAATAATTCATTAATTCTTGCACCCCATGAGGATCGCATGAATCTTTTAAATAATATGCACCCGCTTCAGAAACGTCGCATGGTTGCCGATGCAACTTTTGCGCATCAGCTCTAAAACTCGAATATTGATTCCCCGTCGTTGCTTAACAAAATCTCTTTTCGTGATAGTAGGCACAATTTGAGAAGGCTACCCCTCTTGCATTACTGTTAACAATATGGCTGAGAGCTTTGTTGCTGACGTTTCTAAGCATGTTTTAAAAAAAAATGTTTATATAATAGTTAATCTTTTTTTCGTGCATTGCATGTAATTTTATCCGGTGTTTGGTTTATGTTTATTTTAACATACTAATACTAACACCGACTAAATGATGAAACGCATGGATTGTTGACCGTTTATTTATTAAACGTGTCCATGAAGCGAGCTTGTGTTAAGCTGGTTCTGATAGTATTTTTTCATGCAGTTCATTTCGGAAATGCATGCTAAGAAACCTATATTGAAGTAGGTAGTGGCAAATTTCTTCAATATGTCTTGCATTTAATGTTTTGAGTTAAGCCCATAACACAATATTTGCAGTAAAATTCTTTGCTATAGTCCCAAAGGAGGAGCCTCCGAGATTGTTCGCAGACAATTGAGTTTATTCGCCTTTTCGTTTCCACTAACTTTGCTGTAACCTGACACCCATGGAAAGAGCATGTCCTTGTTGCACCATACGCAAGCGAGTTCGGGTTGGTTATATAAACCACAAACAATTCCCGAAACTTTTAACAGCTGTGGGATATGGATGTGGGATGTAAAGAGATAGTAATGTAAGACCAGCGTGCTTAAGCACGATGACGTTCTCTCGATTCTTCTGGTGTAGATGATGTAGTGTTGCCAGAGAGGCAGTTCGTATATCCGACAACTTTCCCATCGCGAGACGGAAAAACTGGATACTGCAGGAATTCAGGAGCTCTTCTCATCCTGCTTGATCGCCTGAGTGGCGAGTCTTCCGTGATACTATGTCGTGATTCCTCGCCAATTTCAACTTCAATTTGTGGTTCCAAAGGTGGCATTAATGATGATAATACTGCTTGGTACGTCACTGGTACTTCTACATGACTGCTTGTTACTTCTGGGTTTTCGATGTGTTTTTGAATTTGAGTCATTAAGTCAGTGTTATTATCAGTCTTTGTCTTCGGTGTCATGTCTGTTTCGTCTGTTTCATTTGCGAGATCGTGGGTTATTTATTTTTATTTGTTTTTTGCAATTGTCTAGTGTGCTTTTTATTGTCGATGAGGACTTTATAATGTCATTGTCTTTCTTTAGACACAATTATTCAGAACTTCCACTTACACGATTTATTTTCATAAAATCGCGCCTGAACTAATTCACCGACTCGGAACTCGCGGTAATGTTTATCGTTCACTGGATTTTACTTTTCAAATACCCCACTGTCAATGTTTTTTTTTAACTAGGTCTAATCTGGTACGAAGTGATCTTTTAAGGATGATTTCACTTCGACATATAGCTGTTGAGCTGTTCGGGACATTCGTATATTGCATCAAGAGTTTGGAAAGTTTATAGTTCACTTCGCCCGGTTCAGACATCATGGCACGTAGTCCTTGCTTAATAACCTGCACATATCGTTCAGCTAATCCGTTCGTGGATGGATGATATGGTGCACAGAATTTGTGTCGGATTCCATTTGATATACAGAATGCTTTGAATTCTGTTGATCGAAACTGTGCTCCGTTGTCAGTTACGATTGTAATAGGCAGCTCGAATCTCGCAAAATTTTATAAAAGAATTTGTATAGTTCTATTTGAGTTCGTTCCTTTTGTCGGAAAGGCTTCAATCCATTTGGAATATGCGTCGACAGTTACAAGGAAGTTGGTTTCCATAAAGGGTCCCGCCTTGTCGATATGTAAACGTTGCCATGGGTACTTCGGATATTCCCAGGGATTAGGTTGAACTTTGCTCGCATTGACCCTGATTCGGCAGCATGCAGGACACTGCCGGCATATAGTTTCGATATCGTGGTCACTACCTTTCCACCAAACATAGCGCCTGGCTAGTGCTTTCATTTTCACTATCCCTATGTGTCCATCATGTAATTCGTTCAGTATCCGTTTACGTAAAGAATGCGATATCATAACCCGAACTCCTCGAAATACGCATCCGTCCTGAAGAGGGAAATAGATTGGCTGCTCTCCATGTGGGAATGAATTTCCCTGTTGCAGAGCTTCATATTATTGTAAGCCTTTCGCGTCCTTTAACGTTTCTGTCTTAATTTCTTGTTGTGTAACTGGCAGTACTTCAATTTGAGTGAGCTGAAATGTTGTGTATATGTCATCATCGTCGTCTTCTTCATACTATAATTGAAATCTAGATAGATAATCTGGATTAGCGTGTTTCTTATCGTAGTTAAGCAATCTCAAGGAGGACGTAGGGGGTAACTCTTTACCGGGATATAAGATACTCGTGAGAGGCTTATTATCTGTGTTCCGTAGCAGTACTGAAAAAAAATTTTCAGTCCCCAAAAAATACCTGTAGCCTCCTTATCTATTTGCCTCAGATTTGGTTAATGAGCGCGAGGCAAGGGCTATTTTTATTTCGGTTCCATTAGGCATCATGTGTGATAATACAGCCCCTAAGCCGTACGTAGATGCATCTGTGACGAGTAGTAGTGGTAAACCAGGATTATATGACGCTACTGTACCTGCTTCTGTTATTTTTTTCTTCAACCTACGCATGTAACCATGTAACATTGCCAGGTATTTGAAGCAATTTTAACCCGAAACATAAGCCTTTTCACTCTGTAGTTTCCTTTGTGTGTGCTTATGGTTAACATAGTAGCACTCTGTTGGCCAACAGGCATTTATAAGTATGAACGTACCCCTGGTTTACAAGAATATTGCCCTCCGTTTAATTTCGCAAAAACGTCCTCTATCCTATGAATAGAGTAGTTGTCTTCTTGAAGAATTTTTCTAATCATAGCTATCGTACTATGGGAGTTCGCCACGACGTGTAGATAACTTTTTCTATAATCCCTTGACTTTCAAGACGATCTATCTGCTCACTTATTTGATCTTTAAGTGCAAACGGAACAGCACTGGGGCTCGGGGTAACTGTGCCATCTTTCAGATTTAGTGAACATTTGGTGTTTCTGATCATCCCCACGTTATCTGTGAAAATATCTTGGAATTTGTTTAGCAGTTTATTTATTCCGAGTTTACATTGGGTTTGAGGATCTATTGTCACGACCAAATGTATTGGTAATAGTACATCAAATTGCATTTTGCGTATCCATTTCCTACCAAGGATAATATCGACGTTTTGTTGCAATATGTAAAGATACCTTTTTACCGACTTGTTATTGTATCTACTTCTGACTTTAGATTTTCCCAACGGACGTATGACTTCTCCTGTATATGTTTGAAGCTGTAGTGTAGTGGGCTCCAGTCCTTTCCTAGACCATAATCGTTTGTATGCACTCGATGAAATCGTGGAATCTGCATCTCCCGTATCCAATTTCATTTGTATCCCCACACCTTCAATTTCTGCTTCCTGCATACATTTTTTGTTTAAATGTGTATTGTATGACGTTTGCAATTACTGATGTGTTATTCAAGAGGAAATTATCCTCGAGATCGTTGTTGTCACTACCAGCACTACCAGCCGTATAAAGTGCCTTTTGACTGACTCTTTTGTATCTACCTAGTGAGTTTTTATAAGTTTGTTTACGGTTTCCACTAATGCACACTTTATCGACGTGACCTGCTTTGTCGCAAACACCACATTTTAAATTTGCTTTATTGCACTCGTTAACTTTGTGTGTAATGTCTCCACATTTATAACATTTACCTTTAATGAAATTTAATATTTTCAGATTCTTTTTACCTGATTTGTTTTTATTTTCCTGACCTTTCGGTCTTTTAATCCTATTGACAAAATTTGCTTTAACGTGCTGCCGCATCTTCTTACTATCCACATTAGCCGCTTCGACTGAAAGTGCAATCTTCACAATTTCGTCAAGTGTTTTCTTAGAGTCTTGTTGTAAAAGTTTTTCTTTAACGTCACTGTCGCGAACTCCTCGTATAAATGGGGTTGTAAGATGTGTATTTTCGGTTGGTTCTTTACACTTTTCAAAAAAAAATTTACAACTAATTGCAAGTTTACGTAATTCGGCTTGGAAGTTAAAGATACTTTCTCCTTCGTGCTGAAATCTCATCGCGAATTTATGTTGCTCCGCGACTTCGCTAAGTGTAGGACAAATATGCTTTTTCAAAAGCTCTTTAAGTTCTTTGAAGTTTTTGTTCTTTGGTGGGTCAGGAGCTGTCAAACATGTTAATGTCTGATATAATATTGCTCCGAGACAATTTATTAGGATTTGCACGCACTTTTTGTCATTTGCGGGTGTAGAGTCGTTTAAATTTCTAAGCTCTTACTAATTTAATCTGCTTAAGTAATTGTTGAATGTTTCATTTGAGTCATTATCGGGCTGAAGCTGCAAGCCCTTGCAATTATCTTGTGGTCGCTCAGATTGCTGCTGAAGTCTTTGCAAAACTTCTGCAATTAACTGAATTGCCTGTTCCATTTTTCACGCAGTTTGAGGAACACTGTTTGAATGTAATGAGTGTATAGAACGGAACCAACTTTGATTGTATGTCACCAAGTGCAAATAGAATTTGTTGTTTATACACTTCTTGTGCAGTTGAATTTGTAGTTGTGGCTTTGATGTAATTTTTTAAGACCGTTTGTATGTGTGCCTACGACGATAATACCACACTGTTACACTACCGTTACAACACAGTCTTCTTTTTTGTTGCACTTATCGAGGGTTTATGCGGAATTATAATTGCCTAAAGTTAATCTCTTTTATTATGCAAATGAAAGCGCCAGTTGAAAACAAATAAAATAAATTTATATGAACAGTCGATGCATTCGCAATTACGTCCGTAAGAGTACCCTGTTGTAAAGTAAATTTTGCGTACCTGTAATTACCCAAATTTATTCTGCGTGGATTTATGTTTTTTAATATCCTCGTCGCCAGTTGTTGGATATAGACTTGGGATGTAAAGAGATAGTAATGTAAGACCAGCGTGTATGCTATACTTCACTTTATTCAATGCTAATGAATACAACTGAATCTGATTCTGATCTGCTGAGTATTGACTGCGGCATCGTTATGCTTAAGCATGATGACGTTCTCTCGATTCTTCTGGTGTAGATGATGTAGTGTTGCCAGAGAGGCAGTTCGTGTATCCGACAGCAGCAGTACAATGAAGCATATTCTACAAATTGTTAATTTTGTCCATATTCATTTAATTCTAGAACAAATTCTATGGGTTAGGAAAGGAGGCTTTCCTTGACCATATAATATTGCTGCAAAAGTGCATTGCGAATGAAGTATATGGAGGTCTCAATCAATAAAGGAGCACGGCGATTTAACTATGTAAGACAAACATGCAGTCTCATCTGTGAAACGTGGGAGATAAATAAGCTGGCTGGTCTAAGACTTTGCTGAACATTTCGCAAGTCAAATGAAGGATTATGAAGACGTTCGGAATAGCACGTCATTGATGAAGAAATCAAAAGAGCTATTGGAATTGAATTGGCCATACCTTATTACGTGAAGATAACAACATTGCTAAGCAATTTCTTAATCTTCACTTCAATTTATAGATGTTGCGAAGAATAGAGCTCACCGAAGATAACCGTTTTCACCTTATGTCCCTCAACGAACAAAGCTAGCCAGATGATGGAAACGGATGATGAAAATGGAATAGAGGAATAAAATGTCCTGTATTAAAATTTGAGAAATAGTACGATATGTGTACAATTGTATGTATGTAATATTAATAACTTGGCAGAAGAGGGAAACAGGAATATCAGATATGTCATTGTAAAAAACTGTGGTTTTGCAGCTACCCAAAAATATCACCTCCAGTTTTCCAGATTATCTTTCCATATTTTTCAGTTATACATATAATGAATGCAGCAGTTAGAAATGACACATAAATTTTGCTGTTTACTTTTTGTTCTTTTTAATGCATTTGCGTGGCACACGATTAGAGTAAGGGAATGATTTACTAGACATTCAGAATTGACCACTTTTTAGACAGCGAATAAAGATACTGTTATATTTAATTGCTTTTTATCAAATCTTATTCGTGGAATTATGAGGAAAAAAACCAATGTTGGTCAGTTCGCGCCTTTGGTCGAATTGAAGCTGCAGCGTTAGTATGAATGTTTTAAACTTTTACCGTTTTGGCGATTATCGAAGTCAATTTAAAGACTTTAGTTAGATGAGCTGTAATTAAAGCTCTGAAAAACAAAGAAATAAGTACCTGTGACACAGACTTCCATAAGCATACCGACAACTAATGTGCCGTTCAGTCAATAGGGACTAAGTAAGGCTTTTACCCTGCAAAAGGTGGGGTAGTTGTGATAATGTTATTTAGTTCCGGGCCACGTTGAAAAATCACAGTTTTCTCCCTTGGGGAGGGTCTGCGTGGTCCGCCATCTTGGATTAAAAGTACAAACATTTTTCATTTTTTTTTTTTTTTTAAATAAATCCTCAACGATTGATACCAGTGGCGAGGCATCATTACTTCTTTCATATTAATTGAGTAAATGGAATAGATTCATACATGTAATTCCATTTTGCATCGTTGATAAAACAAGTGAGGGTAAGTGATACGAATTTTCACTGGAAGTTTTCCCAATGATGTTAAATTAGATTTTTTTAAGATATTCCATTCCCATATTTAACACGAATTGAAGGAAGATTACTATAATTGAGTTCCATATATTAGTTTACTTTAATTTGCCACTACCACTTTTTTACACTTCGTTATGATGTATTGTAAATATGCCTTCTCATTGAGAAAATTACCATTGCCACTAACTAATTTCACTATAGAAATAAAAGAAGGATCTCAAATAATAAATTAAAAGTGCAAATTATAGGTATTTCAGTCTTATTTTGCAGTTTTTATCGATAAAACATTTTTAATAACGACTTATAACCTCCATATACCCATTAATATTAACATTATTTCACACATATGTAAGGCCAGCTCTAAATATAATTTTAATTTTGTGGAAATGGTTGGCGGTGTCGGACGGTGGTTAATTATATTCTAGTACTTATCAATGAAAATATAATAGCATAATTGGAATAGTATCTACAGATACGTTCTCCAAATGTTCGATGCAGTTTTAATAAATGTAGGTGGCTCAATAGTAAATGAGAACAACTGAAATCTATGGACTTGAAAATGGACTTGGAATGGAATTAGTCTCCTGTCTATTTTTTATAACTTCATACGTTCATAAGTTAACACGATATGGTTGCTTTGTTTTAATTAAGAACAACTGCAAAGAGTAGGTATATTTGATGTAGAGGCAGGCAGCTTGTTAGAATACTATTTACAAATATAATAATAAAAAGCAGAAAATTAATGAAAATACCTCCAATAACAAGTTAATTCGTAAAATTAAGTATAATTTTAGATACTTAACCCAACTAACATTTTGTGCCTTAATGATTCTGAATTTCTACTTTACACCCAATGACGTGCCTATAACATCGTTGATTCGAAAATGTTCTGTCGCCTTTCCCATATGGTAACATGCCTCAATGGGCACAACACAAGTTATGAATACGTAAATGTGCCTGTAAAAGTTGCTATAGTAAGAGTGCCTACAAGGGTACCATTGCTTCATTGTTACTTCCCATTATGGAATAGTTACCTAAATGTTTCCTTGTGTCGTTCCTTTAAGGGCACTCATCCTAGAGGCATAGTTTGTAGGTCACAAAAACGTAAATGTGCCCAGAAGAAGTTTCTCAATAAGAAATGTGTCAATAAAGGAATAATGTCTGCTTAGTTCCAATATTTATTTTTGACATATACGTGTCGTGTACTGTCATTCGCAAATGGCTGCTAAGATAGCATTAAACAATAATATAAACCGTTCATTTAAAATGACGTCTTCTTATTACGGAAAACTCAAAACATACCATAAAAAATTTTATTCGAGCCTTAATGAAGACCATAATTAATTACAGTTTACCTGATGACAAAATATCAAATTGTGAAGAGCTTATTTGTGACAAAACTATAAAAAATATTGATGATAGTGTTAACGATAGGGCTGAGGATGGTAGCGATGAAAATGAAAATTTTTATGATAGTGTCAATATGAGCAATTTAATGAGAACATTGAAGAAATATTATATTATTATTATATTAATTACAATAACACTTGCCAGATAAGCTAACGGAATAATAATAATAGAGCTGCTGTAAACACTCTTAGCACACGTGATGACAGCCGAATTTATAGGCACTGAATAGGAACTATTACTTTGCCGGCACATATGATGGCACACAGTGGAAATATTTCCTATATCGACACATTTATAGGCACTGACTAGGAATTTTGACTTTGTTGCCAAATCTGACGACACAAAGTTTTAAGAGTACTTACATACAGAGGCACCAAATAGAAACTCTACCTGGCGGGTATAATTTCAAGATATAAATTGGATACAATGCCTATTTATTAGCCTTAATGGGCACAAACTAGATGAAATTGCCTTTTTTGGAATATTTGTGCAACAAAATGGCTGTATGAGATTTTGGAAAACTTTTTAAGTGTTTTTAGATACAAAAACCTCTCTATGTCATTAAAAATACAAACCACTTTAATCTATCACTATTTTGAAATTGATTACTGATAGGTTTTCTAAAAATTTCGTTTCTGAGTTTTGAAATTTTTTTATAAAATATTTAAATGATTAAAGATTTTGGAGGCGCTTCAGTTATTTCAAAATTTCGTAAGTAATTTTGCAGGAAATTGAATTTCGTTTGTAAATTTTCACCTAGTTGAGAAACAAAACTAGATTTTATTATATTATAGATATAATGACAAGTATTTTAAAAGTATTTCAAATATGTTTGCATACATAGAGACTTCGTCATCTAGTTTTACAAAGTTATACGAATAATACAAATACCCATACTTAACATTATCTCAAATATGTATTTCATTTACATATGTTAACGTAAAAGTTCACATATTATATAAGTAGAACTTTTAGTCACCAAAACGTAATCGTTTCGAAATTTTTACTTTGTATGTTTTGTCAAATGGCACAGACTTCGACGCATTTCCGTAACTGCGACCAAGCTCTTACGTTTTTGTTTAGAAATTAAAACTCTCAATGTTGCTATACATAGTAACACTTTAGACATTATGCCCACGTTATTTCCACACTGCGTTGCCCCATTTCCGTAATATAGATAACTTCAGAACGTGGTTTTTTCGTAACGTGCGTTTCTTTATTGGCCCATGCTAGGCACAAAAACGTAACAACGACCGTTGTGCGTAAAACACTGTGTTTCAACATTCAAGAAATTAAGCGGATAGTGCTAAAGATAAAAGAAGAAAATCCATGAGCAACTATTGTCAAGCGGCTTGATTCTTGTAGGTAACGATGAGAAGTATTTAGATTGCGTATTGAGGAGAAATTTGTGTATTGAATTTGTGGGGAATTTACAGATATTCATAAGTTTACCCGAATGTTTATTTCATTCGCATGTATTTCGTGTGGGTTTGCGGTCATAGCGGTTTTCTGTGAGATTTTAATAAATACTAAATAGATTATTTGTATTAATTCGCTCAGTAAATGTGTAACAGACGTTCTGTTACAAGTGAGAATCATCACAGTAAAGTACTTCCATTTAAAATCGCGTAGTAATATTTTCTTTATTCCCACGGAAATACAGACGTCTCGGAAGTTCAAAGCTTTTGGTATGCTACTCAATTCTTCGAAACATCTTCCTTGAGTGCCAGCCATAAGTATCGATATTACTTTCATGAGTGAAAGTCTTGTGACTTCCTGCTAACTAGTCCGTATCAAAGCTTTCTAAGAGTCCTGCAATCTATACAATTGTCGCTCGAAATATACCGTTCATAAATCTAGCACGGCGAATATCAAAAAGACATTTAAAGCATATATATGTATATATATATCATCCAGATTCTCTTGTACGTCTCAACAATAAACGTTAGATACACTATTTAGCAATTCCGAAACTTTAAAGATGTTTAAGATCCAATTAACCCTCAAGGGAGTAGTCAACAGCTCTAGCGTTGGCAGAGTAACGTATAGTAATCCATTTCGACAACTGGGTGAGCATACAACATATCCCTTATTCTCGATAATTGTGTGAAGAAAACAAAATAGAACGCTCCTAAAAGAAAACAATGTAAATAAAACAAAAACAAATATAACGAAAAAAATGTAAAATGTAAGTAAAGAAACAAGATAATGATGCCAAGCATGGTCCACATATACATGGAGACCTAAAAAGCTGGTGAATTAAACGCTCCAAAAGGCCCCCATGTCCACATAGGCGCTTGCCATCACTTGGTTAGGTATAATAAATACAAACTCAGTAATGAATCAATGCGGAATTATAAGCTGGTCAAAGAATGAAATAATTCAAAATATAAATAAGTAACAAACAAAGAAAACGACAAGACTAGTTAAATAGGATACTTTCCTCACGTCCATTGGAACTTTGCACACAATGAATAAACAAGCAATATGATACCACGCAAATTAATCACATTTCAATAACTCAGATAAATCTTCATCCTATGCATTGCTTCGCCTAGGCCGTTGGTTGAAAAGGTAGTTATATATTAAGTTAAGCGGGAAGGTAAACATGTAAAGACTTTCAAATTGATGTAATTAAATATTGAGAACTGTCAGAAGAATTGTCAACCAAACATCTGATTGGCATAATGCGTAATAGAATAGACTAAATGTACTTTTAGAATAGATTCCGAAGTAAGTTGTGAACATGGATGTAGACGTAGAGTTAAGTGGTAATCTAGGGCGTAGTAAAAGAATAGCGAAGTGTGTAAGCGAAAATGTATAGATGCAGATCTGATAAACTAGGTGCCGCCAGGAGACTTTGAAGAAGGCTACAAATGAACACTGCTTCAGGACAATAATTGAGTGCAAAACCACGTTGTCAGGTGATTTCGGAATCCGAAAGAAAAAAAGAAAGGGAAAACTTCTGAGAGGCAGAGAGAGACTTCCGGTGATTTGTCGAGGAAGATCCAGAAGAGTGTCAAGTACGTGAGACTGGGAAATTGCGAGACAGAAGAAAGGAAAAGTTGAATCGAAGAAAAGCAGAAGAATCAAAAGGGCGGATTATTAATTTTGAAGGCGATATTTGAAGTCAGCAATCCATCAGCGATTATTAATTTTGAAGGCGATGTTCGAAGCCAGCAATTCATCAGCGATTTTATTAATTTTGAAGGCAATATTTGAAGCCAGCAATCCACCACCGATTTCATTAATTTTGAAGGCGATATTTGAAGCCATCAATCCACCAGCGATTTTATAATATGCAAGCAAGTAGTGAAACATTGAAGGCGATTTTTCCCAGCGAACGCTGAATCCAGGTCGACCTGTTGTACGGAGCTAGCCGCATCGAATTAGTTAAGTTAGGCTACGGTAAGCAGGTATGTAATTTTATTGTTATTAAATGCTTATTTAAAATACAAGCGGAGCGAATTTTCATTCAAGCCCTGTCCCTCAGTAAAGATAAAGAATTGAAGCTGTTACAAATCTTATTACGGATTCAGGCTGGGTTATTACGAGCTCGCCTTTTCAAGTCGCACAGCTAAAGGAAAAAAGTCAAAAGACGGGCGACCTAACCGCGATATAAGAGGTTTAACGTCAGAGGTCAAAATGGGGAAGTCGGTAGTCGCTCATCACTTTCCTGTATCAACTTATGATAAAAGTGAATGGATTACAGGTTGCGAAAACTTAAAAAAATCTTTTGTTCTTTGCTTTTAGCCTCAGATAAGGGTAAACCGGTTTGGTCACATTTTGATTTAAAACATTTGAGTACTAGTGTTACGAAACATGAAAAGAGCTTGCCACATATGAATTATATGTTAGCTTTTAAAGTAGTTGGTCAAGTTAGAATTGATGTAATGTTGGATCAGCAAAAGAAAATTTCCGTAAATCGTCACAACGAGGACGTGGCCATAGAAAATTTTTAAAACGTCTCATCGACGATTTCCGGGGCCATTATGAGTCAATGCAGTCTATGAATGGTGGAAATTATATTGAATTATTGATTTCCACATACGATGAGATTCTGTATAATCATTTGCGTAGTGATTCCCCATTTAAAGGTATCACGTCCGATATTCCAAATGATTTTGATTTATCCATAACTAAAGTAATATTAGATCATATTAAAAGTGAAATTAAGAGCTCCTCGTATGTGGCACTTTTATCAGGTGAGACATCTGATGTGTCTAGCCAGTCACAAATGTCCACTATTATTCGATTAGTGGATGGGTATGGGTACGTACATGAAAGATTTTTATTTCTCACTGATTTTAGCAATGATAGATCTGATAATGCAATTTCACATCGACTTACTCGAGCACCGCTTCAATGTTGGTTGTCTTTCGTTCCTTTATCGATACGTGCATGGCCAATGTTCCGATCAAATATCTAGTCTGATCCCAGGTAGATTCATTCCTGCACGGAATAATCGAACTGCAAGCTGCGCACATCATCTCATCCTTCAAAATACTTTCGACCGTACAGTAAAATTCTGTGATACTTTCTTATCCCGAACTGCACGAATGTGGAATAGTCCACAATCTTCTGTATTTCCTCGGGCTTACAATCTGCGAAAGTTTGAGAGTGAGATACATTGGCACCCGCGCCACTTTCCTAATGTCCCCCAATCCTTTCCGTATCTCCTTCCTACCATGCTGTGCTTTACATCATAGGGTATCGCCTGAGCTTGGCTTAATAATATAAATAAAGTGTTTTAATTTCGGGCACAAATTAGTAGCGCAGTGTTATGATAGGGCTGAGGTAATGGCAGGAAATATAAATAGCACACAAGCTAAGGAAAGTGAAGGTACCCTAACGCACGTTTCATCACTTAAATTTGGTTTTATCGAAGACTGTGGTGTTTATTTTGCCTTGTAAACTGTGCTTTGGCACTATGTCTAGCATTGCACCATTTTTTGCACACTCTGCAAAAAGGACTCAGGCTTTCTATGAACATGCTAGAATAAAGTTTCCACAACTTGCTACAGCAGTTGGTCGTCAAATTGAACACTGTTTGTCAATACAGAGTAGACAATATGGAGTTTTTTCAGAAAATGATATCCGAACTAGCAAAATGGGACAAAGATACCACTTTACCTTCCGGAGGGTTTCTACATTTCTTAAAAAAAATTGATAATTAACTTCTTCTCATTACTTTTGCAAAAATATTTGCTTTCGCTGATATTTTTTTTAACATCTTGCAGTGTGCAGAATAAAATCTTGGATATGTATTACTGCAATGAAAAAATTTATGAAACAGTGTCACATATTTGAAGTTTTCGACGAAACCGTACCATTAGTTTATCCACCTCAATAACGACGGTGCGTAGAAAATTCAGATGAACCAAATTCACAATACAAAATTTAATTTTTGGAGATAATAGGCACCGTTTCTACCCAAATGAATATTAAATTTGAAAGTATGAACGAGCTTGTGTTTATTGAATTACTGAGGAACAAGAAATTTCTTAGTAATTCACAATGTTTTCAATCGAATGCATTTAATTCTGTTAAGAATTCTACGGACAGTTTTTGCTTTTTCAAAATTGAGCAATGAGTTAATTGTGATCTATGATTCTAATGGTTTCAGAAAATTGTCAGTCAGCGAAATTTTTCTGAAGTTCATAAGCTTGTTTTCTTAATATTAACAATTCCTGCTAGCACAGCTAGTGCTGAAAGATCATTTGTAGCATTAAAGCGAATAAAAAAATATTTAAGGAACTCTATGGGAAAAGAAAGACTGCGACCTTAGGCCTAATATGAGTTGAAAGGCATCTCCTCGGAGAATTAAGCATATATATATAAATGAATTGTGATTACAGTAATGTATGAAATATTCACAATAGTTTGTTTAACCGTTCTTGAAAAGTAACATGAGCTTCGCTCTTTCTTTTTCATATACTACTATTTCTTTAATTTAAAATTCTTCCCTCTAAAGAAACGATGTGATCTTTTTTGGGGATCTCCGATCATTGAGAAAAACTACGAAACTTTGTTTTAGTAGTTTATTCGAATTTTTCCGACGTTTCGACTCTGGGTTTTTAGAGTCCTTTTCAAGGGATCTGTAGAAATACAATTATTCGTCTAGCATGTTGAAAAATGTTTGGATATAAATATATTAATTGTTTTGAATTACCTCTAATACTATATGCACAAAACTATTTATAAAAATGACGAAAAACACTACATTTATATAATAAATTAACTGACATTTTTATAAATAGTTTTGTGCATATAGTATTAGAGGTAATTCAAAACAATTAACAATCATACAACGATTACATTGCAAACTAGGAATGTAGAAATACGAGGGAAAACATATTGCAATTGCGAGTATGTTAAGAATGTTTAAAGTGCACAAAAAATGCAAATATGCATATTTGCTCGATTTATTCGATGAAGGAACTGCTGGGAAACTTGATGCTTCCCTGAGTACAATCACCTCGTAATGTATGCAATGATGTAACATTGAGAAATTAAGTGACCTAAAATAACATGATCTAATTACTTATTCTGTGTCCAAATAAATGATATTTTACAGTCGCCGATGTAACTTTTGTGCATGAACCCTTAAGCGTGAAAATTGACTCTGCGTTGTTACTAAACAAAATCTCTTTTTGCGATAGTAGACACAATTTGGAGGCTACCTCTGTTGCATTTTAACTCCTCAAGGTCTAACTTTAGCATGGTTGAACCAATAAATCGCATGTGCATTACTGTTAATAATATGGCTGAGGGTTTTTTTTTACGTTTCTAAGCATGTTTTAAAAAAAAACGTCAATGTAAAATTTAATTTTGTTGTTATAATTAACTTTTTTATATTTCTTGTTCTATGCCATTTTATCCGGTGTTCGGTTTATGTTTATTTTAACATACTAATACTAACACCGACTAAGTGATGAAAAGCATGTATTGTTGACCGTTTACTATTAAACGTGTCACTGTAGCGAGCTTGCGTTAATCTGGTTCTGATAGTAAAAAAAGTAACAATAATATCAGCTTTGTTTATTTTTGATTGTTATAATGACTCATTTTCAAATATATGTTATAAATAAATACGTAATTATAAGAAATTACTAGCTTTACTTGTATTCTTAACACCCAGAGGTGTCGTGTTACTTTTTCCGCGGTCATGCTTTTAAAAATAATACATAATTAATAGTAGATAAGCTAGGAGAGTTCTGGACCACTTTTTCCATACAAAAAGTGTCCGGAAATTTCAAACTATTTTGCTGTCTCTGGACTGGGTTCTGGGCCACTGAGGGGGATTCCGTCTAGTGGTATACATCACAGGGTATGCCTGGAGAATTCATTTCCTACCGTATGGCTGACCAGGAGATGACGCCAACCTTTTGTTTGATCTGGTCTTGGAGGCTACAATTTGACCTTTGACCTTTCCTGTGTCTGGGTGCTGGAGGTTGTCTGAGAGCTTTAGTGACAATATGTGATATCGGGGATGTATACTTGTCAGCTTGAGTTTGTTGTTAGTTGTTCACGTTAGTATGAGTGCCTGTGGTGTGTTGGGCTGGGCTACTTGGTGGCTGAGTCTGGCTCACTTTTTCCATACAAAAAGTGCAAGGTAGATTCCAACTATTTTGATGGCTCTGGACCGTGGTTCTCGTGAGGGGAGAGGAGAGGGGGAGGGGGCTGAGGTCGCTTTTGTACTGAAAAGTTGACATCATCTTGAAGTTTTCTTTTAGGAGGATACTTATGCCAATCAACAACAGCCAATGTAGGCAGGTATGTGGACTTGGATATGTCCGATAATCAAATTCTGAATAATGTAAACAAAATCGCATCCGAGTAAAGTAAACAAATTGGTCGATATTTACACACACCACCCATACCCACACACACACACACACACACATACACACACTATGTCATACCAAAATGTTTTCAGTACCATGTTATTAAATTAGCAACAACAACAACTAACGTAGGTAGATATGTTGGCTTAGATAAGAAATGCCCTAATTTTTGATCTTCAGGTGTAATGCTCCTAATTTGATTCAATGCATATACAATTCATACAGCCGAATAATGTAAACAAAATCTCAGTCGAATAATGTAAACAAAATTCTCACAGAGCCGAGTAAAGTAATCAAATTTATGAAAGATTCTCAATAGCTGAAAAAAAAAACAACAACTGATATGTTGTCTTAGATGAGTATTGAAAATTTCTATTGCTGAAAACAAACAACTGCGGATTAAAAGCCAAGAGTGATCATGATATATAAAAATTAGATCACGGCTGCTTGTAAGAAGTAGTAGAAATTAAAGCCTCGGTGGCCAGGTGGCTGGTAATTTGATACCGTCAAGTAAAGTAAACAATGGTTTTTGCATCTAGGAGTGTGTATTGAAAAGTCATAAGTTTTATGAAAAATTGTTTTTATTTTAAAGTTTCTTTTTACAAAAATTTGTTTTTATTTCCAATAAAATTTCTTATTACAAAAGTATTTCTTATAGCACATTGCCCAATATGAACTTGGCAAGATGGAGCATTTGTGTTAATCTCTATTAGTTTTCCACAGTTGTATTCATCTTCGACGTTGATAATGATTTCACCCTCTCCAACTATCTTCTGCATCCAATGAACTTTTTCAGCTCCCTTTACATATATGATTTTATTTCGAAGCAGTGGTTCAACTATAGTGTACAGCTTGTGATACGGTATGTAGCCATCATCCCAGTGGAATCCATGAAAATTGTGCTGAAGCCATTTTACTTGTCTCTTTTTCGCTGAAGTCAAATCCTTGTATCTGAACGGTGGTTGAAATATAAAGTGCTGTATCTGGTTTCCATTGTTTAAAATTGCCAGTTCTTTAGTGATAAATTCATTGAGACTAGTTTTGAATCCTTGAACGTCTACGATGACAGCCATCTTCTTAATTTAACTTTCTAACTTCACTTGTCAGCGGACTGTATTCCACTATTCGATCGTGTAGAAGCAGACAATATGCTGTTGTATTAGCCGGTATATTTTCAGATGTCTTGAATTCTAGCCTTATGTCAACAGGTCCAGTTTTTATTGTTTCATTTTCATGTGAGCAATCAATGACAGCGATCGGAGCATCGGTTTTGAACTTTTCCCATGTGAGGAACGGCTGATACTGATGACCATAGTATGATTGTGTAAACTTTATATACATCTCATACAGCAATGCGTATCTATTCAAATCAAATTTCAAATTCAAATCATCATAGGGATATGATTCTTAGTTCAAATGAACTGTAACATCGGTGAGTTTGCAGTGATCAAACTTGCTTGCATCTTTGGTTTTATCATTCCTTCGATCCGTTTGTAATGCTAAGATAATAAATCGAGGTTTCTCCAGTTGAGTGGAAGTCTTAACTGACCAGGTTTGATG
Organism: Dioctria rufipes; assembly: GCA_963924295.1. Classification (NCBI taxonomy): domain Eukaryota; kingdom Metazoa; phylum Arthropoda; class Insecta; order Diptera; family Asilidae; genus Dioctria; species Dioctria rufipes. Next base: position 119,356 of record CAWUPM010000392.1, read on the forward strand.
CGTGGATTCCGGTAGTACTGGATACTCATATATGTCCCAGCTACGGAATGGTATTTGTATCGGGCGACCTCTCCCGATAATTTTAAATAGTTGCAGCTTTTCATCATCGGACACTGTAACATGTGGAATGCTCCATTGAAGTTTGGTAATTGCAATTTTCACCTCATCTGTGGGTGATATAATGGCATTATCGTCTGTCCTGCTCCGCATCAATATGAGTTCATGTTTGGAATTTATCAGAATTTTCTTGTAATCTTCAGCGAATCCCAATAAATATTTCAGAGGTACACAATAGTTAAACAGTCCATTGGCTGGTATAACGGATGAATCTGGTGACCAACTGCCGTTGAGTAGTATCCTGCTTACATTTGCATTTAGCGATACGTAGTTTTTTAATGTTGTTGCAATCCCAAGATTTCTTGTACGATCGATTTCCACTGCATTCAATTCATAGCGTATTTCCTCAAAAAGAAATGGTAGAGCACTGTTAGCTAATTTTGCAGTTGCTGAAACGGTTCCATCCAGCTTTGTTAGAGATCCTTCAATGTAAAGAAAACTCCTGCTGGGTAGAAGATTCAAGTCTTGATGTTGTACAGAGATACGGATTTCATCGCTGTTTTTAAATGATGTTAGAAATGGTGAATAGGAGTGATGTTCAAATTTAGTAACACTGTTATCAAAGCGAGCGTCTGGTGCAATATCTAGTATTCCTTTATTCATTGCTTCAGCGTTAAGCCAATTGATTGTAAATATGCTGTATTTGCAGGTGTTAATGTAGGTCTTGACCGCTTCAAGGTTGTTCGCTGACTAATGATCTTGTCTGCTCCGAGCTCATATTTATCATTATTGTATATCAACATGCTGTGGCTTCAAATGATACCCTAATGGTTATAGTCTCTCCTCTGAAGTTGATTAAGTCGCCGTCTTGGTCAAGGAGCTTCAATGTTAGAGAACTTATACGTTTGGTGTTCACAGGCAAATAGATTACATTTTTGGGTACCTCCACTATTTTATACCCAGGTCCAACGTTCGGGGAAAACTCGTGGAGAGTGTGTACTTGTGTGTTGTTGAAGAATGATCCTGATATAATATTACATTCGATGCGTATAGTATTTACTTTAATGATGTTGACTGGCAACTCTGATGTATGCACTGTATTAGCAGTCAAGTTTCTTTTACTGAATCCTAGCAGAGGAGCTATGGATCTCTGTTTTTCAAAATGTATTTCTTCAGTTGCCTTAACTTCACTCTTCAATGTATTATTGTTAGCCTTTATCACAACTTTTATCCTTTTCCCTTCTTTATCCAAGTACCCTTGCACATATTTTGCTATATCATCAATCTCATAGGATCCAACAGGTATCTCAACAACCTCATTCCCTACATGAACCAGATTATTGCTCACATCAATATTTGGTATAGAGTTGTATGTTTGAAAATCAATTAATCCACAAACATAATCCGTTGCTAGCTCCAGCGGAAGAAAGTACTCAGCAGTGAGTAGAGATGAATTTCCCGTGAGAGTAAGTGTTAATGACATGGCGGTTGATAATGAACTGTTACAATTTCAATATAGATACATTTATTTATAGATAATAATTAATGGTTATAACAATTATATAAAAACTTTAAACATAAGTGCCCGCAAATTACTGCATCATAGTTCTGATAAGAACTGTAGTTGTACGTAATATTACTACCCAAGTAGTTTATGAGCTCCCTTGGTGGTTGGAGATTGCCAAAGCTATCAAAGTATTCGATGTTATCACCTTTCTTGTAGTACGCTACCCAGTGTGTACCTGCTCCAGTTGAGATGTCCAAGTTAACAATACCGCTTTCTCGCTTCCATGGCTTTTTAGGTAGATTATCACGCATAAATACTCCTCTGAAGTGTGGCAAGTGTGTGGTATACTTGTGAAGATCCAACTCGTTTAGCGGTCTTTTGGGTAGCGGTTTTAATAGTTTTTTGGTTGAGGTTGTAGATAGAGTCCAAGTCCTTTTCTGTACGGCTTCAAGAACAGCCCGTTTCCATCTTTACCAACCGCTATAGTTTCCATTGCTTGGTTATGACGTTTGCTTTCTTCCAATTTTGCCTTTGCTGCACTGGTATCATTTACTGCTTTAGCTATGCCTGCTGCACCTCCCGATAGTGCTCCCAATGCTGAAAGCCCAGCAAACAACGGGATGAGGAACGGAAGTGCCCCGCCAACCTTTGGTACAGGTATCACTCGTGGAGTTTTAATTGATTTCTTCTTTCTTTTCACAATATTTTTAGCTGCACTAAGAGCTGTTTTTGTAGCTTCCATCAAGTCTTTCGGTTTTTTTACTTTTAAAATTTTACGTGCATTTCGTACTACTTCTCGGAATGTGGGTTGGCGTTTATTTTTAGCCTTAAGACCCATACCTAGCTTAATTTTAGCCTTCATTGCGTTTGTTATAAGCCAGGCGTTGGCACGTTCACTCAAATTTGCATCCGTAGATTTTGCACGCTGCCAGGCTTTTTCAGCTAATATTTTATCAGCTATATGTCGATCACTTGTGTCTTTATGCCGCGAGTATGCTATATCGTGTTCCTTGCAGGCCGCGTCCAGTGGATTAATGCCTGGATCTCCTCTCGCCAATCTTTGTTGTAACTTTGTTCCTGGTCCACAGTACTGGTATCCCGGTAGATGTAATTCTACAGGTAATTGGTTGATGATTGAATTTAATAGTCCTCTGCCCCCTTTCAAATATTTTCTGGAGCTTTTCGATTTGTGATCCGACATCTTATAAGGTTCCGATGATACTGTTGAAATGTAATATAAGCAGGTGTATTTATAGGAATCCCGTTAGTCTTCAATATGCGGTTCATTAAACAACAACAAGCTTTTCCTGTTCGAAATGCTGATGTAGGTGTTATGAAGGTGAAAAAGAAGCATGGCCCCCTATTGCCTAATAGTATAAGGAGCATCATTGTTGGACCATCGAATTGTGGAAAAACTAATGTTATGATAAGTTTGCTGGAACATCCCGATGGTCTGAGATATGAAAATATTTACATATATTCAAAATCTTTACATCAACCAAAGTATGAATACTTGAAGCGAGTGATGACTCATATATCAGGATTGGGGTATTATACATTCTCAAACAACTGCGACGTTCTACCTCCAGAAGAAGCCAAATCACATTCAGTGTTTATTTTCGATGATGTAGCATGTGAAAAGCATAATAATGTGCGATCCTATTTTTGCATGGGTCGCCACGAAGATATAGATAGCTTCTATCTCTGTCAAACATATACGCATATACCAAAGCACTTAATACGTGACAATGCTAATTTAATCATCTTATTCAAGCAAGATGACTTGAATTTGAAACTTATCTATAATGATCATGTGAATACAGACATGAAGTTTGATAAATTTCGAAGAGCCTGTGCTGAGTGTTGGAAGGATAAATATGGTTTCTTGTTGATTGATAAGGACAGCTCATTAAACAAGGGGCGCTTCCGTAAAGGATTTGATACCTTCATTGTACTATAAAAGGATGAAACATGCGAAATATTCATAAGTCGAAGCTGTAACTCAGACGAAAGCACACCGAATCCTGTGGACCTGCTGAATAGATTAAAGCTGTTCACCTATTATCAGACCTGCTTGAAAAGCTGTTAAGCTGTTATCAGAGCTGTTATCACAGCTGTTAAGCTGTTATCAGACCTGTTTAAAAGCTGTTAAGCTGTTATCAGAGCTGTTTGAAAAGCTGTTAAGCTGTTATCAGAGCTGTTTGAAAAGCTGTTAAGCTGTTATCAGAGCGGTTTGGAAAGCTGTTAAGCTGTTATCAGACCTGTTTAAAAGCTGTTAAGCTGTTATCAGAGCTGTTTGAAAAGCTGTTAAGCTGTTATCAGAGCTGTTTGAAAAGCTGTTAAGCTGTTATCAGAGCTGTTTGGAAAGCTGTTAAGCTGTTATCAGACCTGTTTGAAAAGCTGTTAAGCTGTTATCAGAGCTGTTTAATAGCTGTTAAGCTGTTATCAGAGCTGTTTGGAAAGCTGTTAAGCTGTTATCAGAGCTGTTTGGAAAGCTGTTAAGCTGTTATCAGAGCTGTTTGAAAAGCTGTTAAGCTGTTATCAGAGCTGTTTGAAAAGCTGTTAAGCTGTTATCAGAGCTGTTTGGAAAGCTGTTAAGCTGTTATCAGAGCTGTTTGGAAAGCTGTATACCTGTTATCAGACCTGTTTGAAAAGCCGTTATTCAGTTAATATCGAAGATGAATGAAAACCTATTAAAAGAAATCATCAAGACAAGGAATGCAGTGCGAAGGAAATTTAAAGCTCTAAAGATGGGGAGGATTGAAGCAGAAGCTCAACTTGAAGAAACTTTCAAGCCAATCACCAAACCCTTAAAAGAGTTTGTAACAAGAGTCAAAAACGAGCCACCTGTCAAATTGGAACCAAAAGAAGAAAAACAAGAAGAAGAAGAAGACAACGAAATTGTGGAACCTTTTACTCCTCCAAAGCGAAAACATGTGAAAATGGAGGCTAGTAGCACACCTATAAATTATGGAGATTATTCCTTAACATCTGAAGAAGAATTCGCAACACCTAAACATTCAAGAACATTGATAGGAAGGTCTCCTGTCAGCTATCCCGATACGTCTGGATACATAGTTTCAAACTATTTAAAGCTATTCACTGATAATAGCCCTAAAATTGATCCAACCTATGGAGTTTACTATGATAACAACGCGTGGAGCATCGGTAATTCAACGTTTGATGTTGATGATGTAGGAAATATTGTTATTAAGGGGAAGAGCTATAAAACAACTTTGGGGTTATGTGAACTGCTATTTATGAAAGATCCTGTAAAAAGTCTATATACTAAAGAGGCTAATTATGGATCTATAATCAGTAAACTTATACAGCATAAAGGCATGGGTCTAATGCGTCTGCCTAAAGAAAACATTGATCACATTTACTGGGATGATCCAAATGAATTAGTGGATAGACTGCGCCTTCTAATGGCATCAAAGCAGGCTGGAAACACCAGTCACAACAATGAAATTGTATCTATCCTGGACGATTTGCGAGAAGCAGATATTATAGTTTAAATACTACTTCATTACCATACTTCTTCACAATCTACAGATGAGCGTTGACAAGTTTGGACGTTTCTCTAAGCGGGGATATCTTGGGAAAGCAGGTGAACGTGGACCAACAGGAGCTCGGGGACCAGCCGGTGAACAAGGAATTCAAGGCCCAGCTGGTAAACAAGGAACTCAGGGTCCAGCTGGTGAACAAGGAGAGCGGGGTATTGGATTTAATTTAACGATAAACGGAGACTACGATCTGAACTCAAAGTGTATAAAACGACTTGGTGAGCCCCTTGAAAATGATGATGCTACTACCAAAGACTATGTTGACAAGAAAATTAAAATAAGTGTGGAAGAAATAAGAAAAACTATTAATATAGAGGTGGCAAATTTAACGCTATATATCAATGGCGAAATCGCAAAGATTGAAAACTATCTGTTTACTTCAGTAATAAATAAGAAAGACTTGATACCAAAAGATGGTGTATATGAGTAAAAACTCTTGAGAAATCTGTTTCATTTATAATTACGATGAGTAAGAGACAAGTGGTAAATGAGCTGCATAAACCAGCGAGAAAAAATTTTAAACGACGTCGTGTGATTATCAAAGGGCTAGATGACTTGTGGCAGGCAGACTTGGTTGAAATGGATCCCTATAAGTATGTGAACAAGGGTTACCGCTATCTGCTGACAGTAATTGATACCTTCTCCAAATATGCATGGGCAATTCCAATTAAAAGAAAAACTGGTGTAGAAGTAAGAGATGCCATGCAATCTATATTAAGCGAGGGACGAATACCTAAAAACCTGCAGACTGATGATGGAAAGGAATTCTACAACAACCTCTTTAAAAATCTAATGCGGAAGCATGCAATTAATCATTACTCTACGTACAGTTTCCTCAAAGCATCAATAGTGGAACGATTTAACCGAACTCTGAAGGATATGATGTGGAAGGAATTCAGTTTTAATGGAACTTATCAGTGGATTAGTATGGTAAAGAAACTGCTCACTGAAGACAACTCAAGAATACATCGAACTACAAAAATGAGACCCCGTGATATCAACATCTCCAATGAGAGACAACTGCTTTCAACTGTATACAATCATATAAAAATTGTTGTTCCTGCAAAGTATAAAGTTGGAGATTTTGTACGCATCAGCAAATACAAGCATATATTTGAGAAAGGCTATACACCAAACTGGACAGCTGAGATTTTTAAAATTATTAAAGTTCAAAACACAAATCCCATCACATATCGGCTGGAAGATTATCAAGGAAATCCAATCACAGGAGGCTTTTACGAATTGGAGCTGCTGAAAGTTAAACACCCAAACCTATATCTCGTAGAGAAAATCTGAAAGAAGAGTGGAGATAAAGCTTACGTTAAATGGCTCGGATTTTCATCAAAACACAATTCTTGGATTAATATCAAAGATGTTTTATAATTTGTTGAAGAAACAACTATAATACAATTTAAAAATAAATTTATAATTAAAATATCTTAGACTGTACTACAATTAAAACAAAGTACTTAAATAAATGAAACTAAAACTATAATACATGTTTTTATTTACAATAATGAGCTTAGATTTCTATACTTTCCATGCCTGTTCCTTGTTGATCTGAAACTGAACTTTCTGTGCTTATTCCTTGCTGTTCTGATTGAATAGAGTAATGTCCCCATGGTAGAGTATCCATTGTCCCACTCATAATATACCGCTTGTTATCACATGGATTCAATGCAATCTTCTTTTGGCTGATCGTGTAGACATTATGGTTATGCGATCGTATGGAGCTCTGATTAGCAGTAAATATTCGCTTGTTATTCAAACATTCGACGTAGTCTTCGAAATTGATATGCCTCTGGACTACATTAGTCTTTACTCCTTTTGCTTTCTTTACAGTTTTACCATCGTTTATACGTAGACTGTACATTTTCGAGCGCAAGCCTGCAAATTCGCTCATGATTTTCCCATTCAGCTCATCCTTCATTAGACCAGGAATCTTTTTATTCACGAGCGGTAAATTGAATTCATTATCTTCTGGGTAATCACTTGTATCAAATTTGTTTATATTTTCAGCCATAAACTCATATGCATTTTTCTCTTCAAGTTCATATATTAGAGAATCTGTATCTGTATACATGACTTTACATTTATCTCCAAATTCATGCTGCATAAAACTGTATTGGAAATCATAGAGGCATATCTTTGAAATTTCCAAAACTGCCATTCCAATATAGAGGGGCTTATTGAATAAGATTTTGAGTCGCCTTAATTCCACAGCAACTAAATTCTCATCAAATATCGTTACACTGTGAAAGTTGGGTGCCGCAATCCGAGCTTTGGCACCATAGCGACCTTCCCACTTCATGCAAAGCTTTATATCGCTATACTTGCGAACATTTTCCATGGTTTTACCAAAAGCTGCATTATTCATCTTCCTATAGCTGTCCTTCTCATGATCGCTGGTAGCCTGTTTCCGTTTGGTAGTATTTAAGTCAATATATGGTTTAAGCCAAGCTGACTGGTTGAATTGAAGAACCCGGTGCACTTTTTTTAGGATGAGACCATGTGATAAGCATTGCTTCAAATTTCGGTAGTGTATAACATATTTAGTTTTAGGATGTAATGTTGTCAAAAGCTTTTCTAATTTTGCTCCAGGTGGTGCTGCATGCTCAGAGCAAAACGGTAAATCCTTATGTGTATCATGTAGATGTTGAGGATAGTCCAAGTCGACTTCGAATATGTATCCAATTGGTGAATCATCAGGAATCTCGAAAACGTTGATATTGGGAGCATCAACCCATTTGAATCCTCTTGTTGGTAAATGCTGTGACATGGCCCCATCCATAAAGGTTATTTACATCATAATACATCAGGTATTTCTCTTTCTCGTCAGGCTTAAAATCATCCATATATTTATTATTTGCTTTGCTATATCTGTTCGAGCATTGACTTATACCACCTCGAATACCTCTCTCTATGAAAAGCAGTATATCTAAGTCGGTTATCAGCTCTAGTTTCACTTTGGTGTATTTTAGCATAGCATCCCATGTTAGACCTGGCATGGTGTAATAATGTGCTGGATCCAAATTGTACGTCTTCATACATACTTCTCGAAAGTTCTCGAAGACATCAGCCAATAGGAGGACATCAGTTTTCAGGTATAGATCGGAATATTCGAAAAGTTTCTGAATTTCAAATGTCTGCCAGACCTTTTCAGTATGATTGTAGTCCTCAGAAGATATATCACTGTCAGTCATTTTATTATAGAATTGCTCCTGCGCCGGTAAGTATTGGAAATCCAATTTAGCCCAATCGTCAACGAAGTCGTATGGGAAGACTCCTTTGCGCGTAAGCAGTTTAAAGTCATCATCATCCAATTCTTGCCATACAGTTCTTGTAATATTTAATTTATCCATTGGCAGCAATGATGATAGCTTATCTAAGGATTCTGCCATAAAACGGAAGGAATCGATGAATCTGAATTTGATATGACTGCCTTCAACTTGCTTGGTGAACAAAATGTATCTTTCTTTATTTATTGGCAGGAGATCCACTTTCCCAGGAATGGATGTAGATATATATCCTTAATAATGAAGTGCAAACGTTTTTTCACATATATGGCAGCAAGTATTTTCCATATGTGAACGCCGTTCCTCTTTAGTCAGGGGCTGCATTGGCCTGATGTTCAGCTTTTCCTGTACAGCTATGGAGGCAATTTTTTGCAATTCTAATGCAAACCATTGTTGACAGTCCTTGCCTCGATATGCTCTGTAATATGAGAGCTTAGCATCATGTTTGCAGTGGAAATAGAATCCGATGCTGTGAACTTCATGTTCCTGGATTCGCTGTGTATTTTGTTCGTTTCCCTGAATCGGCTTCAATATTGATTCAAGATCAGCATACACACAAAGCGGGACTGGATTCTTATGGTTATAATTCTTATATTCCAACCATTTCTTTTCCTCTGAGGGAAACATAATTCTGCAATCGTTTTGTTTCTCGCAGTCAGGAGTGCGTGATGTTAATTTTTCAGCAGAGCGAAAGTAGAGCAAACATCTGTCACATATATACTTTCTACCATTACGCTTCGAAGTTTGTTTCGATACAAGGCGTGAAAAATCTTTGATCCAGCAGAAATGATATCTGCCGTCATCATCATCAACATCCATATGATCTTCATCCTGGTCATAGTCATCTTGTAGCATTAAGAGATTTACATGTCGCTCCATCCTATGTTTCGTAAGTCTAACTGGAACTGTGGTGAGAAACGCTCTTTCTCTAGGATGAATACGTTTACTGATATCTCGTTCTGGGCTTCAAATTGCGTAATTTGCTTAAGTGTCATGGGAAATGTTATTCCAGTTAAATTTAGCACAGTTGAATAATGTGGATATGATGAGATCCTATCGGAGTGAACATTTACAGGATATAGCGCTGATGTTACGGCCCATGCGAAGCGTGCTTCATCATTATTTTTCAAATTAATGCAAGCTTTCTTTGATGCAATCTCCTTCGGTAGAGGTATATACGAAGATCCTCGAAGCTGTTCAAACTTGTTGATATGCACCGCTAAATGTATTATAGAGTGCAGTGCCCAGCCACTGTCTTTTTCCAGGAATTCTTCTAGCTGAGTGTGTATTGGATCCAAAATGTTTGATTTAAACCACTCCTCTCCTCTCCAAGTAGTCGAACGAAAAAAAAGGAAGGAAGAAAAGCAGACAGAAGGCGTCCAGCAAGAAATTAAAACAAAATAAAAGGTCGAAGAATTGGTGTAGCAGAGTCGGCGAAGAAGCAGTATTCCGAGCGAATTAGAAAAGAGAGCTGGACGGGGCCACGGACATATTTCAAGGGAAATGGAAAGTTAAGTGGTTTTTCTTTAATTTCGTTTTTTCTTGTTTTCTTTTCTTGAAGAATTGTTCTTCAATATTAATTTCATATATTGAATAATTAGTCATAAGCATTTTGAAGTGTTGTGTGCCGCCTCATGCTAAAACGGGTTCAATTTTAAAAATGTGAATTGACATACACATCTGTAGAAGAGACAATAGGTTTTGTGGCTCAATTTATAAAGTAGGTTGTTTACGAAAGTTGGTGTTTTTAATTTATTTCAATTTCCTCACTAAAAAGTTCGTGGACTTAGAACCACGTGGCGCCCAAAAAAAAAAAGTGTTCATTGGTGCCTCAACCCATTCCCTCCTCCATCGCTAGCTGGGGAACGTTCGCACCAGAAAGTGCGTAACAGAATTTTGGCGCCCAACGTGGGGCCATTTCAAAAGCGGACCGTGAACAAAAAAATTTAAAAAAAAAAAAAAAAAAAAAAAAAAATTTTTATATGTAAAGTACTTTTATGCATTTAGTGGGAATGTTTCGCAACATTGTTTAGCAGAGGCAGTGCACAACACATTTTCGAAAATTGAACTTTTTCAAAAGCTTTTTTTTTTTGTTTAGAAGTTTATTGTGAGTGTAAAATATTCAGAGGCACTCTTATACACAGCATCCGTGACAATCTTTTGCCTGTACATATCTCTTCATTTCAGTTGCTTCCGAATTTAAATTTTCAGGTTTTTGTGGTTAATTATTTTTGCTTGAAATAATTGAAGAATAGACAAATCCAATTAGTATTATATGCATTCAAATGAACGCATACCGTTTTGTTTGACAATTTAATTTTTATCTATATATATATGTATAAATATATTTTTGTTTAAATTTGGTTATATCTACATACACACAAGCACTTCATTCTCACATCTTTTCACTTCGTCATAATTTTTTTTTTGTTCTCACTTACATTGGTAAGACAACAGTCATTCAGCAGATTGCATTGGTACGGCGAGTAAAGCCAGAAGAATATGCGTCTAGTCGGCATCTATCATATGGAAATCAGCTCTGTATCAATAGACTCGATAACAATGCTCGCATGCTTGCAGTGGTAGACTTTTTTTTTGTATAGCGTCAGTGTAGGAATACTCCAACGCTAAGCATCTGACAAAAACAAATTGATGGCATAATAGTTATCGATAGTCCAGCTGTTTAAAATTTGTGGTTAAGCCGGTAATGACCTAGATAAAAATATTTGACCCATATTCGTAAATGGAGAATTCCCCCTTTCAGTAGTGGCTACAGTTGTTATAAATTTACAAAAAAAAAAGTGGGTGCAAAAATTAAAGATCATTCAAGTTTAGTGTGACGTAGAGAAAGAGGAAGTTCAATAACCTGTGGGTTGGTTAAGGTGCGAGAATGCCAGTGTACTTATAGTTTTGTCATTCCAAGAAATAATTTGTTCATTATTCTAGAATCAGTATGAATAAGTTCCTTTTTCTAATCCTCCATATGTCGTTAAGTAGATAAGCAGTCGCAATCAATTGGGCAAACTACTTCGCGAATTTGTAGTTTCCTCTTGAATAATCAAAACAAAATAATCAGCTTGCTGTATATATCGGGTACAGATTCTCGTTACATGTATTAAGCTGTATGCTTAAAAATATATAAAAGTTTCTAGATACCTGCAAAATTGTTTGTGTGTCATTGTCACCCAGCTCAGCCTTGTTGTTGTTATTGCTGCGTGCTGTTCTTGAAGACAGCTGGTGCTATTAGTATTTAAGATTTTGTATACAAATGGTTGGAATCTTGATCTATAGAGTTTTATGAGAAGATTTAGGTTGGCTATTGAAACTTAAACTGGTCAAACAGAGTATATTAAGTCTATTTTAATTGATTATTATCGATCGTGACAAATTCTCAAAAATCATTAGAGTACGGCAGCGACGCAGTGGGCAAGTATCGGATGAGGAAAACGGCCTTAGGTATTCGGGTTATACTGGCTTATATTTGTGGATGTTGAGATAAGGTATCGGACTAGTATCACGCATCCCCTTTATATAATTGAACCGAGCTAACATCAAAGGAGTAATTGTTTAAACAAAGATTAAGGTTTAAGAATTCATTTTAAAGAGTCCACGTTAGAGACGGCGGATACATAGCTGTGTAACAGTATATAGCAGGCGCAATTAGATTAGATTTTGCCTCGATAAAATTCAACTCCTTTTCATTTTCCGGGGAGGTTGGGGATTCCCTCTAAATCCTGTTTGCTAATCTGAAACAAATTAACGATTTGTGATGAAAAGAGCACAAAAGTGACAAGGCAATCTTCATATTTATATACGTAAGGATTGCATCTCATTTAGTTTCTTAATGTTCGAGTAACAAACGAATGTTAATACTTTAAAGCTTCTCTCTTTCTCATGGAGAGCATCGACAATAAATAATCACTACTGAAAAGTTTGGGAAAACTAATATTATAATAAAATTTAATTTAATTTAAATTTGAATTTCTTCTAACAATCACTCGCAATAGTTTAACAATAGTATTTAATTAAGTTAATTTAATAGTTTAATAGTATTAGATAACCACGGGAAGTAAATGAACGCAGAGTTCCAATGGTTGTCAACGGACATTCCCAGAGATAAGACCAATTATCAAATTAAAAGTATATGGTAGTGTAAGCGTTAAACTCAAATCCCCCGTGCATGCATAATTAATAACTACTGCCACCAATGCAATGATATTCGTATTGGTGTGGTGGCCCGTCATTGTGGTTTCGAGTGTCCTGAAGCGTCGTTTAAATATTGCGTGAGAGATAGAAAAAAGGGTAGATCACGAGCAGTCGTGGAGTAAAGTCCTCTTCAAGGAGCAATTCGGCCCTAAGTTTCAGGACAAGTCGGACAAGGGGGCGCAATGGCGGGTTCTGACCTAAAAGTGCAGTGATAGTGCGTAGTGATTAGTGTTGTGCTATTTCCAGTTCATTAAATTAAATAATTTTAAGTAAATTCTGTAAGCGTGATTCGTTTCGAATCACAAAAGGTCTTACATTTTCAGAAGTGGGATGATACCTCAAGGCCAGCAGTGAGAGATGCAAGTGGTTTTGTTTTCAATTCCTAGAATGCTATGTACACACTCATATACAGTGGGGTATGGATGTGCACCTAAGTGAATACGGGCAACCAGCCACTGGAGTTGAGTACATCGAGCATAGTACGCGACTTGTGGTGTACACTCATATACAGTGGGGTATGGATGTGTACCTAAATGAATACGGACAACCAGCCACTGGAGGTTAGTACACAAGCACAGGTACGCTATGAGAGGCGAAGGTATGACTATGAGTATCTCTCAATGCTTCGGTATCTGCGTAATCAATTTTTGTGTGCGTACTGAATTTGAAGAAGTTCAGGTACTGATGTGATGAGTCAGTTCTTTTTCTGAATAAAGGAAAATGTTCGTGTAATGTTTTTCCTAAAACTCACTGTTGCGCCGGATGATGAAAACAGGATTCGTAGAATTCTGTTGAATACATAGCTGCTGAAAATAATTTAAATAAGTTTTATATGCGAAAAGGGGAGGGTTGCATTGGAGTGATTAGGAACTGATTTCGGGCATTCGTTTTGTGACTAAGTAAGTGGAAGGTACGACACAAATTGTGAAGGAAGTTTAGATAGTGAAAATATTATCTTTTGGCTCAAGTTGCAACTGAAAAGTGTTGCTCATGTTCAATTAATAAGTAATTAAATTGATTGACTAGTTTGTGTGAACAAAATTAAACTGTGAAGTGAACTAGTGACGGACAAGCGTGCACAGGATTTGATGTTGATAGAACGTTAATCTATTGGATGAGTACCTATTTATATGTAGTTTTGCTTTTGATAAATTTAATTAACTTTCAATTACTATAAAAGGATCGAGCAGCCAGCATTTATTTGTCTGATGCATTAATTTTAGTATTTGATCATTTTATCATATTTAAATATATCCTTCTATACTCATTTACATACATAAGGCAGACTAAAAGAATTACATAAATCATTCTTCGTTGATTAATTTGTCGATAGCACTATGCGAAGGTGTTATGAATATATCGTCAAGATTTTAATGTAATAAGTGAACCATTTTTGCAATTATACGAAGGAGCTACATAAACAATTCTCCGTTGAATTAGTGATTTGGTGTCATCCATTATACGGAGGTAGTATTTTGATGAAAAATATATTTTCAAGATTTGAACGTATTTAGTGGTATGCGTGAGTAATAGGGTAAGGCGGAATCTATATTGAAGACTTGGAAAAAAAAAATTTTACAATTACTTGTAATAAGTGAATAAACAGTTCTTGAGTTTTATTACCTTTGAACATTAAAAAAATATATATATATTCTTTTCACAGATTTTCAAAATAAATAAATATATAAATAATAATTAGTAATCCGTTCGTGGGGTAAGTTTCAATTGAAAGTTTATACTGACTGCGTCAGTCAAATTTTGATATTAGCGATTTGGTGCTTCTTATATTAATATGAGTGACAAAACAAACAGAAGTGGACGAAAACGGCTGGGTGTAGGTAGCAGCATGTCGTCTGAATCCCGAACGAGTGAGAATGTGGTCGATCGATCCATCGACAATAATACAATGCCGCAATCGTCTACGGACTGTCAGCCGATAAATTTTAGAATGGGTATGGCCGAGATAACTGGCCTGATCCCGGAATTTTCTCCAGGCGATCCCAATAGTTTAAATATCTCTGAATGGTTGAATGTTATCGAAAAGCTACGTTCAGTTTATGGGTGGAACGAGAAAACTACCCTGTTGTATTCGTCGTTAAGATTAAAGCAAGCAGCTCAATTTTGGAATCAGACCAGGGATTCGACTGATGATTCGTGGCAAAAATTTAAAAGGGATGTTATCAATGGGTTCCCTAGCGCAGTAGATGAGTCGGCAATTCACGCAAAACTAATGGGTCGGAAACGAAGGGAGAACGAACCAATCGAGACTTATTTCTATGAGGTCGATTATAAAATATCTTATATCCGGTATTGGGGATAAAGGATTAATTACTGTTCTTACGGCATCTGATTGTGAAACACCAACGGAGTTGTTAAAGAAAATTAAAGAGTACGAAGGTATTGCGGAACAACAAGTCATGCGAAATCGAGTAATCGGCGAGCGAGTGCTTAACAATTATAATGGTAGGGCCCGAATAAAAATGCGGTCACCGAGTGGCGTGGTCCGGAAAGGGAATTTATCCGCACCATGTTTTCAAGGTAATACGAATGGTATGAAGCAGTTTGCGGGAAATTGTTTTAGGTGTGGTAAAATGGGTCACAAATCCAATGTATGCACATTCGCACAGAATAAGGGAGTTGTTAGGAAGGAAGATACATACAAAAGAATACGAATGTTAAGAGAGGAAAAAGATGAGCTATATAAGGAAATTGAGGTAGAAGGAGTGATCTTGCGAGCCTTCATTGATTTAGGCAGTGAATGGTCAACTATACGTTTTTCGGATTGTAGCCAACATGGATGGGAAATAGATGAAGACAGGAGAATAACGTTGACCGGTTTTGCAGGCGGAGTTTGCAGGTCCCTGGGTTCTATTGAGAAAACAGTTGGAATCGGCGAAGTACAGGCCCTAATTGAGATCGCCGTAGTAGAGGACAGAGTCCAGGATACAGCAGTAATAATCGGACAGAATTTTACCAATCGTCCGGGAGTACGGATAATTAAAAAATGGAAGGAGTTGGAGATATTGAAAAACAATTCAAATGAAGAGGTACAGCCGCCGCCAAAAAGAATTAAGTTCGATAGACGTAGACAGATGAAGATCGTGAAATCACCCATTACGGTAGATGAACTCGACATTGGGAAACTGGGAACGGAGGAAACCAACGAGAAACTCGTAAAACTCTTAAACTCATACAGAGGTTGTTTTGCAACGAAAACCGACGATTTGGGAAAAACAAACCTGATAGAGATGAAGATAGAGATGAGAGATAGGACTGTCGTTCGGTACAAACCATATCGTGTACCGTATCATCAAGAGGAGACGTTAAAACAGATCGTTAATGATTTACTCGATGGAGACATCATCGAAAGATCACAATCTGACTATGCTAGTCCAGCTATTCTTGTTAAGAAGAAGGATGACACTTTTCGCATGTGCGTGGACTACAGACAGTTAAACGCAGTCGTCAAACGAGAAAACTTCCCGACACCGAACATAGAGGAGTCTCTTAATAAAGTAACAAATGGACGCGTTTTTACATCTCTAGATCTCATGAGTGGGTATTATCAGATACCTATACATCAAGATTCAAGAGCTTATACGGCTTTCGTTACTGCTTTTGGGCAATATCAGTTTAAGAGGATGCCCTTTGGATTAACAAATGCTCCCGCTGTATTTTTAAGATTGATGGACAAAATATCGCATAAAGTTCAGGATAAAAGAATGTTAGTTTATATGGATGATATTGGTAGCCCAGACAATTGAAGAAGGCCTGACATTGCTGGAAAAGTATTGGAAGTAATCAAGGAAGCCAATTTAACTTTGAACACCAAGAAATGTTCATTTTTCAACGACAAAGTACATTTCTTAGGACACGAGGTGTACGCCGAAGGAATTCGACCAGGTAAAGTAAAGTGTCGAGCGATTCAAGAGTATCCTGTTCCAAAAACAATTAGAGAGGTACGACAATTTTTAGGTCTCACGGGATATTTTCGACGATTTATAGAAAATTATGCACGGATTACGGCACCATTAAATATGCTGTTAAAGAAGGATACCGTATTTGCGTGGACCGAAGAACAACAACGGGCATTTAGTGTTCTCAAAGAAAAATTATCAACCAGACCTGTTCTAGCAGTATATGAACCAAGCGCTCAGCATGAAGTTCATACGGATGCTTCCTCGAAAGGGTTAGCAGGCATATTAATTCAAGTCTCTGCAGACAGAGTGAAACGGCCAGTTTCATATTTCAGCCGAACAACCACGGCAACCGAAGAAGTATATCACAGCTACGAACTTGAAGCATTAGCCGTAGTAGAAAGTTTGGAGAGATTTAAATATTATCTCCTTGGAAAGCATTTTAAGGTGGTAACAGACTGCGCTTCATTAAAGACTACCCAGGCAAAGAGAAACCTTGTACCCAGAGTCGCCAGGTGGTGGTTGAAGATTCAACAATATGACTTCGAGCTGGAGTACAGAAGCGGAAGAAGAATGTCACATGTGGACGCTTTGAGTCGTTCTACTACCGAGAGACAATACGAAGAGGATAACATCGAAAAAGAAGAGGTGGTGGATATGATGGTGGTCACATTAACAGAGAATGATTGGATAGTTACTTTACAAAGACAGGACGCAGAAATTAGAGAAACAATCGACATTCTTTCGGACAAAAGGCACGCGAAACATAAGAACGTAATCCGTAATTATGAGCTGAAAAATGGGAAATTGTTCTATAAAACCACCCAAGGTTTGAGATTCGTTGGTCCAAAAGGAATCAAATGGCATATTCTCAAGACATCACATGACGGCCTAGGACATCCAGGGGCAGACAGAACTCTACAACATATTAGGAAAACTTACTGGTTTCCAAAAATGTCAGTATTTGTAAGGAAATATATAGGAAACTGTATTCCATGCGCGTATAATAAAAGGGGTAAGGATGAAACGCATTACCAGCTTAATCAATTCAGAACGGAACCAATACCGTTTCACACAATCCACATGGATCATTTGGGTCCATATCCAAAAAGCAGCAAAGGCAATGTGCATTTGATTGGAATCATTGATGCGTTTACTAAATTTATAATACTTCGACCGGTCAAAAACACAACAACAAATTATGCGGTCAAAGCACTGGAAGAATTATCACAATTTTTTTGGATCTCCTGCCAGGATCATTACAGATCGGGGTACCGCTTTTACATCTAGAGCGTTTCATCAGTACTGTGAGGAGAATCACATTACTCATCAAAAGACCGCAGTACAGACACCGAGAGCAAATGGACAAATAGAACGGTATTTTAGGACCGTTTCTGCAGCAATAGCGGCAACTACTAGCAGGACAGATGGACGTGATTGGGATGCCCATTTATCAGACATTCAATGGGGCTTAAACTGTTTACATCATCGAGTTACGGCCCAAAGTCCACAAAAACTCTTGCTCGGATATGAGCCAAGGCGGTTCTTACACAATCAGTTGACGGCAGCTTTGAGTGTAGACGTAGACGAGACTAACGAAGATATTCCATTGGAGGAATTACGTAGGTTGGCAGCCGATAAAATTAATACGAACCGAGATAAACAGGTTACGTAAGTTAATGCTAAACGATCGATTCCTCGTGAGTATAAGGAAGGGGAGCTTGTTTTAATTAAAAGCGAACCTGGTGCGACGGGACAACCCAGGAAACATTTACCCAAATATAAAGGGCCATACGTAATCGACAGACTATTAGGAAAGGACAGGTATCTGCTGAAGGATCCGCCGGGTATACAGATTACTAGGCATACTTTTACTTCTGTGTATGCCGCCGATAGGTTGAAGCCATGGTGCAATCTACAAGATCTGGCACTTATTGGTGAAGGATATGAAGAGGAAGACAATGACGTGGAGGGCACGTCTTCAGACCAAAGCCTAACTGGGAAAGATAAGTAGTCGAAGATGAATGAGAAGATATAATGTAATATATGTACGGGTAAAAAAAAAAAAAAAAAAAACTGCTACTTGTATGAGCTGAGGTCTCTCTCTCTTTTCTCTCCTTTTTTTTGTAACACATTGGTAATTTTGTTTTTGCAGCACATGGAGCGAAGACATGGTTGGCCTCCTAAAATGATGAGCTGACGGTTGAAGAATGAGAGGAATCAGGAGTTACTGATATGTGGACATGTTTGAATCGATTTAAGCGTATTATCGGGTTCCTTCCTTAGATTTGGGTTCTGAGAGTCGTCCCGAAGTATTGCTGGATCAATTGAAACATTAATGATTGTCACCCGTTGAGGGTTGGACTGAGATTGTCACCCGTTGAGGGTTGAAGTTGAGATTGTCACCCGTTGAGGGTTGAAGTTGAGATTGTCACCCGTTGAGGGTTGAAGTTGAGATTGTCACCTTTTGAGGGTTGGACTGAGATTGTCACCCGCTGAGGGTTGGACTGAGATTGTCACCCGTTGAGGGTTGGATTATGATTGAAGTAACAAGTTCTCGGGCCTCCGAGCTTAGATTCTGATTCTACAGCTCGACCTGGAATATTTGTGAAGTCAATAATTGTAATATGGTATTGTAGTTTTGTAGTTGAAAGTAGAAAGTAGACTGACTCTTGTCAATTCATGAAAGAAGTATTTGAGAGGTTGAGTGTTGTTGTAGAATGAAACTAATAAATTTAAGACGTATGAATGTGAAGTAGCCGGCAATGAATGAAAATGAGTGATTTGGCAGAGTAGAGTTGATTGAAGGTCGGGAATCACTGAGGACAGTGATGCCGCAGGATGGCCGAACTGTAAGCGTTAAACTCAAATCCCCCGTGCATGCATAATTAATAACTACTGCCACCAATGCAATGATATTCGTATTGGTGTGGTGGCCCGTCATTGTGGTTTCGAGTGTCCTGAAGCGTCGTTTAAATATTGCGTGAGAGATAGAAAAAAGGGTAGATCACGAGCAGTCGTGGAGTAAAGTCCTCTTCAAGGAGCAATTCGGCCCTAAGTTTCAGGACAAGTCGGACAAGGGGGCGCAATGGCGGGTTCTGACCTAAAAGTGCAGTGATAGTGCGTAGTGATTAGTGTGTGCTATTTCCAGTTCATTAAATTAAATAATTTTAAGTAAATTCTGTAAGCGTGATTCGTTTCGAATCACAAAAGGTCTTACAGTAGTGTGAAATTCAAACGCAGGAATATTACAGAGCCCCGAATTAAAAGCCTGGTATGACATTGGTTGTTTTTTTTTTATAATTTTTTTTTGGTCGGCCCATATTTGAATAGTAGTTGTTAAACCAATACTCTTTGCCATAATTTTTTTTTGTATAACTGTTCCACTTTGTCCACTTGTATCTAAATAAGAGTTAAATTAAGATCCTTTTGCACAATTTTTTTTTTTGAATTCCTTGCATATTTTTTTTTGTTTCCACTAGTTCGGTTTTAAATTTTTTTTAATAATGGAAATAAATCGGTTGAATCAAGATGAGCTGGTCTATGAGCTCACAATACGAGGGCTACCTCAAGGGAAAGTAGATGATATGCGTGTTTCTCTACGAGCTGCGCTAAGGGTAGAAAAAGAAGGTAAAAGTACATTAGTGCAGCCATATCCTTATGAATTTAAAGATGATATGGAAGTGTTGAATAAGAAGTCGGAAGAAATAAATTTATTGCTGGACAGTTTTGTTGGGGAAGTAGGATCTTCGGAGTATACGAAGATTCAGACAAAGATCGAATGGGCGTTAGGTAGATTGACTAGGGCAGAAGCAGGAACCGCGGACGAAAAGAAACAAAAGTCACAAATGCGAGCTACGCTAATTCTTGCTCTAGGTACTCTGAGCATAAAAGCGGATGGAGATGAAGCTGAAGATGACTCGTCTGAAGAGGGTTTAGGTTCGTCAATGGAAGCAGCGGTCGTGTCAAATGCTCGTGCGCGTGTACCAATATACAAGTGGGACATTAAGTTTTCGGGAGAGCATGGGAAGTCAGTGAATTCGTTCTTGGAGAGAGTTGGTGAGTTAGCAGAAGCCAGAGGGGTGCGAAAACAACAACTATTTCACTCCGCCCTGGATTTATTTACCGGGAAAGCTCTCATTTGGTATCGGGAAAATAAGGCTAACATTCATTCTTGGTCTGAGTTGATAAGAGAGTTAAAAAGGGAGTTTCTACCATCGGATTACGATGACCGCTTGCTAGACGAGATAAAACGGCGAACCCAGGGAAAGGACGAGACTATGGGAATGTATGTTGCTATGATGACTAACATGTTCTCGCGCTTGATGGATCCTTTATCCGAAGATCAGCAGTTAAAAATCTTAAAGCGCAATATAAGTCCTTTCTATCAAACTCAGCTAGGCCTTACAGGAATAGACTCAGTGCAAAAATTAGTGGAAGTAGGTAGGATGCTTGAGTCTGTCCGTTCTTCTGTAGAAGCTTTCGTGCCTCCACCATCTAGACGAAATCACCAACTCCTCGAGCCAGACTTAGCCTATGTAGTAACGGAGGCGACCAACGTTGCCTCAGTAACAAATGAAAGCGGCGCAGTAAGAATGGGTAATCGGAACTGCTTCAAATGTTGACGTACAGGACACATTGCTAGATTTTGTCCAGGTAATATTAGTTGCTATGGGTGTGGTGCGCCGGGTGTAATACGCCCTAGATGCCCGCAATGTAACCGCACTAGTACAATTCAACCATCTACGTCGGGAAACGGGAGTGGAGCTCGCACTTAAGCGGCGACGCGAGTATTCCGAATTTAGCCGTACATCCTACAACTAAACAAGTAGAAGTAGAGAGAAAAAAGGAATCCTTACGCACATTATTGGATTATGTTTTTGCGTCAGCTGATAATGATACGCGCCCACATTTGCAAGTATCAATTTTTGGTACGATTTTTTATGGATTACTGGATTCGGGAGCTTCTCGTACAATTGTGGGTGGGCCAGGATGGAACATATTGAAAAGTTTGGGGTTGAAAATAAAGGCGACTGACGCGACGAGAGTTAACTTGGCAAATGGGAGTATTGTAAGGGTACTTGGGGAAGTAAGTCTCCCAATAAATTTAGAGGGACGTGTGAGTATTTTCGATGTTTTAATTATACCAGAGCTTCCAATGCATATTATACTGGGAATAGATTTCTGGCGCGAGATGAGGATTCAAGCAGATTTTAATAGAAACGAGTGGAAATTTACGCTTAAAGATAAGCAGTGTCACGTTAATGCTCTTCAGAGTCAGTTAAATTTGTTACCACCGGAGAGAGTACAATTGGAGAAAATTGTGGAAACAGCGAAAAGTAAAATGGGTACAGGCCTCGGTTGTACTAATCAAGTAGAACACGTGATTCAAACGGACTCCCCACCTATAAAGCAAAGGTATTATCCAGTATCACCAGCTATTCAGGTTATTATTAATGAAGAGTTGGATAATATGCTTAACGCAGGCGTGGTGGAGCCTTCCAGTAGTCCGTGGTCTTCACCGGTTGTTATGGTGCGGAAAAAAGATGGCAAGTATCGATTTTGTGTGGATTACCGCAAATTGAACAAGGTCACGAAAAAAGATGCCTATCCTTTGCCCTACGTATCTGCAACTTTAGATAAGCTTAGGGATGGCAAGTACTTATCCTCTCTAGACATAAAGTCTGCCTTTTGGCAAGTACCTTTATCGGAAAGCTCGAAACAATATACGGCTTTTACAGTTCCAGGGAAAGGTCTTTTTCAGTTCCGCCGGATGCCATTCGGTTTGACTAATTCGCCGGCAACATGGCAAAGACTTATTGACAGGGTGTTGTCAGGAGAGTTGGAAAACAAGGTATTTGTTTATTTAGATGATGTCATTATTAAGACACAGACATTCGAAGAACATACGAGAATTTTAGAAGAGGTTCTAGAAAGGCTGTACCAAGCAGGATTAGCGATAAATTTCGAAAAGTGTGAATTCTGTCGGCCAGAACTGAAGTATCTGGGATATGTAATAGGTGAGGGGGGCTTGCAAGTTGATCCAGAAAAAGTCCGATGCATTTTGAACATTCCGCCACCCAAAAATGTCTCAGCAGTAAGGAGATTTATAGGAATGGCTGCTTGGTACCGAAGATTTGTCCCCAACTTCGCGACACAAATGGCTCCTATTACCGAGCTGTTGAAAAAGAGAAGGAAGTTTGTGTGGTCCACTGAATGTGAAGAATCCTTTCGGAAAATTAAGGAATGTCTTGTGAGTGCTCCCATACTGAATTGCCCGGACTTTCAGTACCCTTTCTTTATTCATACGGATGCCTCGGGCTATGGTATAGGGGCCGTATTAACCCAACAAATAGAAGAGAAAGACAGGCTCATAGCATATTTGAGCAGATCTTTTAACAGGTGCGAAAGAAATTACAGTACTACCGAACGAGAATGTCTCGCAGTGCTATGGTCTATTGAGAAATTGCGGCCGTATATAGAAGACACACACTTCACAGTAATAACAGACCATGCCTCTTTAGTCTGGCTGCATAACTTAAAAGATCCGACGGGAAGGTTAGCAAGATGGGCTATGCGCCTTCAACAGTACGAATTCGACATTGTTCACCGAAAAGGTAAGGAACATCTCTTACCAGATTGGCTATCTCGTTCCGTCCCCGTCGTCGATTGCATAGCTGAAACTAGAGCAGCTTCGGTAGAAGATAAGTGGTACGCGAAAATGAAAAATTTGACCATGACAGATCCTTTAAGGTATCCTAACTGGAAGGTAGATGGGAATGATTTGTATAAGTATTGTCGGCCCAACTATCCTGAGTTAACTACAATGGATGACGGTTGGAAGCAAGTAGTACCAAAGTCTGATAGAAGAGACCTTTTGTTCAAAGCTCATGACATACCAACTTCAGGTCATCGAGGTGTTAAAAAAACTTACGAGCGGTTGAAGCAAAGGTACTATTGGCCCAAAATGAAGTCAGATGTGATGGCATACATAAAACGTTGTACAATCTGCCAAGTCATAAAACCAGAGCTGAAGAAGCCAGCAGGGCTTCTGGCACGGCGACCACCAGTTAGTCAACCATGGGAAGCGATCAATGTAGATTTAATCGGGCCATTACCACGCTCTAATAAAGGTTATAAATATATTCTCACTGTTGTCGATCAGTTCTCGAAATTTCCAATGTTGTTCCCTCTGCGATCAGCCACGGTACTTCCTATTTGTAAGGCATTAGAAGATTTTGTATTCTTAGTATTTGGTGTCCCTAAGCTATTAGTTTGTGATAATGGACCTCAGTTTAGGTCAAAGGAATTTAGTAAAATATGTGCAGATTATGGGATAAAAATTTGTTTCACTGCTTTTTATCACCCACAGGCCAATCCGGCTGAAAGAACGAATCAGGAGATCAAGTCAATGCTGCGAGCGTATGTAGCAGATAACCACCGACTGTGGGATTCATATATGGCTAAAATTGCCTGCGCCATCCGCACATCTGCTCACGAAGCAACGAAATTGACTCCATACTTTGTGAACTTCGGTAGGGAAATGATTATTTGTGCCAGCGATTATAAGGAAGACAATGATCCACAGAAGTTTGATGCTACAATTCGCTCTAAAGTCTTAGGTGAAGTAAGAAATGAGGTTAAGCTAAGGTTGAGTAAAGCAGCTGCATTGGCAAAACATGGATATGACCTACGTAAGAGAGACCATAAATTTTATAAGAACGATTGGGTATGGCGTAAAAACTATGTCTTGTCAGATGCGGCACGGTATTTTAATGCTAAATTAGCACCTAAGTATATGGGGCCATGGTGGTCAAGGCTGTCTCGCCGTGGATTTATGAATTACAAGATGAAAAGGGGAAAAGTGCTGGGAACTGGCATTCAAAAGATCTTAAGGCGGTTGCAGCAGATCCCCCAGAAGATTGATAGTGAAAAGGGCGACACTAGTTGGTAGTGCATAGTTTTTTTATATATTTCCCCAGTAATTATTTAGATTCCTCGGATAGTGGACATTATACAATAATTTTTTTTTTTTAGTGACGAGCCATAGCTGGCGCTGAATAAAGAGCAGTATTAGTACTTTCCTTTTTTTTTTTTTTTTTTATCAATTTTAAACTGTATGGTATGCTAAATCGGAAAGATTTCTTCGAAATCTCTCGAAGGAAAGGGAGGTAATGTTATGTATTTTTTTTCTAGTCACGGATGCTGCTGTAAATTGAAGAAAAGATAGTATTAGTTAAAAGAATAACATAATAAATTAAGAAAGATCAACTAGAAATTAAGAAAAAAAAACTTGCCTATCCACGAATGATTTCTGCGGAGAAATTCCCCTTCCAGATCCCCAACACAAAAAAAGGATTCACAACTTAAAACCAAGGCCGTGGCATAAATCATCATCACGTAGTTTATGAAGATGAGAGCAGTTACTCTGATCCAGCACCATAAACGCATGAATAGCAGTAACGGAACGGCGATTACCTACGAGAAAATTAGAATTAGATATTACTGTTGAATGGTTTAGTTTACTAATTGTAGATAATTAGAATATATATCGTATTATTAATGGCGTGAATTAAATTGTTATTGGTAAATAATTAGAAAGTTTTCGTTTTGCCGAATTGCTTATTATTAAAATTAGATAAAGTTTTGTATTGCCTGAATTGTAGATAGCGTAGACAATTAGATAAAATTTAGTAGCGCTTGAATTGCTAATTATTAAGATTAGATAAATTTTGTTACTGCTCGCTAGTTAAATTGATTGGTACAGGTTGTAAGTTCTTATAGATTAAATTTGCAAATTATGCTTGAAGAAGTTATAAGGTAAAAGGTATTATAGCTTTTGAAATTTAAATACTAGAAATATATTAATAGGAATCGTAATTAAAGAAACTTACCATATTAGCATGACGCGGCAAGCAAACGCTCTGGCGCACCTAAAATTTTAAAGATAATTTATAAATTCAATATTAGAAAACTTCGTACTCACCCAGTTCAGACTCCCTCACCGATGGAAACCAAAACAACGAAAAACCCCTAAAAATTACACCAATTCGACATTTCCTACGGGACTGTCCCTAACCCAGTAACCTAACAAAATTGGCCCCGAAGATCGAAAACAAATCAACAAAATAGAGGGCAATGAATATTGGTATAATTAACACTTTCACGCCTACTGAAAATTCTACTGAAACAATTTCGAAGGAAAGAAAATTTAAACCATGTATAAATAATTAATCGATTGGGAAATTTAATAAAAAAAAAACGATATTTCGGAGTATGATACAAGAATACGGGGGAAATTCTACGAGTTAGGCAATGCTGGTAGGTGAAAGGGATAGTCCGACTTCCGGGGATAGCAGAACTCACTCACGAGCAGACAGACGACCGTACAGCATGTAGAGTGACGAAAAGCGATAGCCAAAGATTATTAAAATTTAAAAACAAAGGTTAGAAATAAAAATCCAAGTAGTCGTACGAAAAAAAAGGAAGGAAGAAAAGCAGACAGAAGGCGTCCAGCAAGAAATTAAAACAAAATAAAAGGTCGAAGAATTGGTGTAGCAGAGTCGGCGAAGAAGCAGTATTCCGAGCGAGTTAGAAAAGGGAGCTGGACGGGGCCACGGACATATTTCAAGGGAAATGGAAAGTTAAGTGGTTTTTCTTTAATTTCGTTTTTTCTTGTTTTCTTTTCTTGAAGAATTGTTCTTCAATATTAATGGTCATATATTGAATAATTAGTCATAAGCATTTTGAAGTGTTGTGTGCCGCCTCATGCTAAAACGGGTTCAATTTTAAAAATGTGAATTGACATACACATCTGTAGAAGAGACAATAGGTTTTGTGGCTCAATTTATAAAGTAGGTTGTTTACGAAAGTTGGTGTTTTTAATTTATTTCAATTTGCTCACTAAAAAGTTCGTGGACTTAGAACCACGTGGCGCCCAAAAAAAAAAAGTGTTCATTGGTGCCTCAACCCATTCCCTCCTCCATCGCTAGCTGGGAAACGTTCGCACCAGAAAGTGCGTAACAACACTGGCTACAATCTGTGGAACATAGTAATGCTACTTTTCTACATAGACAGCCATTCTTGCTATAGCAAAAAATCATATTCAACAATTCTTCCGGTGCTGGTGTCAATAACGTCGTTATCGGCTGTAAAAGTTCATTTTGTAAATACTTGTCTTGGCAAAAAATTTAATCAATTTTCCGTGTTACATAAATAATAATCATCGCTTGTTCAACAAGTTTTTAATTTGATAAATTGTTATTTTGTGTTGTAGTAGGTCACAGCTTAAATACCCAGCCATGAGATAGCTTGATGAATAAAAGATGGGAAAATAATAATCTTTCCGGCAAAATTGATTCATAATTTTACGTACTACCTTCGAAATGAATTTCTCAGAAATCAGTGCACGTACCGATAATTGAATTCAAGTGATTGCTTCAAAACAGAACAATCAAACTAATTTTTCTTCAAAAAATTTTTGGTTGAATTTCTACGAATTCAACAGAAACCTGACGTTTATTCAATTGGTTAATGTTTCCATGAATAAAATCCAATTTTTTTGCCATGCGTGCTTTTAGTACAAAAAGCAGCAAGTATTATCATATCTGAGATAATTTGCATATCCACTGTGCATATCGAGTTTTAATGAAGGAGGCCGTATCTTATCGCATAATACACTTCCGAAATCTGGTTTTCTTACGCGGCACTACTTTTATCTTATCTTACCTCGATCTTACTGCACAATATCGTTATTGCGTCGAGAAGCCTACTCTTGAATACATTTGTGTAAACTTGCTTATAAACTATACATATACATATATATAATATAAATATATATAGTACTGATGAAATAAGATAAAGAAAATCACAAGATCAAAGCATCAACCGTCGAGGGACAAGAACACTAAGTATTTATGCCAATGTTTTGCAAAGAGAGCGCACATGAATTATTAATTATTCGAAGTAGGAATTCGACATTTTTTATCAACAGGAAATAATTTACGGTTTGCGACTGTCCAAACGGAATGGAATTTCTTGATATTTTTCGATTTCGAATGCATTTTAATTTTCTTCCATATAAACTGATTTAATGGCCCGAAAGAAATTTACCTAAATTACATACGCGTTTAATTAAATACTTCTTTCCTACCTTACTAGAGTGAAAACATAAATTTATGTTTTCCTTGACCTGTCCTGTAGGTGTTCCATGAAAAAACTATTATTAGCTAAAACGACAAATCACGATTAGTTGATAGCACAATAGTAATTCCTGCAAATTCATTCGCAAAAAAAAATCAATAAAGTGATTAATAAAATTGTAAGTGCTAATTAGTTGCCACTTCTAATTGGAATTAGTTGATTTGTCCTTAGTCGTTTTGGAAAATACTTTAATTGTAGCTTCTCATTCAATTAATTCAGTTAACAAATATATGATGATAAATTAACTAATCATATTTCTGATGAAAATACTTGTTTGTTTTTAAGAATACAATTTGTTATATTAGCAAATTTATGCAATTAATAAGTTCAACAAATAATATGATAGATTATTTAAATGACGTAATCTTACAATTTTCTAAAGTCACGAATTTAATTAGTTGATATCACTGACATATAATAAGAATGGACTGAGCCATCTTATCTAATTCCTATAGTCAAAAATGGCACAAATTTTTACTAAAATCTATTTGTCTCTGTCAAGCTCAAAATGTACACTGAACCAATTTTTGGAACAGTGCGGTTGTATCAATTGGAATACACGGGAATTGACACAAAAATGCAGACAAATATATTATTTATATACGTCTATTTCTTACAAGCTCAAGCATATTCGACATCAAATCTGCAGAGGAACACATTTTTCAGTAATATTGGAAATTTATTTTTGTGTTAATTAAAACGAGTTTAACTTCCTAAACAATTATCATTTAATGCAATACGATTTTACAACACCTTTAGTGTTTCCAATCTACAAATAATAACTAATTATAAATCGGTGTGCAATTGTACTAAATAAAGGGTTTTCACAGCCTGTTCAATATTTGTGCCATTTTTGAAGCAAGAACGCTCAGTCCATTCTTATTATATGTCAGTGGTTGATATGAATAATGTAATCGGCCCATAAGTTTAAATTTTAGTTCACTGCATCATTAATAATTATATTTATAGCCTGAATGAAATCTCATAGATAATACTGAGTTTGTTATTTCGCTTGTAATACATATTTAAGATAAATAAAAATGTTTTGGACACCCACGCATAATAATCAGGTCTGTCTTTAAAAATATTTTATTTTTCGTATATCCAAACGTCTATCAACAGCTCGAGAACGCGTTCCATTAGAGAGTTGAAATTCTATGTACGGCATTTGCAAAAATATAAAGGGTTTCCAATAAGAGTTGTTATTTTGATATGCAAAGAAAAATTCCATTTTTTGAGATAAATTATCGGATTTTTATTTCATTATAAAGAGGAAGGTATACCGTTAATAATGGAAAATAACATCAGCCAAATGACCACCACGACCACGCCTACAGGACCATATCCTTTTCATGAAATTTTCCATAACCAAATCGCAAAGTGGCTGCCCTATGTCCTCGATAGCCTCACGAATTCCATCTTTGAGGTCTTGAATCGACGCTGGGCGACGATCTTTTACGTGGCCCCAAAGGAAGAAATTGCAAAGTGTTAAGTCACAAGATCTCGGTGGCCAATTGTAATCACCTCTTCGAGAGATAACACGGTCCGGAAACTTTTCCCGTAAAAGATCAATGGTTTCTTTGCTTGTATGGCACGTAGCGCCGTCTTGTTGAAAGTAAACGTTGTCCAGATCAATACCATCCAATTCCGGCCATAAAAAATCATTAATCATCTGTCGATAGCGCAATCCATTCACCGTAACTGTTGCTCCAGCCTCATTTTCGAAAAAGTAAGGTCCAATGACCCCGCGGGACCATAAACCGCAACAAACGGTCACACGTTGAGGATAGAGAGGCTTTTCAACAATAACTCTTGGGTTTTCCGAGCCCCAGATACGACAATTTTGCTTGTTGACGAAGCCATCGCGGTGAAAATGGGCCTCATCACTCAAGATGTGTTTTCAATGGAATTCCGGATCATTTTCATGCATTTCAATGACCTAATCAGCAAAGACTCGACGTTGTTGATGATCGATCGGCTTGAGTTCTTGTGTTAACTGAACTTTGTAAGCCTTAAGACCCAAATCTTTATGCAAAATACGGTGTAGTGACGTTTGTGGAATGCCTAATTCCAAAGAACGAGGAATGGACAAACCTGGGTTTTCTTTAACACTTTCGGCTACAGCAGCAACATTCTCGGCTGTTCTTGAGCGACGTGCACGGGTTTTATTCTTCACATCACTAACTTGTCCCGACAGCTCGAATTCTTCTACCAATTTCTGTATTGCGGTCCGATAAGGTGCTTCACGACGACCCAAAAATGTTCGAGTTTTACGAACCGTCTCTGCCACATTTTCACCTTTTTTATAGTGAATTTTAATAATTTCAATGCATTGTTGAATCGTGTATCGTTCCATTTTTATTAATGGCGTAGTTTCTACTTGTCAAATGTCAAAAAATGACAGCTCCAAAAGTGACATCTACCGAAATAGCGGGGTAATTAAAATAACACCTCTTATTGGAAAACCCTTTATTAAATTTAATTTCAAAATTGAATAAATCTCGAAACCCATGATGCTATCATTGAAAAATTTCGATATTTTAAGTGTACTGGGAAAACGCTCAGCACAAATTTGTTCTAGATGTATTGAGAAATTTTTCATGAGGTAAAAACCTGCGAAATTAGTTATAACCATATTTACTGTCGCTTCAACATTCTAGAAACTTATGCGTAAAACCACTTTAACGATTACATATGTACATACATAAACATACGGGCATTCAACTGGGTATCGCAAGAATTGATGTTGGACTATATATAGCTTTTTTACTAGTTGATATTAATTTAAATTATATGATTCTTACCAGTTCTAGTGTAAAAAAAAGCTAATAAAACTAATATTAATTTCAATCTATACATTTGATGAATCGACAAATCTGAACTTTTGCTTTGACAAATATTATATTAATATCAATTTCGTTCGGAGCTGTTGAAACTCAATTCACATAATTTCAACTTATACAGAAACTTTTTCCTTATCTAATTCACACTTACACTTTATATTGAGTGTATATATGGGGTTTGATTAGTCTTTCCTTCAGCGTCTACGGCAGGCAAAAACTCTCAGTCGTACTGATGAGTACACATAGAGTTTTTGCCCATACCAAACGAGTTTTTTTTTCTTTTTAAAAAAATAACTGCGGGCAGATAATAAAATCATCTAAAAATAAATAATAAAAATAATTAAATTCATATTAGTATGATAAACTAAAAAAATAGTTGAACTTTTCAATTTCATTGCATATTTTAACAAAATCGATTTATTGATTACTTATGTTTTCCACCTAATCCATTATTTGGTTTAAGGAATGCGACATCCAAAATCAACTAAGTAATTAGTTAATTTGGGGAATTGAGTTTGTTGAATGAATAATTATAAATAGTCGGTTGTTCTAATAGTCGCCTCTAAAGACTGGAATAAATAACGACTGTTTTAGCTAATATTTCTATTTTTCGGAATTTATTAGGTATGAAAAAATAATTTAATTCAACAAGAATATTAGATAAAAAAGCAAAAGATTTGCGGATACGTAATTCCGAAAGATTATCAAAGTTAACTGAAGAAATAGTTGAATTCACAAATGTTATGACTAAACAAGATTAGCTAAGTCAACTAATATCAATAAGTGTTCTTAACGAATATGATTCGTAAGCTGAAAATCAACTAATATTATTTGTTGATAGAAAAAATTCATTGGTATAAAGCAACTAATATTTTTTTTTGAGGGTACTTTCTTTTTTCTCATAGCAGCCTACTGTTTTTAAGAGTACTTCTATATGACACTATCTGGGACTTAATCAAATAAACGATTGTTTTAGAGTAAAATGGGTGAAAATGGGCCTCATCACTCAAGATGTGTTTTCAATGGAATTCCGGATCATTTTCATGCATTTCAATGACCTAATCAGCAAAGACTCGACGTTGTTGATGATCGATCGGCTTGAGTTCTTGTGTTAACTGAACTTTGTAAGCCTTAAGACCCAAATCTTTATGCAAAATACGGTGTAGTGACGTTTGTGGAATGCCTAATTCCAAAGAACGAGGAATGGACAAACCTGGGTTTTCTTTAACACTTTCGGCTACAGCAGCAACATTCTCGGCTGTTCTTGAGCGACGTGCACGGGTTTTATTCTTCACATCACTAACTTGTCCCGACAGCTCGAATTCTTCTACCAATTTCTGTATTGCGGTCCGATAAGGTGCTTCACGACGACCCAAAAATGTTCGAGTTTTACGAACCGTCTCTGCCACATTTTCACCTTTTTTATAGTGAATTTTAATAATTTCAATGCATTGTTGAATCGTGTATCGTTCCATTTTTATTAATGGCGTAGTTTCTACTTGTCAAATGTCAAAAAATGACAGCTCCAAAAGTGACATCTACCGAAATAGCGGGGTAATTAAAATAACACCTCTTATTGGAAAACCCTTTATTAAATTTAATTTCAAAATTGAATAAATCTCGAAACCCATGATGCTATCATTGAAAAATTTCGATATTTTAAGTGTACTGGGAAAACGCTCAGCACAAATTTGTTCTAGATGTATTGAGAAATTTTTCATGAGGTAAAAACCTGCGAAATTAGTTATAACCATATTTACTGTCGCTTCAACATTCTAGAAACTTATGCGTAAAACCACTTTAACGATTACATATGTACATACATAAACATACGGGCATTCAACTGGGTATCGCAAGAATTGATGTTGGACTATATATAGCTTTTTTACTAGTTGATATTAATTTAAATTATATGATTCTTACCAGTTCTAGTGTAAAAAAAAGCTAATAAAACTAATATTAATTTCAATCTATACATTTGATGAATCGACAAATCTGAACTTTTGCTTTGACAAATATTATATTAATATCAATTTCGTTCGGAGCTGTTGAAACTCAATTCACATAATTTCAACTTATACAGAAACTTTTTCCTTATCTAATTCACACTTACACTTTATATTGAGTGTATATATGGGGTTTGATTAGTCTTTCCTTCAGCGTCTACGGCAGGCAAAAACTCTCAGTCGTACTGATGAGTACACATAGAGTTTTTGCCCATACCAAACGAGTTTTTTTTTCTTTTTAAAAAAATAACTGCGGGCAGATAATAAAATCATCTAAAAATAAATAATAAAAATAATTAAATTCATATTAGTATGATAAACTAAAAAAATAGTTGAACTTTTCAATTTCATTGCATATTTTAACAAAATCGATTTATTGATTACTTATGTTTTCCACCTAATCCATTATTTGGTTTAAGGAATGCGACATCCAAAATCAACTAAGTAATTAGTTAATTTGGGGAATTGAGTTTGTTGAATGAATAATTATAAATAGTCGGTTGTTCTAATAGTCGCCTCTAAAGACTGGAATAAATAACGACTGTTTTAGCTAATATTTCTATTTTTCGGAATTTATTAGGTATGAAAAAATAATTTAATTCAACAAGAATATTAGATAAAAAAGCAAAAGATTTGCGGATACGTAATTCCGAAAGATTATCAAAGTTAACTGAAGAAATAGTTGAATTCACAAATGTTATGACTAAACAAGATTAGCTAAGTCAACTAATATCAATAAGTGTTCTTAACGAATATGATTCGTAAGCTGAAAATCAACTAATATTATTTGTTGATAGAAAAAATTCATTGGTATAAAGCAACTAATATTTTTTTTTGAGGGTACTTTCTTTTTTCTCATAGCAGCCTACTGTTTTTAAGAGTACTTCTATATGACACTATCTGGGACTTAATCAAATAAACGATTGTTTTAGAGTAAAACCATTGTGTTTAGAAGTATATACCCACGGGGATAAAAAGCGTTCTAAGAATCCTCCTGAACCGCTTCTCTGGACGCTCGCATCGCTTATTTTCTCTATCCCAGTTCATTGATTTTAAACATAGCCATGTCCGCAGAGGCGAACGCTTCACTGCTGTTCTAAGAAGCGCTCTAGGAGGTATGCTAAAAGTGATGGGCGAAGAAGTTTTTTCAAGTTGTCTTTCAAAAGCTTTAATTAGCTTTTTGAATAATCATCGCAGTTCTTTTTCCTTAAACTCATAAAAAGCCTTCAAGGCTGTTTCCTGAGAACATTACTAAGGCGCTTGCGCTTATTCATGATTATTTCTGGTGCTAAATTTTATTAAGTAATCACCTTAATAATAATAAGCCTATATTCACAATCTTATTCTTACTTTATGAACTTCAGCAGTTTTCTTCCCATTGATAATGAGAAATGCGTTACTTTGATGTAGCAGCTTTTTGGGATCATTGCATTTTTCATAATTATATATACAGAGAAAAATAGAGGAGTGAATGTGTGTTTTCTTAGAATGGAATCTTTTACGTATTTTTGGCTGGCGTTATGATATAGACTTCAATTTCCTTAGTATTTTGAGACCGGATGAAAATTTTGAGGTTGTGTACTGTATGAATGAAAACTAAATTAAAGGGTCTCTTCTCCATTGAAGGTCGCATTTACGAAGAAATATTTCCAATTCTCTCTATTGCAACTTATTCATAAAGTTACCCCTGTGAATAAAGAGTGTTTTATTTTTATCTATCAGATTTTAATAATTGGAACGATTTGTGCTTCAGCCCGTTCTTATTATCGAAGATCTCGATTGCAACCCCTTTCTTTGTGCAGTGCGTGATAAAACTTGATCTGAGGTTCACACAAAATTATCCTTCACTTAAAGGGATCTCACTAAATCCCCGAAATTTTTTATTACAAATAAACGATAGAACTTGAAATATATGTAAATAATGCAATCTTTTTCTTTTAGATAAAATTTGCTTCAAATTATCAATTGCGATTTTACAGCAAGTAAATCGATTTGAGCATATTCAAGTTTTTTTTATATTTAGCAATAAAAACCAATTGCAAAAAATTCATTTTTCCGCATTTTTTTATTTCTACATGTAACTGAAACTGGAAATTGTTCCAATATGTTTTTCTGGTGATCCTTTTACAAATTCAAAAACAAAGCACAAATAAAAACCCGATTAAAAACCAAAAAATCTAAATTTGACAGTTTGTTTGACAATTCATACATGAACAAATTTTTTATAGCAACTTTTCAGCTCCAGTGTCCGACCATAGCTTAAAATAGTTTGAATTATACTCTCAAGAACCGTAAAGAAGCAGCTGTGCTTATTTGAGAAATCTTGAACGACGGGTACCTACTAATAGCAGCTATTAGCTTAAATAACTTAAATGTTGAGCGAAACCCATCTTTAATTTTATGTGTTACAAACGGGATGACAACTTAGTATAGCATATGAAATTTTATTTAAGGTATAAATACATAACTGTCGTGTTAGGAAAATCTAAATTCACTATAGTAACAAGGATATTTGATACGGCAAAATTGAAAAAAAAATATTTTTATTACATTCCATATATGGCGTTTAGATTTTTATATAATTATTAAATAAATTTAAACTTTTAATAATATTATTAACGTAGGTAAATTACTGAGTCAATTTCTGAGATTACAAAGGCCTTTGAAAAGGTTTTAACCCTTAATTTTACTTCTTTTCTTTCAGTGATAGAATTTAAATTGAAAAAGGAGTATTGTAATGTTACTTGACAGGAGATATACATTTTCTTCTTCTTCTTCTTCAAAATAGTACAGAGCTTAGCTGAAATATGTTTGTATGAAAAGTGGAGACATATTCAAAGTATACGAAAGATGCTCAAGACATAATGGTGGCCTGGATTTCCGAGAATAACACGAAAAGCATGCTGAGAAGCTCTGTTTTATCCAAATCAAGTGAAACACAGTATCCTACCTTTAAATATCAAGACAAGCCCGTGTGACACTACATATGGATCGGATCTGACTTTCTTCGTTTATTAAATATTTATACTTTTCAAGGAGAAACAAGAAGTTCAAAGAAAAGGCCAATTAATAAGCTGAAGAATATTCAGGTGAAAATTAAACCAATGAGCTCAAAAATTCATCCCTCTTCGCCCAACTCAAGATTTTAGGCAGTTGATATTTGAATAAACGTTGTCTTGAGTGGCTCTGTGCTTACAATTAGTTCACAAATGTTGACAATAGCTTCATCAATGTGCATGACTTTCCCTAAAATTCACTATCCTTTCAAGAATCAAATAGCACAACGAATATCGCCTTGATATGTGGAAGCGGGGGTATATGTGTTAAAATTGTGAAACTGTACTGCATCTATAAAAAGTGCAAATGTCGTTCGGGTAATATTATTAGGTGTAGTTTTTAGTTATTCTAACAGGTCTTGAAAAAAAATCGCTTAGCCGTTGTTGTTAATTAGGTCTATGTTACATATCTTCATCAACCAATTAGTAAGCTTCTAAACAGTTTATTTCTTGTAACCTATTTTTTTACTTCATCATCTTTAAATCATTACCATATTCTCAAGGGTTATAATACATATCCTATCCACTTACGCAAATTCAATGTAAAAATTAATTCCTTGAAATTAGTTGCTCTACGATCAAAGTATCTATTAACTGAAAAATATAACCCGAAAGTCGCTCCTTATAAACTACAAAGGCGATAACTCCCTTATACTATATCCATTTCTAAGTGACTTGATTTTCAAAATAAACTCATTAAATTAATTTCCACTCATAACCGCATGATGATTCCGTTCGCTTACACTGGTCGTTTTGATATTCCATTAGAATCAGGTCCTACTCTAAAACTTTACCTTTAAAGTTTAACTAGTCAGCATGAGACTGTACGAAAACTTTTGTAGTAAAATTAAAATGAATCAAAGCGATTGCAAAAGTCGAAATTACTTAGCATCCATTTCGATTTGAAATTGCAAAATTATTCTCAGGTGTGTTTGAACAGGTGAAGAAGGATGTAAGTTCATCTCTACTGATTTTTAATGGATGTAGTCACTGAAAATGCTTTTATGATTGAACACCTTCAATGATATACCCAAGTAATAAACTTTTATGTGCCGGGCTTAATTAGTTATTATCGACGAAAGCAAATATTTTTTCTAAATAAATATTATACTATAAATATTTTACATATTAACAATTTCATACCCAACTTCTCATTAGCCGTATTACAACTAAAATAGATGATGGCTTTGCTGTGCCTTTTAGCGTGTGTTTAATTAAAATTGTTGAAGCGTTTG
This sequence comes from Dioctria rufipes, assembly GCA_963924295.1. Lineage (NCBI taxonomy): Eukaryota > Metazoa > Arthropoda > Insecta > Diptera > Asilidae > Dioctria > Dioctria rufipes. The sequence goes on from CAWUPM010000392.1 coordinate 156,247, forward strand.
CTGAAAAATACTCTGTTTGGAAAGTTATTAATGGATGCCAAATACAAAGCATAAGAAGGTCTCTCTTTTCCACTTTCATCCTGCTACATGACTCCTTCGTTGCATAAAGCTTATGATTTTAATGACAACAATCATGTTGTATCTAGTCATTTTATGCTTTACTTTTTTGTGTTTTTTTTTTTTCCAAGGATGAACTTACAAAAAAAATTCCGAAGGAAAAGTATTGTATTTGATCATTTCATGCTCGTTATCATCAAAAATCTGTTGTCCATGTTTTCTGTGGTACTTTGCAAGATATATTCGACGAGGTTAATTAGACACATAATTACAATGCACGAAGTTGTTAGATTTCGACTGAGTGATAAATTACAAAGTTTCGGTACCACTACCTGCAGCTCATCACAATAATTACAATGATTCCGAAATTTGTCGTCACGCAACCTACCTACTTACCTGGATTTTAACGGACCACCTGAGTTTATTTACTTTTTTTATAGTCAATTAAGTACCCAAATTGTCTTTTTTTTTCTACAAAAAATTAATAATTCTATTTTAAGTGGCATGTTGCGCAGGCGTGGAGTTAGCATCATCATCATCATTATTAATAATATTAAAGTAATGAGTTTTTTAGATGGAGCTGTGTGTTTAGATGTGTTTCAACCATTCTACAAATCGATCCAAATATTTACAAAGGAAAATATTCGAGTGTGATCATGATGATATTATACTCGTGTCGGCACCAATATGGGTTACTGATTTAAAATTCACAAAAAAAAAAGGCAACATTGCAGAGTTTCTTTGGGACGCCCTGTCAGTATTCAGAAGATTATCTTGATTCAGGTGCATTTAGTAATAATAGTCAATCTTGCTTGCTTATGCACCTAAAGGATAATTTCGTTTAAGTAGCAATATTTTTCAATAGTTACTTTTGCTTGTAGATACATCGTGCATTGGATACATATTAGATACATATTTATCAGTGTTAATTTCACTAATTTTACTTTTTTAGACTATATGTACGTCAATACAACATGAATACAACATGTACGCTTTCAATTCGATACCGAAGATGTTCTACAGATTTTGGGATTTTTATTAAAAACATATAAGGAATATAATTAACGAACTAACGCCACATCTAAAACTTTAGCATAAACTAGTTGTAAAACAAAATTAAGTTGTACTAAAATTGTCTAAAGCGAGTGGGACAAGAAAACAAATAGGCCTAAAGGAACTGCAGCTGAACCTGCTCAAAATCACTTCTATAAGATACAAGTTGATAATTAGTTAGAGCTAATTAAATAAAATGAGCAGCAATTTTGGTGATTGTGACGCTACAGTAGTTGTATGTAATCACCAGGAACTCAGCAATGAGTCCCTGTTTTGTTGGTTTCATTTTCGTTTACGAGCCAAGTCGGGAAAGACAAAGGCAAGTAAGGCAATGTTGATTGACGAGGAAAAATTAAATTAAACAAGTAAAAAAGCTAAAATTGTTCTAAGAATCACTTCTTGTGATACCCGAGATGTTATTATTTTATTAATTTCGTATGGTGATCCATATGTGGAAGTTTGATTTTGAAGTGGTTTTTCGCTTATATTTGTAGGACGGTTTGTCGGACAGCAAAAATCATTACAAACAAATTTCATAGGATTTCATATTGTTTAAAAATCAGCACATCACAGCTATCATCGTTTATTTGACCTCATGAATTGCATTTTGTTATTTACATGCAACGATAAACCAGATGTGCAACCAACAGGCTTATCAGGATCATCATTTTCATCACCGTTAGAGTCTCATCATTAATCGAAGTCTATGCGTTATCTGGTGACGAGACGCAGTGTCTGGATTTGTGAATCATTAAGCCCTTAAAAGCAAAAGTGTTATGTCATAGACCCCATTGTTGTTACATTTATAACATTTATACACGTAGTCTTTGCTGCATTCGATATTGAATATTCATTTTTGTTGTGCGGTTAGATTAGATTAGATTCGTAGAGGGGTGTGTAGGCGACAGCCTCGCAATCACCGCGACCTAAAAGATCTATTGTGAGTCCCCGTTGAATTTATTCCCTTTCTAGGTTCAGACTGTTAATAAAGTCTAGGATCCTTCTGGGATTGAGGTTCCGTACGTAGTTAGGTGTAGGAAAAGCATGTTCGAGATGGAGTAATCTCCGCCTGGTCAATGCTTCGCAGTTGCAGAGCAGATGCTCCGAGGTTTCATGAGCATCCTGGCAAAAGCGGCAGGATGAAGTCTCAGCCAAGCCCATCTTGTTAAGGTGATACCTCAAGGGGCAATGGCCTGAGAAGAGTTCTGTAATTATTTTGAGCTCTGTTTTCTTGAGGAGTAATAGTTCTTTTGTTTTTCCTCCAGAGGTGTCGATAAACTTTTTTGCCTGACGAAGTCCTTGTAGCCTTTCCCAGTATAGGGATTTTTGTTTGTTCTCCCATTTATTTAGGGCAGCTTTGAGGTAACATTTTGAGGTGCCACAAAATGGCTCCGGTCCGACAAAGGGAGTTTCCGCTCCTCTTTTGGCTAGGTCATCAGCAATTTCGTTGCCTTTATGGCCCTCATGTCCAGGTACCCACATGAGGATAACTTTGTTTCCTCTTGATAAATCTTTTAGGGTTTGTAGACACTCCCAGACTATCCCTGACTTGATGGTGTAGGACTTTAAGGCCTTGAGGGCAGCTTGACTGTCCGAGAGAATATTAATAGTTGAGCCATTTATGGCTCTTTTAATGCAGGTATTGGCGCATTCTTCTATGGCCAATACCTCGGCCTGGAATACGGTAGGGGTAGAGCCCAGGGCCTTTGATATATGGCATCTGGGGCCGTATACGCCCAGTCCGACTCCACTGTTCATTTTTGAACCGTCTGTATACCACACCATCGATCCTTGATGAAAGGACGGTTTAGTGGAACGCCATTGCTGTCGGTTTCCCAAAACCACATCGAATGGTCTTACAAAATCCACCTTGGGTGTGATTATATCAGATATTGTCGTCATTTGCTCAAAGCGTATCTGTTTGTTGTGCGGTTAGTATTAAAGAACATTGAAATACGAAAAACCCGTTAAGGGCATAGCGGTAGAGATAATTTCAATTTATGAGATAATTTTTTTGTTAACAATCACCAGTTTAATATCATTGTCTTTTACTGCCATTGTCTTCATTTTAATATTGCATTGCCATTGAAAATTTAGTGACTCGTAATGAGCTGTGAGAAGTTAATTAAATCTCAGCTTGCCAGTGCCAAATTGGAAAAAGAGCCCTAAAGATAGACATGCAAGTGTGAGTTACGTTAAAGGGCATTTAGGTGCATTAAATGCGATATGGCGAGAGTTTGCTAAGACTGATAGAGAATTACGTGTTCTTTCCACGGAAGTCGAAAGAAAAGAAGAATATTTTGCTGATGATACGTATTCAAAAATGGAGCAACTTGTTTCTTCATATCAAGGTATAATTGGTGACGTGTTAGAAGTATGAGAAAGAGAAACCGTGTCTTCTCAGTCACAAATAGTTTTAAGAGGGGAGTCCACATATTCTGGTCAAAATTCTGAGCAAACATGTGCGTCTTTACCTCGCATTGTTATTCCAAATTTTCAAGGAGACTATGAGTCTTGGATATCCTTTAGCGATATGTTTAAATCCTTAGTGTATTCAAATGAAAAAGTTCCGGCAGTACAGAAGATGCATTCTTTGAGGTCGGTAGTTGAAGAAGAAGCCGAACAATTAATCAAACACTTAGGAGTGTTGTAATAATATTTATTATTACTCCTTTCTTGTGTCGTCTAATTCCTCCCAGACTTATTGTTATGAACGTAGAGTAGCGTGGAGTAGCTTGTTGAAGCTCAGCTCCTATTGAAGATTTGGAGTAGCTTGTTGAAGCTCAGCTCCTAAATAATGTACGACTGAATACCACTGAATTTACTTTTTTACTGCTCATCTTTTTTACATTTCGCTACTCTATATATATAAATTGTTCTTATTCTATACATGAAAAAATGATGTACTTACTTCCCAGTGCGGAAGATGTGCAATTTACTTCCGACTATATTTTACTTCCGACTTAACACTTTGTACAAAGTGTTAAGCCACGCATATTGCATTCTTCAATTAAATCGCGGCACTCGTCGCGTTTGTATACATACAAATATTTTGCAAGAACCAGAATCACTTGCTGTTTGTTATTTATTTATGATGTAATTTTCGGGTTACAGTAGGCATTTGTGGCTTACTTTATTAACCGTGAATTAACATCTTGCTAGTTACTACCTACATACATATGTTTCACCACCGGCGCAAGGTCGTCGTATTGCAATTTGAGACTTTTTGCGCGCAGGGGTATTGCGACATCTTCGCTGTTTTACATGAAGAATATTTGACGTAGGTCAGTGATTGAAATTCTTCATGCAACCAAAATTATGTAGTAGATAGGTATGTAGGTACAATGTTTTTAATTATGCGTTGCTAGAAATATGTTTCCTTCCTACATGATGTAGGTATGTATACGCATGTGCATTCAGTATATGTATGTACATTAAATATACTTTCTTCCTACATGATGTAGGTATGCATATGTAAATATACTTTCTTCCTACATGATGTTTGGAATTTGATGGTGACGGGGAACTACAATCGTCTATGTCAGAATCGGCTCGGTGGTGTACCTGAGCTTCCACAATGAACGAATTGGGGTTTGCTTGGTTTAATTTGGTAGGTACTCCACTAAGTGCGTCTGCATTAGTGTTATATTTACCAGGCTTATATTCAATTTTGTAGTCAAACTCTGAGAGTTTATGGTGAAATCTGACTAATCTTGTAGTTGGGTCTTTCACATTGAATACGCCTTTCAGGAGCTTGTGGTCTGTGTAGACCGAGAACGTTCTGCCCTGTAAATAACACCTGAATTTCCTGGTGGCCCATACAATAGCGAGTAATTCTTTTTCTATTGTGGAGTATCTTTGTTCCGCCTTATTTAAACTTCTACTTGCATAAGCTATTGGCTTGTCTTTGCCTATTTCCCCTTGGGATAAGACAGCTCCCAATGCTTCGTTGCTAGCATCGGTTGTTAAATTAAAGGGTTCAGTAAAATCAGGATATGTGAGAAGAGGAGGATTTATCAGTGACTTTTTAATTTCCTAGAAAGAGTCTTGGCACTTTTGTGTCCAAGTGAATTTAACATCTTTGTGTAACAGATTTGTTATTGGTCTGACTATTTTTGAAAAGTTCGGAATGAACTTGCGGTAGTAGTTAGCCAACCCAAGGAACGATTGAGTTTGTCTAACAGTTCGGGGTTGAGGAAAATTTTGGACACAACTTATTTTGCTGGGATCTGGAAGTGCTCCTTCATTTGAACATATGTGTCCGAGGTAAATCACTTCTTTGCGAAGGAACTGGCACTTTTCGGGTTGTAATTTAAGGTTATGGGCTCTAAGCCTGTCAAATACTTTAGTAAATTTCTCGTTGTGATCTTGTAAGTTTGTTCCGTATATTACAATATCATCGAGATAGACAAAGCATTCTAAGCCCTGGAGACCCGTTAGAATGTAATTCATTAATCGCTAGAATGTCGCAGGCGTGCCTTTCAGCCCAAATGGCATTCTCTTAAATTCATAGTGCCCATATGCGGTACTGAACGCAGTTTTGGGTCTATCTTTCGGATCAACAAGTATTTGGTGATACCCGCTTGCTAGATCGAGTGTAGTAAAATATCTGGAGTGTCCGAGTTGGTCCTATATATCCTCTATTCTAGGTAATGGAAAAGCATCCCCTATAGACTTCTCGTTAATTTTACAAAAATCTACTACTACTCACCAACGTTTATTGCCGTCAGGTCCAGCTTTCTTGGGAACTACTAGTAAATGGGAATTCCTCGGGCTTTTACTTAATTGGATTATGTCATTTTCTAACCTTTCCTTGATTTGTTCATTTATGACTGCCCGATGCGTTTCTGGGAGTCTATACATTTTCTGGTTTATGGGTGGTTGATTATGTAATGTGGGAATGGTATGTTTTATACTGTTAGTGTACGTTAGCTTGTCTCTCTTTAGATGGAAAAGGTCATTATAGTCATAGAATAGTTCTAGAATTGATTTTTTCTCTTCTTGATTTAAGTTTTTATCCAACAGTAAATCTTCACGTAAAGCCGCATGTCTGTTTTGATTATAATATTTAATGCGGTTCACGTTTATTGAATGTGGATTGGAATCGAATTTTGACTTGTCGTTTATGAAGTTGTGTGTGCTTTTGTTTTGTGCACGAAGTAAAGGTGGACCACCTTATTTTCTGAGAACCTTGGGTATTTATGTCGTCCAAGGGTAAATGGAGATACTGTACGTTATAACAGTTAATTGGAACTAGAGTAAGCGTTAAGCTCCCTATGAATACTGGTTCCGTGTTTACGTTCAGAACTGATAATGGTATGAAACTTCTATGAGGACTAACTAGACAATTTGCGACAAATACTCCTTCTTGAATCTCCTGAGACAAACAGATCATTTCTTGCTCTATTTGTAACGGTATGCTTAGTACCATTTGAGATCGAGGGGGTATTCTATAAGATCGCTGAAGTTCTACTTCATATTGCCTACTTTCATCTTCACTCTTGTTTCTCAAGTTGCTCAAAGTTTCTTCCACTGGTGTTAAGGCATCCTTGCTATCTGGTGCCCCTGATTTAAGCTGCTCCTCCATTTGATCGCTTGGTATTTCCTCTCCATCGTCTAGGGATGTTTCCAGAGGTACCGTGAAATCAATCGGGTTGGTTTCCGTGCGAGGAAACCGGAGTAATTTATTAGGTCCTTCGATATTGCAATTTTTGCAAGGAAGTCATTGCCTAACAGCCCATCGTGAGAAATTTGGGCGTCATTTTCTACGACCTGAAGTTTACACGGGATACTGCGGCTTAGTAAAAAGTTGCCTTGACAGTTATCCAATGTTTCTCCTTCTCCAAATGCGGCTTTCAGAGTCACCTTTTGGCTTTGTTCTATCCGTTCTGGTGTATCCAGTGCTTTCTGTTTGATCAAGCTTACTTCTGCTCCAGTGTCTACTATCAGCCGCACGGCTGTGTTTTTACTTATATCTAATGGTAACTCTACCACTGAAACGTTTTCCCTTATATGTGGTTTTTCTGTTAGAGAGCACCCTGACGTATTTTGAGAGATTTTATTTAATGTCGAGCCGGGGATTTTTCGGTCGACAGTGTGCCGTTTCCCGAATGTTTGGCCTCCCATCGGCGCTTCTGTTGACATGTGGATACGGTATGCCCTCTTCTACCACAAAAGTCGCACATATTTTGTATGTGGTTAATTCTTGGTTCCCGATTTGCAGGTCTCCACTGAGCATTGTTGTTATTGTTTGCATATTCGGGTGGTGCTTTAGCATTTTGCTAACAATATTGGGCATCATGGCCCTTTGTTCTGCAGTTAATACAGAAGGGAGTATTCTTGCGTTTTAGGCATTCGTCGTACGTGTATCCTTTGTAATTGCAGTAGCTGCAGGTGATCTTATTTAAAAGTACTTTTTGTTTGTCGTACTTTCTTTCCTCCTGCTGGTAAGAAGAGTTCTGATATGGAGGTGGACTTCCTGAAGATTTCCTTGTCATACTGGCTTGGTTAGAGCGCCACTTATTTTCAGAGTTTCCGTCGATATTAAAAGATACTGAAGGTATTCTTGATGGCTCAGGTATGGGAGGTATACTAAATTCAGTTTTTATGTTAGGCTTCTCCATTTCATTTGCGTAAAGGTAAGCTGAAAAATTTACACTATTATGTATAGGGTGACCATAGACATTTGAAAGATTTGTGCTATTTGGTCGACATAAGTGATCCATTTGGAACGGGTGTGTCGGGAGAGGAATGTAATTTGTGGGTTGTGGTAAGAAAAGGAGTCCTTGTTGCAGCCTTTCCATATCTAATGCCGTTTGAATGAGATTTTCTAAAGAATTTTCATTCAAAGTAAGTAAATAGGCGCTGAGATGGGGATTAGTTGCACCACTCTTTATGGAAGCCATACCAAAGTCTTCAATTTGTTGTTTTACCACTTTAAAGTTTTCCGCTCCGTATTTACTCTGTGCTGCTTCGTTGCACTGTATTAATAGACTCTTTAGTCTATTAGTAAATGAATTAAATGACTCCTGTGGATATTGTCGGCAAGTTATCAACTTGTTAATTAATTCATGATTAGTTTCACGGGGTAAATACGTTCGGTAAAACAATTGTTCCACTTCCTCAAATTTCGTGGGAGCACTGGATGCGATCAATTGATATGCATTTCCTCTCAACCTGGTTGGGAAAATTTGCATAAATGCTGTCTTTTCTTCTTCTCCTAGACACTGCTGTACCTGTTTACAACAGCCTATGAATGTTTGTAACTCGGTGAGAATTTGTGCACTTATTTCTCCAGAGAACAGGGCCACCATCTGAGCAGTCAGTTTGACTACTTTTTCGTAGTTTATAGACATTTTGCCTGTTTTGTTTGTTTGATCTATTTGGGAAATGTGTTGAGTATTTTCACTCGAATTTGGTGTGGTTAATGACTGTTTGGGTATTAAGGCGTCCAAATTATGAGTTCGTGCCAGGAAGCTAATCAAACTATGCCTTCTGAAGCGTTTACCTGAACGGTGTTCGCGTCGCGGTACCAATTTATAGATGGTCTACCTTGGGATGTACTTCGCTCGGCTCTTGGGCTATCAGGAGGGCTGGTATTGTCAAAAGACAATGAACTTATTGCTACCTCAAAATCTGAGCAAGAAGAGCTTCGGTCGGATCTGTGCATGAAAGCAACTCCAATAGAGTTTTATTGAATGTGAAGTAGTTTAACTAAGTAAGCATTGAATTGAGGGGTGTTTTTGTCCCTCCTTTACACTGAGTTCAATTAACGTATTATACCTAGCTATGTAACTTATTTGGAATGGGAGAGGGCAATAAGTGCTAGCGAATTTCTTTCTTGAAATGTTATGAATTTTCCCGAGAAATTCGGTCAATCGCTTTTGCCTTCTTTACAAATTTAGGTATGTAACTTACTTAACGTAGCGTCGGTTTGTTGGAGATTTCACTGGCCAATTTCTTTCTCTTTGTACTGTCTTTTTACACTTTCGGCGCTGATGTATTTCAGATGACGGGTGTTCCGTTTATTCTTATTGATGACTGGTAGAATTAGACTACAAATGCCCTAACGTCCTTCCTTTGACGCTAGTTTTGGGGGGTAAGATGTTCTTACGCTCACTTCTGTGTAGGTTCGAGGATCAAAGTTTTTCAAGTGTGTTGTATAAATTAACTTCCTTGATCCTACCGGCTGCGCCAATTTGTTGAAAGAATTTTTATTATTACTCCTTTCTTGTGTCGTCTAATTCCTCCCAGACTTATTGTTATGAACGTTGAGTCTCGTGGAGTAGCTTGTTGAAGCTCAGCTGCTATTGAAGATATGGAGTAGCTTGTTGAAGCTCAGCTCCTATTGAAGATTTGGAGTAGCTTGTTGAAGCTCAGCTCCATTTGAAGATTTGGAGTAGCTTGTTGAAGTTCAGCTCCTACTGAAGATAATCTTCGATTGATTACCACTGGTTATACTCGATAAGGAGTAGCTTGTTGAAGCTCAGCTCCTAAATAATGTACGACTGAATACCACTGAATTTCCTTTTTTACTGCAGATGGCAATTATCAAATTGCCTGGGACATTTTGTGTAAGAGATATAATAATACGCGTGCCATTGTAAATCCCTTGCTTCGTCGTCTATTTACTCATATCACTGCAGAAAATGCTAACAATATTCGAAAATTAATGGATACATCAAATTCAGTTATTGCCTCGCTTGAGAATTTAAAGATCGATGTAGATATGTCGGATCTTGTTATAATATACGTATGAAACTCGAAAACTATGGGAGTAAAGTTTAGGTACGGGTATGCCTTTGCCTACATTTAATCAGCTGCGAGACTTCTGAGAGTGTCGCTTTCGAATACTAGAAGTTACGGATAATGTGAAGAAGTCTCGCAATCATGTGAAAACTCAACGAAATCATAAATCCCATTCCTTTTTTGCGTTTAGAGGAGTGTGTTCATTATGTAAAGAGTCCCATGTCTTAAAGGATTGTCCTAAGTTTAAAAGAATGGGTGTAATAGAAAGAAATAGAATAGTTATCCAGAATAATTTGTGTTTTAAATGTTTAGCTCATTCTCATATAATAAAGAAGTGCAGCAGTCAAGCGAATTGTCGTGTTTTTAAGAAACGCCACAACACTCTACTCCATGCTTTTGATCACCACTGTAGAGCAAAATAGCATGTCAACACTCAACACAATCCTCGAGATTCCTCTGATGGACTTACGGTCATATTTTCATCCACTGAAAATACCTCCTGTCAACCCACCTCTCTGCTTTTACCAGACGGGAGCTTTTCCCATGCTCCTCATGTCACGAGCACCCCTAAGCGTAGTTCCTATTTTATTAAAGAAAAGAGAGAAGTCTTACTAGCCACAGCCACGTACAATGGCACACATCACATCATGTCGGACCGTGGAGAATCACATATAATTAGACTTGTCTGTTTTCTCGATTAACCATAAGGCATTCAAGGTAGATATTACTGCAATCGTGCTACATATCCTGACCGACCATTTACCCAAAAGAAGGATAGCGCGAAAAACATGCACTCATCTACGCAGTTGTAATTAGCAGATCCCTCTTTTGATCAACCTGGAAAAATTGACATGATCCTTGGGGCAGATGTTTATGCCAAGATTCTTGAAGAAGAATTGGTACGTGGCTCGTCTGGAGCTCCTTGCGCTCAAAAAACAAGCTTAGGGTGGATTTTATTTGAGGAATTTTTTCGAGAAGATGTGCAGTCCTTTGTAGAGTCCAGTGCTCAAGAGCCAATTATGAGTTTCTACAGCCAGCATTAACAGAATGATGAACTCACACGGTTCTGGGAGCTCGAAGAAGTTTCAAGTGATGCTTCCTACTCGGCAGACGATGAATTTTGTGAGAAACATTTTTTAGAAAACCATGTTAGGCTTGATAACGGCCGATTTTTAGTGAGAATGCCATTTTTCCCTTCTGTTTCGACTAGTTGTTTGTTAGGCATGTCGAGAGACAAAGCCCTTCAGCGATATTTGAATTTAGAAGGTAAACTTCGAAATGATCCAACATTACGAGAAAGTTACAATAATTGCTTAGAAGAGTACTTAAAATGCATCATATGGAAAAGGTTCCAGATCCCGAAATTTATCACCCTCCAGGAGTTGTCTGCTACTTTCCCCATCACGCCGATTTAAACGAAGAGAGCTTCACCACTAAACTCCGTGCCGTTTTGGCGCTTCTTTTAAGACCAGTAATGGTTTTTCTCTGAACGATAGGTTACTACTTGGACCACCCTTGCAGAAAGATATCTCAATGCTTCTACTAGACTGGAGACACTGGAAGTACGTCTTCCCATCTGAAGTCACTAAGATGTATCGACAGGTCAGACTTCAACCCGATGAAGAAGAAGAAACCCAGCAAGACCATCGACTATTGACAGTGACTTTCGTAGTAAGATGTGCTCCTTTTCTTGCAATGAGAACTCTGCTGGAACTCAGTGAAATTCATGAGAATCAATTCCCTTTCGCAAGTCGTATCCTTAAAAACAGCATGTTCGTGGACGATGTGCTAGCGGGCGGTAATACTCTAGAGGAAGTTAAGCGAGCTAGATCGGAAATCAATCAAGCTCTGACTTCGAGCTAAGAAAATGGGCCTCCAATGATCAGCGTGTCCTAGACGGTATTCCCTAATTTCAGTTAAATAAATACCTATTATCACCTCTAGTTAATAAATTCTCCTATCACATAAATATCTGCGAAGATGTCGTAATTACGAAAAGAAATATACTGTCCCAAATTCCTCGTATTTATGACCCATTAGGATGGTTAGCCCCCGTGACAGTCATTGCTAAAATATTCTTATGCAATCTTTGTGGCAGAGAGGTCTGGATTGGGACTCCGAAGTACCTAATGATCTAGCCTACAAGCGAAAGTCATACATTTCAGTCCTCTGTTATTTGAAATAGATTTCTATTCCCAGATATCTCACGACGTCTCCAGGTGCATTGGTAGAGGGACATGGCTTTTGTGACGCATCACAGAGAGCATATGCAGCCGTTATATATCTGAAAGTTAATGTTTCTGGTCAAATTCATATAAACCTGATATCTGCTAAGACTAAAGTTGCTCCTGTGAAGTCAATTACAATATTACAATTACAATATTTAATTGCTGCAGTACACGTTAAAAGTTATCAGTGGTATTTTATTTCCTGGAACATTGAGAAGAAAATCAATCCCAAAATCCCCAAAAATCTCATGTTCTTCAATACAATAAAAACGTATAGGACTCGTTTTCACGGTATACGTAAAAAACCAAAATTTTTATATATCAACACCAAGAAAGGGTTGATATAGTGAAAATTGAAATTTTTGTATGGCAATCCTACGATGGAGTTATCCTACTTGTCCAATTTTCAAACTTAAATTTACTATATATTTTTTTTAAACCCACCTTGCTCTCTAGGTGAACGCGTTCTCGAATTATCGTGAGAACGGACAGACAGACGGACGGATAGACGAACAGACAGACGTGCAAATATCAAAATAAGTTTTACTATTATGCGTGGGTGTCCAACCCATTTTGCTCTACCATTTCTGTGCATTACAAACGGAAATATACCCTATAAATTTCATCTAGGGTATAACCAGCAGAAAAAGTGGCCGATAAGCAAGTTTTTTTTTCTTCTCGACGCAACGACAAGAGTATGTGTGTGGAGTAAAAAGAAAAGATAAGTGTAATTCTTTGTTTAAAAACACATATTTTTTTAATTGTGTGGCGGGTTGGCACTTTGCTTTCAATTCAATTTTTATATTTTAGTTTTAGTTTTTTTTTTTGCTTGCACATACGTATAATCACATATAATTGTCGACAACATCGGCGGTGCAAAGGGTAAGTGAAGCGCAGTGCTGTCAAGGGAGGATACAAGAAAAGAAAAGGCTGTGTATATTCCCCGTGTTTCGTGTGCTGAACAATTGCATACTCTGATTCCTGAAGATAGTGCGTGTTCATAGTGAAACCTGCATGTATACGACCTAGTACGACTGCTTGGAATTAGTACTTTGGGAGCTCAGGACTACGTGCTGTAGTCTCAAGGCTCTCCTAAAGGGTGGATCATAACCTTCTCGTGGTCCACTGCTGTCACTTATTTATAAATACTAATATGATTAAGTCCGAACGGAGTTACCAGTAACGTTTAAGAATCTGATTGAAGGTTCACTGGGAGTACTCATGATCGTACGATCAAGCTATACGAAGCCATACCAATTGGGTAGCCGACATTGCTAACTTGGTACTACGGAGATGAGGAGCCCAGAATAGTGCTGCTTTTAGTAGCAATATTCGCCTCAACAGGGGAAGGCCCCCTTGTGGGAGCATCGTAGTGGTTGTGGTTAGCCCATATGCGGGCAGAGTGAGGTTTTCTCAGTCTGCATGGCTTAGGCGAACATTCTTCTCTAAACAGAGTAGTTTGTTCTTTTATCATAATTCCATACTGCGTCCGTGAATTTGAAGGATGGTCGCTTGGTAATGTATGATTAGAGGATTGGCTCTCGGCGTGGAGTTGCGCTAAATCAACCGGGTGCCGTGACACACAGATCGGAAGAGCTTTTAGATAGGTCTCGCTTCGACCAGTAAGTCCAATGTCAAGCATGCACTGACATAAACTGGTACTTCTCAGACAGAATATAAAATATATTCTGCCCCTCGAGGGCGCTGATTGTCGCTTGACTTCTAATCCGTGCATTAAGACTGCCGTGAGATTAAGCCATAACAGCAGGTGCTCACGTAAATCCTGACAGCTTTCTGTCGACAACATCGCTTTAATCCGGTTTTATTTATATATATACTTTTGCTTTTGGTTGGTTCGCGATAGGTATCATGATTTTACCTCCCTACAGGAAAGCCCACGTAGCGCCCTAACGTTTTTGTACAGTATTCCATCAACCAGTACCATCTCCAGAGCAACGTCTATAATAATGTTTTGTCCATAGAGAATATTGCATGCAAGTTATGTCTAATCTACAATGCATGGTAAAACCACGTCGTCAAAATGACATGGTTTTTTTTTTTTGTTTGCTTCCCACTCTTGCATTTGAAAATTCATACTTGCAAAAATGTTTCTTCTCTTTGATTCATTTGACGACATGAGCACGAGCTTGTGTGCAGTTGTTAATCAGCAAAAACGATGTAGTAATACCTCAAGTACATTCAGAATAATTTAGAGACATGTAGGGGAATTTAGAGCAAAACAGCTGTAAGCTGGAACTTGTACTTTCAGTCGTGAATGCAATATTTTATATTATTCGATTTGTCCCAAAAGATTTCTTAATTTACTATACTATAGTACAAATTATTGATACCAAATACTTCCTTTAATATAATTCTGTAATGAAATCGAGAAAGCAATTACCTTTATGATAATTGACAGGTCAACAACTGTTTAATTTGGGAGTTTACCACTACTTACATATTTCGTGTATTTATATGCATTCTTCAGCAAACGATATCGTTTTGACGACGTGGTTTAACCATGCATTGTAGATTAGGCATTATGGTCCTTAAGCTTCCAGCTGTTTTTTTTTTTTTTATTTCCCTACCCACGAATATTTCATTGCCCCATAGTCTTTAAATAACAACCTCAAATACCCTTTTATAAATTTCTGGGGCTCACAAGAAGGATTTTTCCTAAAACACAAGAAATAGTAATTACAATTTTAAGGCATAATTAATTTATAATATTTAGGTGTAGACCAGGGTACCATACCACAAAACTACAATTGTTTTGCAGCAAGTGCAGAAAATTTGTGTACCACAAAACAATACTTTAGAATTCATTGTACAACGGTAATTCTACAACTGGAAATTTTGACTTTTACAATATACTGTACCAGCAAACTGAAATTCTACTTGAAAATCCATCGTGGCTTGTGCACCTGATTGTACAGTATTATCAGTTTTAGTTTTTCTTCTTTCGTGATGTCGGACATTTGACAGTATCTCCATAGTGGGACCTACCACCTGGCCGAGCAGTTACCAGTGGAGTAAGACTGGGTTTGGGTGCCCCCAAATATGTTCCAGCGCAGATGTAGCATATTATATAAAAAAGGAAGAAGTTGCTACCGCTGTCACAGCATCTTGCACCTCTTTCCTATGAGCTTTCGTACACCGCGAGATAGATGTCGACCTCGTATTCAATAGCAGTAAATGGATAAGCTCTAAGTAATCCTGGGCCAGCAAATTGAGCGCGAATTCTTTTCGTCAGCAATCTCGACTAGAGGACAAGATCTTCCAGGATAGCGCCAAAGATAGTGGTCAACGTCCTTGATCTGGCTTCTGCGGTTCAGGGTTTTTTTAGGAGTTATTTAACTCTTCTCTCGCCAACAAACAACACGTTTTCGAGGAAATTTTATGTGTTTTATTTGATTTTCTTCTATTGTTTTTTTTGTTTATATTTCATTTTGTTTTTTAATTACAAGTCTTTCCAGGCCGAGCACAAACTTAACACAGACTGCTCAAAACTTAATATGGCCGCTCCAGTCTTTTTCTAACCTTATATAGCGACATGTGTTCTTCACTTTTACATTCATTAAGACTTAATTTTAATTGTGTATCTAATTTCTTTTACAAGATTTATCTAATATTAAGTTTACATTATTTAAAAGGAGTACGTTTTTAAATTTTTTAATTTATTGAATAAGTTTTATCTAATGTTAACTTTACATTACTTCAAAAGAAAGCGTTTTAATAATTTTTTATTTGTTGTCCAGAGTTATTTTGATTATCTCCTGTATAATAAACGTTTTTGTTTATTTTTTATTTCTACTATCTGTAAAAGTACTTTCCTGGACATTATTCTTCTATATCTGTCGAATTGGTTAGTTTTTTTTTTTAATGCAATGAGCTGAAGTACACGTCGCAGCATGCCACCACTTTACAGTAAAGAGAGACACTAAGGTGAAGGACGCCACAGCGTCTACGCCCAAACAATAAGTGTCAGCTCATATGGTGTTTATTCAAAAGTACATATCTTCAAAAATTTACTTTGCGCTACTTACTAAACTGTGCGTTTTTAATCGAAATAATATTCAGTTTTTTTGATGTTATGCATTTTGGATCCATCACTTTTAATCGTTGTGAAGAGATGTGCAGTTATGTAGTTAGTACAGAGTGACAGAGAATTTTTTTCAAACACTTTTGTATACATAACACCAAAAATCCATTTTTGGAGATACGTACTTTTGACTAAGCACCATTGGTTCTATGTTCTATATCTGATGGAAGGGTTTATTTTGAAATTTATTTATAGAATTTGTTAAATGGCCTGACAAAGAAAAATGCTACATCTCTGCGACGCGTCAATGGCGCAGAGTTTGCGAAGTCAACCGGAGTTGAACTAGGTATCACGCGAAACTATAAGGATGAATTTTTGATTTCACTATGTTTCAGTGTCTATCTCTGAAAGATCAGCTGATAGAAATATCAAGAATTTGTCATAAATTTCAACTCTCCCGATTTTTCTGTTTGTGTCTCGCGGAATTGTGGTTTCATGGATTTGCTTATTAACAACATTTCGTCTCCAGTCCACGTTACAGCGGCGGAGAAATTCAAAAAGAAGATTGCTGAAAACTCACTTGTCCCCACTAGTACAGTTAAACTCTCCTTCAAGGCAATCACGATTCCCAAAGAGATCTCAATCTACGGTGAAATACGACGGGTAGATTACTACACGTCAGACCAAAATTTTGTACAAAATGCTTCAGATGGGGTCATCGGAAAGTTGTCAAGGCAACTGCAAAATCACCACGTTCTGCATTAACTCTAAAGGCAACCTGTAAGTGTGGAGCTGATTCGCCGAATTGTGCAACCAAATCTTTGAGTCAGATGTGCTGAGAATCATGGCCATCAAAAGTGTAAACCGAAGCACAGCAAGACACACATGTCCACAACCAAGAGGTTCGAAATCCTCACGAATATACCGGACGACATCTGTTTTCCCCCTCTGTCAACCTCTAAAAGAGCATGATTCCCAGAAATAAAACCCAACAAGGTTCTAACGAAGAGAAAACAAAAACGTACTCCTTTACCAAGCCAGCAAACTTCTATAAAATTTTTAGCGAGAAGTCGCAATCGAGAAATGGAATGACTCTAATAGCGGAGAAGGAAAGAGTGATCGAAAGGTCCTAAAATCAGACGCCGACAACCATCCTAACAATGTCTTCATCTCCCTTCTAAAGGAAAAGTTACAATAATTCGAAATCAACACAGATTCATTACAAATCCTAAACGGAACAAGTACGAAGCACAACCTAATGATCAAACTTCACTCAACAACCATATGAAACCACTACATTGCAACATTCAAAACTTTAATGGAAACAAACCGTAGGTTGAAATCATTTAAACTCAAACCCTCATAATATCTTACTAATCAATGAAACTTGGTTCAAAGATAGCTCAATAGCATCCTTAATAGAAGAGAGCCTTGTTAGGAAAAACCGCCATGATGGTTATGGTGGGCTGCTTCATTGCTGTAAGTCACAATCTGTTTTAAAGCCGAATCCATTTTCAGTCCGACTTGGACTGTGTTATCGTAAAGGTTTTTGATTCTCAGAGTGTTCAAAATCAGACTGAAAAAAGAAATCAAGAAAGCTAAAGCTACTCATATGTCTGATTTTGTTGAGAAGCTGGGAGCATCTGACTCCAGGTCCTTTTTTAATGCAATCAAAAACACCTGTTCCTAGTTCAGCTCGTCGGACTCAAACACTTACTGAAACGAAACAAAATCGGGGCCTTTTTTGAACATGCTAGCACCCAAGGCTAAATCCTATAGCACATGAACTGCGATACCCCTAGTGGCGAGCACATTCCCTAGACTTCTTATTACACGCACTGAGCTTAAGATCTGCCTCAAAACTAAATCGAACTTCTCTGCTCCTAGAGTTGATGGAATCCTCATTTTTTCCGTAAAGAATCTAAATCCACCAGCTGTTCAATTCCACCTGAAAATCCGAAACAGCTACTTGCTTCAGAATTCACTTCCTGTGTCGTTGAGGATAATAAAAATTATCCCCATAATAAAGAAAAACAAGCCAAGCGATTACCTGGGCTCCTACAGACTCATCGCTCATTTCCACAGCAACTAAATGTATAAATGGCGTAATCACGATAAGACTAAACAACCTGGTGTCACAACTTAGCATACTGCTAGATAATTCCTATAACTACATCACGGGCAGATCAGTCAATAAATGTCTCAATGAAATTTTAAATCATGTAGCCTTCAACAAATCAAATGGACTGAAATCACTTTCTTTCTATCGACATCCAATCTGCCTACGAATTAATGGCTGTAGATAAACTCACCAAAATTCTCATAGAAATGACATCCCCCTCGATATTGTCATGTATATCGAGAGTTTTCTCAACTCAGGAGCACTAAAATTAGACATCTCCCAAACTGTCGTGAACGATGGACTACCTCAAGGCAGTGTTATCAGCCCCACTCTCTTCAATTTATACACCACCAGTCTACACGAGGCACCAGAAACTGATGCTAGAATCTTTCAATTTGCCGACGACTTCATGTTTGTAGGTTCAAGCACCTCACACAAATAAGCTCTAGATACCCTAAAGAATGTACCACTGCGCTTCACACACTGCTTACCTCCAGTGCCAACCCTGTACATCCAAACCTAGCGCACAAGCTATACAGATCACTCATTAGATCCAAACTAGAATTCGCGAGCATCTCAATGGCTAGACGTCCTAAATACATTGATAAAAGGCTCACATCGCGTGCCTCAGAAAGTGGCTAGGGATATCCTCCACCATCGCAGTTCGCATTATTTATGCTCTCGGAAACGAACTGCCCCCGGACTATCGAGTAAGGCTACTGATTATTTTACGATAAAGGACTGTATCGAATTTTTCAATTATAACAACCGATTTTAAGTTTAGTTGAATTTTTATTAAGTTCACAACATAACCAATTTTACAAGATCGTTTCACAACGAGTTTCCGAAAACGAATAATAATTTGTAATTGCCATGATGACCCAGAAACGAGAGCTACCATAGGTAACTGTGAATTTGAGATAAGCATCAAACAATGTGGCAATAACAATGACAATATGATGACTAACAAGGAAATTGATATAAATGCAACGATTGGTATATATATATATATATATATGAGTATATTAATACAAATAAATCTATTCTCTTTAACATGAAAAAGCCGTAAAATATACAACAGCACAGCTGTGAGGCTGATCTCTACATTGCTAAGCCTATGCGTTTATTTTTAGATGATTTTATGTATGTATGTAAATAATTGTTTAACTAGGTTTTTTTGTACACGTACAAACATGCCGCCCGCCTTGAAGGTTCAGCCTTCAAAGAACATCTAAGTTTCTATGGGAAGAATGCACACCTTGTGAATTGCTCTCTTTTTTACTCCATTCTTTGTATTGATGGATACCACACGAACCTTTCAGTCAGAACCTGGGAATGTTTCCGTTACTCTACCCAATAGCCACTTTTGCGGAGGTAATTGATCATCGGCCACAAGGACTAGAGCTCCGATAGCTAAGTTTGGAGTAGTCGAAGCCCACTTATTACGTTGCTGGAGCTGAACTATATATTCTCTGGACCACCTCTTCCAAAAATGTTGTCGTAAGGCACAGAGTTTTTGCCAGCGAGATAAGCGGGATAGATTGATTTCTGTCAAATCTGGTTCCACAATTGCTGTTAAGGGACCTCCAGTCAAGAAATGGCCGGGAGTCAAAGCTTCTAAGTCAGTAGGATCACTGGATAATGCTGTTATTGGACGAGAATTCAGTATTGCTTCTATCTGGGCCACTACGGTTGTTAGTTCCTCAAAGTTTAATGACTCGCTGTTTATGGTTCTGTGGAGATGCATCTTGGCTGACTTAATACCGGCCTCCCAAAGGCCTCCGAAGTGGGGTGTCCTGGGTGGAATCGGTCGAAAGTCTATTCCATCCTCTGCACACATGTTTACGATCATATCTTGTGTCTGTTGATTGTTAAACATTTCATGAAGCTCTTTCAGTTGACGATTGGCTCCTACGAAATTGGTTGCGTTATCGCAGTATAGACTACGACAATGTCCTCTACGGGCGATGAATCTCTTAAGTGCCGCAATAAACGCTTCAGACGATAAATTGGAGACAACCTCTAAGTGGACAGCCTTCGTACTGAAACAAACAAAGAGTGATATATATGCCTTTTCAAGTCGTCTACCTCTAATATTGGAGCGTATCGAAACAGGGCCACAAAAGTCGACCCCCGAATTGATAAATGGTCGAGCAGGTTGTACACGATGTGCAGGAAGATTGCCCATGAGTTGGCTCATCAGGATAGGCTTGGATCGAAAGCAACGAATGCAACGATGCACTACTCTTCTTACAACATCTCTGGCATTAGTTATCCAGTACTTCTCACGAAGGATAGCCACCAACGCTTGAGGACCTGCGTGAAAATATTTCAAATGCAAAAACGTTATTAACGATGAAGTGAAAGGATGCTTATGAGGGATAAGGATAGGAAATTTTGCAGAGAAGGGAAGTTCTGCATTCTGCAGACGCCCTCCAACTCGGATAAGTTTTTTCTTCGAGTCTTCGTCGAGGAAAGGATTTAAATTTTTAACGAAACTCTGAGGGCTCACTACTAGATCCTTATCTAAGCGACTATACTCCTGTCGAAATTGAGTTTGTTGAACATTCCAAACGATTGTCCTTTCGGCCTGTGCTAACTCCTCGGCTGTCAATTCACCAGTAAGTCTCCTATCCCTTGAAAGTTTCGAATTGTGAATAAATCGAAGCATGTAAGCGAATGTCCGTCTAAGTTTTTTAAATGAATTTAGGAATTTTACTTCTTTAACGATGTCTTCCTTAGGGCGAGTTCCAGTAGCATTCAGGCACGATTTTCTTCCTCTTCTTTCCGGGACGTCTGCGTTAACTAAAGTCTCTCTTTTTGGCCAATATTCCGGTGATTTTCTTAGGAATTGAGGACCTTCAAACCAGCTCGTACAAGTCATTAATTTCTGGGGCATTACTCCTCTCGAAATGATGTCCGCAGGGTTTTCTGAAGACGGTACATGATTCCAGCACGCATTAGGTAAGATCTCTTGAATTAACGAAGTACGATTTGCCACAAAGGTTGTCCAAGATGAAGGGTGTGCTGACAACCAGTCCAAAACAATCTTGGAATCAGTCCAACATACTATTTTAGGATTCCATTTCGTGAAGCCTTTACTGATGCGGGCAATGAGTTGAGCCAGAAGTTGCGCCCCACAAAGCTCCAACCGAGGTAACGAAACCGTCTTAATGGGTGCTACACGGGATTTTGCACATAACAATTTAACTGAATTATTACCACAATCATCTGTTGTACGAACATAAATGCAGCATCCATAAGCTCTCTCAGATGCATCCGAAAATCCATGAATTTCTAAAATTGTGGCGATGCTATGTGAGAATACATATCGAGGGATTTTTATTTGGTGTATACTCTGCAATTGCTCAATAAACTGCTGAAATTTTTGTTTCAAACTTGCAGGGATCGGTTCATCCCAACCTATACGAAGTATCCATAACTCTTGCATTACAACTTTAGCTAGTACTGTAATTGGATTGATTAAGCCAAGAGGATCAAATATACGAGCTATTGTAGATAAAACCTCTCTTTTTGTAAACGTCGAACAAGATAAGTTGCAAGCAAACGAAAAATAGAATTCATCACTCACAGGATTCCACACGATACCTAATGTCTTGGTAACATCTAAATTGTTGAATTTTACCAACTTTTCTTTCTTGTCTTCGGGAATATCTTCGAGTAATTTCGGCTCATTAGAACACCATTTTCTTAATTCGAATTGTCCCTCACCCAAAATTTCTTCAACTTGATTCATAATTAGTCTTGTCTTTTCGATCGAGTCTGCTCCTGAAAGCATGTCATCTACATAAAAATCATTTTGTATTGTGCGTGCTCCCAGCTCCCTTCCTTTGGATTCGTTATCTGCCAAATATTTGAGACATCTGGTCGCTAAGTAAGGCGCTGAGGCTGTTCCATACGTTACAGTTTCTAATTGATATATTTTCAACGGATCAGTAATATTTTCTCGCCAATAAATACACTGATACTTGCAGTCATCTAAAGCCACTTGAATCTGACGATACATTTTTGATATGTCCGCCGTTATTGCATATTTATGAAGACGAAATCTTAAAATTGTGTCAAATAATTCGGGTTGTACAGATGGTCCTACCATCAAGATATCGTTTAGAGATAATCCAGATGTTGTGCGACATGAAGCGTCGAATACAGATCTCAATTTTGTGGTTGAACTATCTGGCTTCAAGACGTAGTGATGGGGGAGGAAATTGTGAGAGTTTTCCATAAGTGAATCATCACTTTCCTTCATGTGTCCTAGTCTTATGTATTCCGCCATAAAATCTGAATATGCATGCTTAATATCTGGAAGCCTTTGCAAACGCCTTTCCAAGTGTGCAAATCGTCGATTTGCAATTTCTGAAGAATTTCCCAGACACGATGGATCTTTTCGAAAGGGAAGATGAACAAGAAAACGACCAGAAAGTAAACGACGGATATTTGTTAAAAAATGTATCTCACATAATTCCTGTTCCTTTGTTAAGCGGGGCTTTCTGCATCCAATATCTTCTATCAACCAAAATTTTTCAAGAAGATGTTCGATATTTGTGCCTTGATCAACGAATTTGGCCTCATTAATATCTTCACTCGAAAGTAATAATGAGCTATAGCATGAGCGACTATTCATTCTGCCAGACACTATCCATCCTAGCAAGGTGTTTTGCAATGTAGGAAGATCATTACCGATTTTAATTTGGCCTGCCAGCAATAAATCAAAAAATATACCAGCGCCTAGAAGGACATCAACCTTGTTTGTTTTATAGAATAGCG
The DNA here is from genome assembly GCA_963924295.1 of Dioctria rufipes. Lineage (NCBI taxonomy): Eukaryota > Metazoa > Arthropoda > Insecta > Diptera > Asilidae > Dioctria > Dioctria rufipes. The sequence continues at coordinate 179,285 of CAWUPM010000392.1, forward strand.
GGTCAGCTAAATCTATGTCATCTGGTATCTTGGATAGTAGCATGTTAATGCTCTCCTTCGGCTGAGAATCTGTTATAGTGGGCAGAATCCAGAAATCTAATTCTGCAGCAAAGCTGTTTAATCTAGATTTAATGGTGGTGACCACTTTACCCTTTGAACGAGTACAAGAAGATCCTATTCCACTGATTTCATCATCTACTTCAAGCTGTTTTAATTGCAAACATTTCATTAGACTGCCACTGATAAAATTTAGCTGGGAGGCAGAGTCTAAAATTGCACGACAGGGTATAAAAGTACCGAAACTATTTTTAATATGAACTATTGCAGTGGCAAGAATCACACTATCAGCTTTGCCATTGATACTTCTTTCGCAATTGTTTAAATTACAACGAAGAGACACTTGTAACGATTTGGGATTACTGCACGAGGGTTGAATAGCTAAATTTGTTTCTTGAGAAGACGGCGTTTGTTTGAGTACTTCACTTCTTTGTTGGGAGGACGCAGCATCCCGATGAAGCAAGTAGTTGTGAGGTTGTCCACAAGAGGAACATTTCTTGCCTAAACAGGTTTTTACTGAATGACCCCGTTTTAGACAAAGCAGACACAATGACAACCGTTTAGCTTCGTAATACCTTTCAACGGGTTTAAATTTTAAAAAACGCGAACACTGATTTATGTTATGTTCTTGATTTTTACAGCACAAGCAAAATTTGTCCGACACTGAGGTTATTAACGAAGTCTGGCGTCTATTTGTATTAATTTTATTTGGATGAATAAATGAATTAGTGTTCGATCTGCTATCTCTATTTTCAAGGATTGTACACCGATTACAAATAAAGGTACAAAAGGTATCCCAACGAGGCACTTCGTCAATAGCTTTATGTTCATCCCACTTTAACTGAGTATCGTGATCCGCTTTGCTCAGGATTAAATGTATTAAGAACGCATCTAAAATATTTTCTGGATTCCCTAATGATTTTAATGCACACAAATGAACGTTGGCGGAGTCGATTAAGTCTCTTAACTGCACACTAGAATTTTTCATAATACGCGACAAATCAAAAAACTCTTTAACATGAGCTTGAAATATTATGCCTTTGTTTTCATAACGTGATTTTAACAACTTTAACGCCTCATTATAGTTTTCTTCAGTGACCTCTAATGCTTGCACAATCTTTAACGGGCGATCACTTAAACATGACAGCAAATGGGTGAATTTTTCGATTTTTGTGAGATCACTTTGTTCTACAAGCGTGGTGAAACGGCTTATAAAACTCGGCCACTCAGTATACTTGCCTGAAAACTGAGGCAATTTTAGATTCGGTAATTTCAAAACATGATTTTGAGGCACGATAGATGTAGACTGATGCTCTTTGTCTGACGGCACTAGCTTTCTATTTTTGTTCGAAATTAGTGACAGCATTTTCGCCTTCAATGTGCAATATGACTCTTCTAAAGAATTTAATTTTTCTAGTTCTGATTGCGAATTATCAAGAATCTCTATATCCTTTCGTACCTGCAATGCCTGATCAAAATACGTTTCCACCAATTTAAGCCGCGTTTCCAATTCATAAGCATTCATGCTATGTTCATTTGAATCGATTACATTTTTCAATCTCGTTATGGAGCCTTGAATGGATGAGCGTTGTTTCGATAACTGTTGCAATGCCATTTTAGCTTGCTTAATTTTCCGAATTCACCGATAAGCAAAGGAATAATGAAAATTACGTTACCTGTTTTAAGACACTGATGTGCTTCTTACCAAATTCTGGAATTTTCCAGATATATGTAATTATAAAATGATGACTCTACTAAGTCACTGAAGTCACGCAGTTTGTATAAAATGATCACTCCACAAACTCACTGAGGTCACTGAGGTCATTAAGGTCATGCAATGACAAGATCACAACAATAGGTCACTAAGGTCAATAAGGTTACGCAGTGACAAGATCACTACAATAGGTCACTGATTCAGAGTCAAATTTACTAATTAGTCCCGCAGATAATTTTATTTAACCGAAAGTCTCGAACAAATAGACTTTAATCTAAAGCGAAAAGTATGCTCCGATCATGCGCTTCTAATTGCACCGAAAAAACAAAAAAAAAACTTGCAAATTGTTCAGCAATAACAAATCCGGCTCGATAGGACCAATGATTATTTTACGATAAAGGACTGTATCGAATTTTTCAATTATAACAACCGATTTTAAGTTTAGTTGAATTTTTATTAAGTTCACAACATAACCAATTTTACAAGATCGTTTCACAACGAGTTTCCGAAAACGAATAATAATTTGTAATTGCCATGATGACCCAGAAACGAGAGCTACCATAGGTAACTGTGAATTTGAGATAAGCATCAAACAATGTGGCAATAACAATGACAATATGATGACTAACAAGGAAATTGATATAAATGCAACGATTGGTATATATATATATATATATATGAGTATATTAATACAAATAAATCTATTCTCTTTAACATGAAAAAGCCGTAAAATATACAACAGCACAGCTGTGAGGCTGATCTCTACATTGCTAAGCCTATGCGTTTATTTTTAGATGATTTTATGTATGTATGTAAATAATTGTTTAACTAGGTTTTTTTGTACACGTACAAACAGCTACTAACAGCTAAAACAAGGAGTAAACAAGGATAATGTCTCTGAGGAGCTCCTAAAACAAATTTACTTCAATCTAACGACTGAGCACTCAAAAAATAGCTGGCTTATCTATGCCACTGACGCATCCTATGCAAAACTACTAACGAGGATCCGCGCTATAGAGGCTTCGACTCTTCGCGACCATATGACTAAATAGGACTGTCTAAGATCACTTCCGTCGAGAGAGCTCATGGCTATACAACTGGTTAAGGATCCAGGGGTCCAAGATTATCATTCTCACTGACTCCAAGTCCGCATGTGCCAGCATCCTCAAACCAAATGATTCCTACTACGCTCATAACATTGGTAGCTCTCCCAAGCCAATTTATCGAATCTTTACAAAGAAATGTGGCTTCCACGGCACAAACACCTCCCCTTAAATGAACTGCCTGGCACGCCGAAGACGCTCTAGCCCTGAACCAAATTTCTGACCATAAAATCTCCCTCAAAGACTCACTTTTCCTAATTAAAGAAAAATTACAATCTGCCTGGCACGAGGAGTTCTCGTCAGAAAGTCCTAATAAGGGTTACTTTTTTGCAAAAAATTATTGCCCTTCCCCATAAACCCCCCTGGCGAGAATGTTGCCTATCGGCTAAAAAAACGAAATTCTTAAATATACTTTTTCTGGATACAACTACGATGCTAAGCTCGTCATAATAATAGGTAAATCTGACCTAGTTATGTGCCCTGAATGTGGCTTGTCAAACTCTATCGAACACAGTTTAATCAGCTGTAGAATGTTAGACAGCACGAGGAGAAATTTTGACAAACTTATAAATTCAAACGCGATCGAATTGAAGAATTTCAAGATTTTTTTATTTTTAACGATTCCAAATCAAATTATAAATACAAGAAGAAAAAACAACCGTCTCATCCGGGGTTTGAAACCGGGACCTTCCGCTTGCCGGGCGACTGCTCTTACCACTGAGCTAACGCGACAGATGATTTTCCCTCTTGCATTTATCAATTTGTAATTAGCCTACTAAGCCACGTTGCTTTCAGCTGGCATTAACCAGTAACGATGAAAGCGCATAAATAAATTGTAAATTCAATTTTTTTATTTATTTTTTCCGGACTGGAATCGAACCTACACTTTTAGAATCGGTCAATGATGTAGAATTGAAGAATTGCAAGAATTTTTATTTTTAACGATTCCAAATCAAATTATAAATACATTTATATATATATTTATAATTTGATTTGGAATCGTTAAAAATAAAAATTCTTGCAATTCTTCAATTCTACATCATTGACCGATTCTAAAAGTGTAGGTTCGATTCCAGTCCGGAAAAAATAAATAAAAAAATTGAATTTACAATTCATTTGTGCGCTTTCATCGTTACTGGTTAATGCCAGCTGAAAGCAACGTGGCTTAGTAGGCTAATTACAAATTGATAAATGCAAGAGGGAAAATCATCTGTCTCGTTAGCTCAGTGGTAAGAGCAGTCGCCCGGCAAGCGGAAGGTCCCGGTTTCAAACCCCGGATGAGACGGTTGTTTTTTCTTCTTGTATTTATAATTTGATTTGGAATCGTTAAAAATAAAAATTCTTGAAATTCTTCAATTCTCCAGTTCTGTAGTAATATGTTTTCAGACTAGTAGGTTTCTGTGCAAGTCAATAAAAAATTAAAATTTTGATACTGAAAATAGAGTTCGAGTTGATTTTTTTTATGATAGATCTACATACATTTCCACATGTATATATATTAACAATTAATTAGTTTTAACTTAGTTTAAAAAAAAATAGTCAAAAAATGACTTTTATTTTTAAGTGAAAATATAAAAGTTAAAAAATTACTTTTATTTTTTAGTCAAATAATTAAAGTCAAAAACCGACTTTTATTTTTCGGTCAAATAATAGTCATTCCTTTATAACAATATTAATTATATTATAATAGCATTATTTGCTCGAGTCAGATAATTAGTCACTTGTTAAAGAATTTTATATTTCATTTTGGAGTATTATTGAAAGTAGAATATCACAGTAAAATTCATGCGGAATATGGAAAGAATATTGCTAAAAAAGTGTTATAAGTTACCTTATGCGAAAATAAGAAAACAAATATTAAAAACAGGGAAATCTTACTTTAGTTGAAAACTAAAAGTAAAGGAACGACTTTAATTATTTGACCGAAAAATAAAAGTCGGTTTTTGACTTTTATTATTTGACTGAAAAATAAAAGTCTTTTTTTGACATTCCCTTTTTTTCAGTCAATTAAGTCAGTTAAGAATTAGCAGTTATTAAAAACTTTTATTATCAAAGTCAAAACATTTTAGGTAAACGACACACGTTGACCAATCAAAATTATTGCTCTATGTAGAGCTATTGTAATATGCCTAGTAATATATTTCAACATCGCATTCCTACATACATACATAAAATGCAACTCACTAATCTTGCAAAACAAACTTTTATATGGGTCAAACATTCCTGATGGTTGCAACAATTTGCAATACTTTGAAGTGACGCAAAACCCAAGTCAATTAGGTCCCATAGTAGTTACACTATAAGAGTACCAGATCACTTTTTCCATACAAAAAGTGCAAGGTAGAAACCAACCATTTCGGTGGCTCTGGACTGGGGTACTGGGTCACTGAGGAGGATTCTGTCTAGTGGTATACGTCACAGGGTATGCCTGGAGAATTCCTTTTCTACCGTCTGGCTGAAGCTCTAAACATTTGTGAAGGGGTGGGAAGCTTTATTGGTGCAGGTTGCTGGTTAAGTTGATCTGGTCTTGGAGGCTACAATTTGACCTTGAGATGCCCCTCCTGTGTCTGTCTACTGGAGATTTTCTGAGAGCTTTAGGGGGAATATCTGATACTATGACTAGGACTGTCTGGAGCGTGTTGGATTGGGCTATGTTTCCTGTACCATGGCTTGGGTGGAATGTGTGTGTGTGTGTGTGTGTGTGTGTGTGGCTTAAGTAATGATGTGAAATGCCCTAAGCGAGTTTATATCGAGGCTGTATACTTGTCAGCTTGAGTTTGTTATTAGTTGTTTACTTTAGTATGTGTGCCTGTGGTATGTTTGGCTGGGCTACTTGGTGGCTGAGCAAACGTTACCTAAGGCGTGGATGCATTTGCATTGTATTTATGTGGATAAGAAATGTTATGAAATTCCCTAAGTGAATTAGTGTAATTAGTATAAGTAATAATTAAAGTTAATAGTAGGAAATTTTTGTTCATGCCAATGGATTCTAGATGGTTTGGGTGGGGGTCTTCGGGCGGATAAAATTTTCATCAGAAATCCTCTACGGGCTATGGTTTTCGAGATATTAGCGATTTTACCTTTTCAGATATAGTTAATATTATTAATAATTCAAGCTACCTAGGATAGTTTTGTTCATACCAATAGATTCTAGAAGGTGTTAGAGGGGCGGGGGTTAGAGGGGGAATAAAATTTTTATTAGAAATCCTCTACGGGCTATGGTTTTCGAGATATTAGCGATTTTACCTTTTTAGATATAGTTAATATTAGAAATAATTCAAGTTATTTTTGCTCATGGGATGCTGCGCCTAAATGTAGGTTTTTTTATTATGATTTTTCTTGGGCGCCTAAATGTAGGCTTTTGGTTTTGAATTAATATTAGTAATAATTAAAGTTAATAGTAGGAAATTTTTGTTCATGCCAATGGATTCTAGATGGTTTGGGTGGTGGTCTTAGGGGGATAAAATTTTCATCAGAAATCCTCTACGGGCTCTGGTTTTCGAGATATTAGCGATTTTACCTTTTCAGATATAGTTAATATTATTAATAATTCAAGCTACCTAGGATAGTTTTGTTCATGCCAATAGATTCTAGACGGTGTTAGATGGGCAGGGGTCAGAGGGGGAATAAAATTTTTATCAGAAATCCTCTACGGGCTATGGTTCTCGAGATATTAGCGATTTCACCTTTTTAGATATAGTTAATATTAGTAATAATTAAAGCTAACGCTATGCTATACTTTTTCATACCAATAGATTCTAGGAGGTGTCAGTGGATAGGGTATTGGTACTGTAGGGGGACAAGATTTTCATCAGAAATCCTCTACGGACTGTGGTTTTCGAGATATTAGCGATCTTGCCTTTCAATATTACTAATAATTCAAGTTACCCTGGGGAGTTGTAGATATCAGCATAATGTCGCCTTGGATTTGCTGTTTTCTTACTTGAATATTTCTTAGTGAGGAATTTGTAGATATCAAAAGTTCCGGATGACTTTCTATAGGCGTTCTGGGCAGTGTGGTTCTGGGCATCAAATATTAAATGTTTACTAAACATTAGGCATCCATCCCCTATTTATGATGTAATTTAATATCACTGCTGTAAACAAATTCGCATTTAAGCTGAATGGTTCATACACACCTGTGTAAACTTCCTGTTTAAAAAATTCGCATTTTAGCTGAATGAGTCATGCACACCTGTGTAAACAAATTTAAGCAATATCAGCACATTTATTCTTTTCACGTAATTTGATACCACACTTAGTGTAGGCAGCCAAAAATTTTATTTTATTGTTCCAAGAATTTTACCGTTCGAAACGTTTCATTAGAATTCACATAAAGTAAACAAATTTTCACATTTTCTTTTTATCTTGAAATGCATTCATGTAAACAATGTCATTCGTATTTGCAAATTCAACCAACAGAATAAAGTAATCAAATTAATTTGGATGATTCATGTTTTTTTTTGTGTTTTATTGTTTATTCGATATCATCTCAGCCTGTAAGCAAATTCGTTGGAATTCATCCTGTAGAATGATTATTGCAGCAACAGGATCATTCATGTTCACAAACTGTTGCTATAAAAGCCCAAGCAAACTCTTGGGGAGCATCAGTCAGTTTTAGTGAGCCTCAGTGATAGTTTAAAAACATATAAAAAAATTAAAAATGTCTTCGATGTTAGTAAATGAAAGTTTTTCAATAATTGAAAATTTGCGAAAAGATGTGATGGAGTGTTTAAAAAATTCAGTGAATAAAGACTATATTGTTCAAAAGTGCAATAGAAACATGCATAAATTTCAAGTTGCATTTCGGAAGTGCAATAAGAGTGCTAGGAAACGACATTTCGAGAGCTGTCTCGAGCAAATTAAAGCATTAAGAGCACTATTGAGAACTCCCCGTCGAGGTGGAGGAATTACTCGCGTAAGAAGAAGTGATTTTGTAAAGTGGGAGGAAATAAAGACAGCGTTCGCAGACAGAATTCGACAAGGTGTTATTGCAAATTTATAGCATATCGATCCGAAGCTATTTATGCAAGACGCTGCCAAATTATTTATGCGCCGCATTAAGAATACATTAAAACATTATTTTAATATTAAAGTTTCTACAACGTTTTGCAGTGAATTTGTTAAGGAAACTGGTGACAATGAAATTATAAAAGACATTAAATATTTCCAAGTGAGAACTGCTGCAATTAGTGCAGATGTTAATTTAGAGGACTGGTTTAAATCAAACATTTTGGATCCAATAAACACTCAGCTGGAAGAATTCCAAGAAAAATACAGTGGCTGGGCACTGCACTCTATAATACATCTAGCAGTACACATCAACAAGTTTGAGCAGCTCCGAGGATCTTCGTATATACCTCTGCCGAAGGAAATTGCTTTAAAGCAAGCTTGCATCAATGTGAAAAATAATGATGAAGCATGCTTCGCGTGGGCAATAACATCAGCGCTATATCCTGTAAATATTAACACCAATAGGACCTCATCATATCCACATTATTCAACCGTGCTAAATTTAACTGGAATAACATTTCCCATGACGCTTAACCAAATAACGCAATTTGAAGGCCAGAACGATTTATCAATAAACGTGTTCATCCTAGAGAAAGAGCGTTTCTTCACCACAGTTCCAGTTAGACTTACGAAACACAGGATGGAGCGACATGTAAATCTCTTAATGCTGCAAGATGACTATGACCAAGCTGATGATGATGAAGATCATATGGATGATGATGATGCTGATGATGCCAGCAGATATCATTTCTGCTGGATTAAAGATCTTTCGCGCCTTGTCTCGAAACAAACTTCTAAATATAATGGTAGAAAGTATATATGTGAGAGATGTTTATTCTACTTTTACTCTGCTGAAAAATTAACATTACACACTCTCGAATGTGAGAAACAAAACGACTGTAGAATTATGTTTCCATCAGAGGAAAAGAAATGGTTGGAATATAAGAATTATAACCATAAGAATCCAGTCCCGTTTTGTGTGTATGCTGATCTTGAATCAATATTGAAGCCGATTCAGAGAAACGATCAAAATACACAGCGAATCCAGGAACATGAAGTTCACAGCATAGGATTCTATTTCCACTGCAAACATGATGCTAAGCTCTCATATTACAGAGCATATCGAGGCAAGGACTGTCAACAATGGTTTGCATTAGAATTGCAAAAGATTGCATCCATAGCTGTACAGGAGAAGCTGAACATCAGGCCAATGCAACCCTTGACTAAAGAGGAACGGCGTTCACATATGGAAACTACTTGGTGCCATATATGTGAAAAAACGTTTGCAACCGATGAGGAACGAGTTCGGGACCATTGCCATTTAACAGGTAAATACTAAGAAGCATAATTCAATTCATTTCTTTTCATAATTTCTTTTAACAGGAAAATACCGAGGACCAGCGCACAATGCATGTAATCTGATGTATCAAGATTGCTCCATAGTTCCAGTCATTTTTCACAATTTATCCGGATATGATGCCCACTTCATTATTAAGGATATAGCTACAGCCATTCCTGGGAAAGTGGATCTCCTACCAATAAATAAAGAAAGATACATTTCGTTCACCAAGCACGTGGAAGGCAGTCATATCAAATTCAGATTCATCGATTCCTTCCGTTTTATGGCAGAATCTTTAGATAAGCTATCATCATTGCTGCCGTTGGATAAATTGAATATTACAAGAGCTGAATGGCAGGAATTGGATGATGATGACTTTAAACTGCTTACGCGCAAAGGCGTCTTCCCATACGATTTCGTTGACGATTGGACTAAATTGGATTTCCAACACTTACCGGCGCAGGAGCAATTCTATAATAAAATGACTGACAGTGATATATCCGCTGAGGACTACAATCATGCTGAAAAGGTCTGGCAGACATTTGAAATACAGACACTTGGCGAATATTCCGATCTATACCTGAAAACTGATGTCCTCCTATTGTCTGATGTCTTTCGAGAAGTATGTATGAAGACATACAATTTAGATCCTGCACATTATTACACCATGCCAGGCCTAACATGGGATGCTATGCTAAAATACACCAAAGTGAAACTAGAGCTGATAACCGACTTAGATATACTGCTATTCATAGAGAGAGGTATTCGAGGTGGTACAAGTCAATGCTCGAACAGATATAGCAAAGCAAATAATAAAAATATGGATGATTTTAAGCCTAAGGAGAAAGAGAAATACCTGATGTATTATGATGTAAATAACCTTTATGGATGGGCCATGTCACAGCATTTACCAACCGGAGGATTCAAATGGGTTGATGCTCCCAATATCAACGTTTTCGAGATTCCTGATGATTCACCAATTGGATACATATTCGAAGTCGACTTGGACTATCCTCAACATCTACATGATAAGCATAAGGATTTACCGTTTTGCTCTGAGCATGCAGCACCACCTGGAGCAAAATTAGAAAAGCTTTTGACAACATTACATCCTAAAACTAAATATGTTATACACTACCGAAATTTGAAGCAATGCTTATCACATGGTCTCATCCTGAAAAAAGTGCACCGGGTTCTTCAATTCAACCAATCAGCTTGGCTTAAACCATATATTGACTTAAATACCACCAAACGGAAGCAGGCTACCAGCGATCATGAGAAGGACAGCTATAAGAAGATGAATAATGCAGCTTTTGGTAAGACCATGGAAAATGTTCGGATTGCGGCACCCAACTTTCACAGTGCAACGGCATTTGATGAGAATTCACTTCCGGATGAAGGTCAAGGATCCGACGCTCTCCCGGTTTCAAAGGTGATGCCGGGGTCAAGGTCGAGTCCACGTGTAAAAGTTTTTTTCTCAAGTCATCCTAACATTCTGGGTAAAACTCTCAACCGCCCGATTAGGAGCTCACGGTAGTGGGCAAATATTATTCGGGAGCTCTGGACATAGTAGGGAAATTGAATAAAAGAATACCATATATAAAATATTATTATTGATTTATTATAAATTGAAAAATATTAACATTTAATTCTTAAGTTATCATTCTAGATTAACATTTAATTCTTAAAGTATCATTCTATATTAGGCTTCCTTAAATCGGTTACCCTATAATTATAATATTTTCCTTTATTTTACAATAGTGTACATCATCTTAGACTATAATACAAATAAAACCAACTATTTCATTAAATGGTATTTTAGCTATAATACAATTTTTATTTACAATACATATCTTAGACTAGCCTTAGATTATATGTTTTTCTGCGTCTGCTCCTTGCTGTTCTGATTGAATAGAGTAATGTCCCCATGGTAGAGTATCCGTTGTCCCACTCATAATATACCGCTTGTTATCATATGGATTCAATGCAATTTTCTTTTGGCTGATCGTGTAGACATTATGGTTATGCGATCGTATGGAGCTCTGATTAGCAGTTAATACTCGCTTGTTATTCAAACATTCGACGTAGTCTTCGAAATTGATATGCCTCTGGACTACGTTAGTCTTTACTCCTTTTGCTTTCTTTACAGTTTTACCATCGTTTATACCTAGACTGTACATTTTCGAGCGCAAGCCTGCAAATTCGCTCATGATTTTCCTATTCAGCTCATCCTTCATTAGACCAGGAATCTTTTTATTCATGAGCGGTAAATTGAATTGATTATCTTCTGGGTAATC
>CAWUPM010000392.1:191007-323557 GCA_963924295.1 Dioctria rufipes
ATAACAGCTTAACAGCTTTTCGAACAGGTCTGATAACAGCTTAACAGCTTTTAAACAGGTTAAAAATAACAGCTTAACAGCTTTTCAAACAGCTCTGATAACAGCTTAACAGCTTTTTAATAGGCCAGATAACAAACTGGTCTGATCGACAGACGGAATCCTCATCATCAGCCAAATCGGAGTTCTCTGTGATGTGCTTGTTTATACACTTTAATACACTTCCGGATGAAGGTCAAGGGTCAGACGCCCTTCCGGTTTCAAAGGTGGTGCCGGGGTCAAGGTCGAGCCCACGTGTAAATGTTTTTTTCTCAAGCCGTCCTAACATTTTGGGTAAAACGCTCAACCGCCCGATTAGGAGCTCGCTGTAGTGGGCAAATATTATTCGGGAGCTCTGGACTTAGTAGGGAAATTGAATAAAAAGAATACCATATATAAAATATCATTATTGATTTATTATTAATTGAAAAATATTAACATTTAATTCGTAGTGTATCATTCAATTGCTTTAATCGATTCCTTATAACTGTAATAACACTTTCTTTATTTTACAATAATGTATATCTTATACTATAATACATACAATTAAAACAAACTATTTCATTAAATGGTATTTTAGCTATAATACAATTTTTGTTTACAATACATATCTTAGACTAGCCTTAGATTATATGCTTTCTGCGTCTGCTCCTTGCTGTTCTGTTTGAATAGAGTAATGTCCCCATGGTAGAGTATCCGTTGTCCCACTCATAATATACCGCTTGTTATCATATGGACTCAATGCAATCTTCTTTTGGTTGATCGTGTAGACATTATGGTTATGTGATCGTATGGAGCTCTGATTAGCAGTTAATACTCGCTTGTTATTCAAACATTCGACGTAGTCTTCGAAATTGATATGCCTCTGGACTACATTAGTCTTTACTCCTTTTGCTTTCTTTACAGTTTTACCATCGTTTATACGCAGGACTGTACATTTTCGAGCGCAAGCCTACAAATTCGCTCATGATTTTCCCATTAAGCTCATCCTTCATTAGACCAGGAATCTTTTTATTCATGAGCGGTAAATCGAACTGGTTATCTTCTGGGTAATCACTTGTATCAAATTTGTTTATATTTTCAGCCATGAACTCATATGCATTTTTCTCTTCAAGTTCATATATTAGAGAATCTGTATCTGTATACATGACTTTACATTTATCTCCAAATTGACGCTGCATAAAACTGTAATGGAAATCGTAGAGGCATATCTTTGAAATTTCCATAATTGCCATTCCAATATAGAGAGGCTTATTGAATAAGATTTTGAGTCGCCTTAATTCCACAGCAACTAAATTCTCATCAAATATCGTTGCACTGTGGAAGTTGGGTGCCGCAATCCGAGCTTTTGCACCATAGCGACCTTCCCACTTCATGCAAAGCTTGATATCGCTATACTTGCGTACATTTTCCATGGTCTTACCAAAAGCTGCATTATTCATCTTCTTATAGCTGTCCTTCTCATGATCGCTTGTAGCCTGCATCCGTTTGGTGGTATTTAAGTCAATATATGGTTTAAGCCAAGCTGATTGGTCGAATTGAAGTACCCGGTGCACTTTTTTCAGGATGAGTCCATGTGATAAGCATTGCTTCAAGTTTCGGTAGTGTATAACATATTTAGTTTTTGGATGTAATGTTGTCAGAAGCTTTTCTAATTTTGCTCCAGGTGGTGCTGCATGCTCGGAGCAAAACGGTAAGTCCTTATGCTTATCATGCAGATGTTGAGGATAATCCAAATCGACTTCGAATATGTATCCAGTTGGAGAATCATCAGGAATTTCGGAAACGTCAATATTGGGAACATCAACCCATTTGAATCCTCCGGTTGGTAAATGCTGTGACATGGCCCATCCATAAAGGTTATTCACATCATAATACATCAGGTATTTCTCTTTCTCCTCAGGCTTAAAATCATCCATATATTTGTTATTGGCTTTACTATATCTGTTTGAACATTGACTTATACCACCTCGAATGCCTCTTTCTATGAATAGCAGTATATCTACGTCGGTTATCAGCTCTAATTTCACATTAGTGTATTTTAGCATAGCATCCCATGTTAGGCCTGGCATGGTGTAATAATGTGCTGGATCTAAATTGTATGTCTTCATGCACACTTCTCGAAAGTTCTCAAACACATCAGCCAATAGGAGAACATCAGTCTTAAGGTATAGATCTGAATATTCACCAAGTGTTTGTATTTCAAATTTTTGCCAGACCTCTTCAGCATGATTGTAGTCCTCAGCAGATATAGCGCTGTCAGTCAGTTTATTGTAGAACGCTTCCTGTGTTGGCAAGTTCCGGAAATCCAATTTATCCCAGTCATCAATAAAATCATATGGGAAGACACCCTTGCGTGTAAGAAGTTTGATAGTGTCATCATCCAATCCCTGCCATACTGATCTTGTAATGTTTAATTTAGCCATCGGCAGCAATGATGATAGCTTATCTAAAGATTCAGCCATAAAACGGAAGGAATCGATGAATCTGAATTTTATGTAGCTGCCGTCCATGTGCTTGGTGAACGAGATATATCTTTCCTTGTTTATTGGCAAGAGATCAACATTTCCTGGGAAAGATGTAGCTATATCCTTAATAATGAAGTGAGCATCATATCCAGATAAATTGTGAAAAATGACTGGAACTATGGAGCAATCTTGGTACATCAGATTGCATGCATTGTGCGCTGGTCCTCGGTATTTTCCTGTTAAAAGAATTTATGAAAAGAAATTAATTGAATTATGCTTCTCAGTATTTACCTGTTAAGTGGCAATGGTCCCGGACTCGTTCCTCATCGGCTGCAAACGATTTTTCACATATATGACAGCAAGTATTTTCCATATGTGAACGTCGTTCCTCTTTAGTCAGGGGTTGCATTGGTCTGATGTTCAGCTTTTCCTGTACAGCTATGGATGCAATCTTTTGCAATTCTAATGCAAACCATTTTTGACAGTCCTTGCCTCTATATGCTCTGTAATATGAGAGCTTAGCATCATGTTTGCAGTGGAAATAGAATCCTATGCTGTGAACTTCATGTTCCTGGATTCGCTGTGTATTTTGATCGTTTCCCTGAATCGGCTTCAATATTGATTCAAGATCAGCATACACACAAAAGGGGACTGGATTCTTATGGTTATAATTCTTATATTCCAGCCATTTCTTTTCCTCTGAGGGAAACATAATCCTGCAATCATTTTGCTTCTCGCATTCAGGAGTGTGTGATGCTAATTTTTCTTCAGAGTAAAAGTAGAGCAAACATCTGTCACAAATATGCCTTCTACCACCACCATGTTTCGAAATTTGTTTCGATATGAGGCGCGAAAGATCTTTAATCCAGCAGAAATGATATCTGCTGTCGTCATCATCATCATCCATATGATCATCAGTCTGGTCATAGTCATCTTGTAGCATTAAGAGATTTACATGTCGCTCCATTCTGTGTTTCGTAAGTCTGACTGGAACTGTGGTGAGGAAATGCTCTTTCTCCAGGATGAATACGTTTATTGATAAATCGTTCTGCTCTTCAAATCGTTTAATTTGCTTAAGTATCATGGGAAGTGTTATTCCAGTTAAATTTAGTACTGTAGAGTAATGAGGGTATGATGAGGTCCTATCGGAGTGGGCAGTTGCAGGATATAGCGCTGATGTTACGGCCCACGCGAAGCATGCTTCATCATTGTTCTTCACATTAATGCAAGCTTTCTTTAAAGCAATCTCTTTTGGTAGAGGTATATATGAAGATCCTCGGAGCTGTTCAAACTTGTTAATATGTACTGCTAGATGTATTATAGAGTGCAGTGCCCAGCCACTGTCTTTTTCCTGGAATTCTTCCAGCTGAGTGTTTATTGGATCCAAAATGTTTGATTTAAACCACTCCTCTAAATTATCATCTGCACTAATCGGAGCAGTTCTTGCTTGGAAATATTTAATGTCTTTTATGTCTTCATTGTCAGCACTTTGTTTAATAAATTCGCCGCATAACGTCGTAGAAACTTTAATATTAAAATAATGTTTTAAGGTATTTTTAACACGACGCGTAAATAATTTGGCGGCGTCTTGCATAAATAGCTTCGGATCGATATGTTTTAAATTTACAATAACACCTTGTCGAATTCTGTCTGCGAACGCTGTCTTTATTTCCTCCCACTTTACAAAATCACTTCTTCTTACGCGAGTGATTCCTCCACCTCGACGAGGAGTTCTCAATAGTGCTCTCAATGCTTTAATTTGCTCGAGACAGCTTTCGAAATGTCGTTTCATAGCACTCTTATTGCACTTCCGAAATGCAACTTGAAATTTATGTATGTTTCTGTTGCACTTTTTAACAATATAGTCTTTATTCTCTGAATTTGTTAAACACTTCAACACATCCTTCCGCAAGTTTTTAATTACTAAAAAACTTTTATTTACTAGCGCGGTTGTCATTTTTTTATTTTTTATGTACTATCACGGAGACTCACTAAGACTGATTGATGCTCCCCAAGGGTTTGCTTGGGCTTTTATAGGAACGGTTTGTAAACATGAATGATCCTGCTGCTAAAATTGCACAGGATGAATTCCAACGAATTTGCTTACAGGCTGAGATGATATCGAATTACACGATAAATAAAAAAATCATTCAAATTAATTTGATTACTTTATTCTGCTGGCCGAATTTGCAAATGAGATTGTTTACATACAAGAAAATGTAAAAATTTGTATACATTCCAATGAAACGTTTCGATTGGTAAAATTCTTGGAACAATAAAACTGTTGGCTGCCTACAGGAAGTGTGGTATCATATTACATGAAAAGAATAAATGTGCTGATATTGCTTAACTTTGTTTACAGCAGGATGTGAAAATTTGTTTACGAATTCCAATGAAACGTGTTGATCAGTAAAATTCTTGGAATTGGGCGGCTTACAGGAAGTGTGGTATCAAATTACATGAAAAGAATAAATGTGCTTAAATTTGTTTACAACAGGATGTGAAAATTTGTTTAGGAATCTTGTGATGATCGATATCTGCAACTTCCGTTCAGCAAAACAACAAAAAACCGAGGTGATGATGTCATGTTGCGAAATTCGTTATCTGCCCAGCTAAGAAAACTTCAAGCATGACAAACCCCTTAGCTAATTTCCAATCAAGGTGCTAATTGACATAACTTGAATTATTAATACGCTAATATCTCGAAAACCAGAGCCCGTAGAGGATTTCTGATGAAAATTTCATTACCCCCCCTCCCTATCTTTATTATCCCCCTCCACATACCCACCATCTAGAATCCATTGACACAATTTTTCAATAATATAAGTCTTGGGGTTTCTTTTTTTGTTGATTTTCACACCAGGCGTTCTCGGTTCGATTCCAACACAAAGCCAAGTTTTTATTTCAGCTAAGATAGAGCTTAAGACGCCAATGTCATGAGCAAGGACTTGTGAGTTGTGACGTAATACCTCAAATTGTATTGCGTGCGTGTGTGTGTGTGTGTGTGTGTGTGTGTGTGTGTGTGTGAAGGTCAATGACATCAGGGTCAGGGTCAAAGGTCAAAGGTCAAGGGTCAAAGGTCAAGGGTCAAAGGTCAAAGGTCAAGGGTCAAAGGTCAAAGGTCAAAGGTCAAAGGTCAAGGGTCAAAGGTCAAGGGTCAAAGGTCAATGACCTCTGGGTCGGTGACGTCACATCTGTCTGGTCAAACTGACCCTATACTTACTAGGGTGCACTCAAGACCAAATGACACATCCCGGTAGTACCGGTTAATCCTTCACCTCTGGTATAGAACTCTAGCCATATATAGCAACTTTAAAGAATATTCATACAACACCTCCATGGTCTCATGGTAGAGCGCATCGGATTTTATAAAACCAAGCGTTCTCGGTTCGATTCCAGCAAAGTCCAACATTATTTTATTTAAAAAATCAGCTATGAGAGAGCTTAATCAGCTGAGGGGATCAGCCAACCAGATGACGTCATACTCTGGTCAGTCAGACATTAGGAAAGGAATTCGCCAGGCAGGCCCTGTGATGTAGACCTGTGCGAAGAGGCGATATCAAACTACCACCTGGCCCCTGGTGTGTGTGTAAATATCGCTCAATTTGTTTACTTTACTCGGTTGCGATTTTGTTTACATTATTCAGGATTTGATTATCGGACATATCCAAGTCAACATACCTACATGGGTTGTTGTTGTTAGCATAAGTATCCTCCTAAAAGAAAACTTCAAGATAATGTCAAAATTGCAGTACAAAAGCCCCCTTACTCCCTCTCCTCCCTCTCCCATAAACCTCAGTGATCCAGAAGGGGCAGGCCCTGTGACGTAGACCACTAGACGGATTCCCCCAGTGGCCCAGAACCCCGGTCCAGAACCACCAAAATAGTTGGAATTTTCCGGACACTTTTTGTATGGAAAAAGTGGTCCAGAAACGCCATAGCTATACTACTCATCTCAGTGTCCAAGATGCTTGCTATAGTCAGGTTAATGTGGTCTGGTCTGACCTCGGACACACTGCATCATATATATTTCAATAAAATATAGTATGTTTTTAGCCCCCAGCACTTCTAGCTTTATGCCGAAAAAATAACATCCACAATAACAAAATAACATCTATAATAGGAAATAATACTTCACACTAACACCATTTTGGCTGTGAGGCTTTTGAACGGTACACAAGTTTCTAAACTGATTGAAATAAATGAAATACAATATAACTTAATAAAATAAAATTAAAATCCTTAAGTCTGGTTCGGGTTGTCCCATACTGCGCCCACACACAACCATATGTAGGAATGGAAAGTTGTGCACCACCCTACAATTTCAACCATCATATATATTATCTAAACAATAATGTAGCATGTGGTTTAAACCCCTGCACCTACTCTACAAAGTGTAGCAATACACAATGTAAAGAAAGTTCATGCTTTAACGCTCCGCAAAATGGGCATCACCTAATCCTCTCATTAACGGTCCTAGCTTGACTTCGTGAGACAAGTGGAATGGTGACTTTCTCCTGGTGTCTCGCTGGTTTGGTGTGACGGGAAAGGGGGATAGATCCGGGAGGGTAAACAAATCTAATAATTCTAACCATTTCAATGTGGGGGTAGGGTGACACAATCTGAGCCATGACAATTACACAATCAGCTCACATATATTATAGAATCCTATAATCTACTCCAAATATATAAATATATAAAATCTTATAACTTTTCATCATATAACTGAGTATTGTTCATGAGCATCATAATTAATACTAACCATACCCTATTTAACAATTACCCCCCCCCCCCCTCCATACCACTAACAAACGTTATAATAAGTAATATAACCAAGTTCCACGACTTTAATTACTATGTAGAACATACATATTTTACAGATCAATAATGGATCAACTACAACCAAAAATAGTTGAAGGAGGCTTTGTAAACCTCACCAAAGTAGAACTCAGCCATAACATCAAAGCATTGTTATCCTACGGACCCAAATTCGTAATTCCCAGACAAAAACTAAACCTCACAGACATTATATATTTAACAGAAGAAGTGGCAGACAACATTACAACTGAATACCCGATGCAGCACACCACCAAAATATTGGAACTTACTAAGGCCATAATTAAATACATTGGTCATACTAAAAAACAAAGATACACCAATATAGAAAAAACTATTTTAAACACAACAATGGACCTAAAATTATTCATACTACAAAGCAAGGACTTGATAATCCTTGAAGCAGACAAAGGAAAGGTCACGGTGTTAATGTACAGAATACTATACAACACCTTAATCGAAACCATGATAAAAAATGCTACAAATAATGGACTATACACACAAATTAATTCCAACAATATACCAAGAATACATAGATCTCTAGACTTATCACTACAGGCAAAAATCA
Organism: Dioctria rufipes; assembly: GCA_963924295.1. Classification (NCBI taxonomy): domain Eukaryota; kingdom Metazoa; phylum Arthropoda; class Insecta; order Diptera; family Asilidae; genus Dioctria; species Dioctria rufipes. The sequence continues at coordinate 198,916 of CAWUPM010000392.1, forward strand.
AATTAATAAAACAACAAGGATTCATAATAGATAAAGGAAACACCACCATACCTAGCAAAGAGGATAACAAAATCTTAAGAGAAATTATACACTATAAAAATGAAATCAGTACCATGTACCCTGTAATCAAACTACATAAAGATACCTTCAAAATGAGACCAATTGTATGTAAAACTACTGCCATAAACACCATCATAGGTAAACATATAAATAATGCCCTAGACTACATTAAAACAGCACCACAGTTCAGAATAGACTTAAATGTATACAACAAAAATACATTTATTAATGAAGTCAAAAATATAATACCCAAAACAGGATATGCAATGTACACACTAGATCTTGTGGACATGTACAACAACATAAACATAACGAACCTATTGAAGATGCTGAGCATACCATTGAAACAACACATTAATAAAAGATACAAAATAGGAACATTAATAACATTCATAGAATTTGATATAAGAACAGCAAACTACTTCAAAATAAATAACCAAATATTTAAACAAACCAAAGGACTACCAATGGGTGGCAAAACTTCGGGTAAATATGCTAGTGTTTACATAGACTTTATATTAAATAAAATATACGGAGGACTAAAAAACATGGGAGTTGATTTCATGAGAATATATGTAGACGACTTTATCATATATGCCAAAGAATCCAACATAGACCTAATCAAACAAACCCTAGAACACAATCTACAAATGAAATTGACAATAGAAAAAGAAAATAATGGATACATAGATTACTTAGATCTCATCATAGTAACCCTCCTAGGAAACATAACTACAATATGGAACAAAAAAAGCTATACATCCAACAGACTTATTAATTACAACTCAAACATCCCAAAGCACATAAAAATAAACACACTAACGGAAAGAATAAACTATGCAATAATAGCCACTGACATAATTTTCCTTGATACTATCCTGGAGGAATTTTACAAGGAAAGTAAAGATAACAGCTATCCACATGCTATCACCATTGATTGTTACCGACGCGCAATTAGCAAAAATAACACAACATCGCAAAAAAACGAAATTGTACAAACATACATAAACAAACTCATGGCAAGACTCAACTACACCTCCAACCTAAACACATCGTATGATCACAATACTAAGCATAACTACAAATTCAGTGGACGAAGAATAATTAAAATACCATACTATAACAACAAAACGCTACATATAGCCAATATAATTAATAAAATTACAACCAACCTCACTACCATTATATATAATAAACATGAACACAGGTTAAGAAACCAATATAATCGAAGAAACGTGATTAAGAAATATGAACTAAACACAGCATACAATGCATATACCAACAAACCAACACATTGGTATAAAATCATACAAATACGATGTGCAAACTGTGATACCCAATACATTGCACACACAAGCAAACTGGGCATTGAACTCACAATCCTCAAATACTCCAAACCCAACAAACCAATCTACCTACACAACAATATGCTACAACACAATATTGATAACAACATAGCAATCATCACAAAAATGGCAGATCATAAAAGAGCAGACAAATACATACTAGCATATATTCTTGCAAACAAAAATAATAAGAAGAATAAAAAACAGGAAATAATTCACCTAACAGATAACAATATTGCTACGCAGTTAACACCAACTATAATCAAACTATTGAAAAACCAGTTCGGAAGAAACTGAAGGAAATACTAAGGTTCACCAAGTATAATAACCAACCTAATTATTCAGTCATAATCCCCTAACATAGGATAAATCAAACAATTAACATGTAATAATAATAATAATATATAATCAATCAAGGTCCAATAAAGTAGATAAACCAAAAACCACAATTCCGTAACAAGTAAGAAGTTTGAATTACCTACACCACATAGACATCCTATTAATAACCAACACCCAATAACAACAACTCAACTAGTACTACCCCAGAAAATACTATAAATAATCAACGACCCAGAAAATACTATAAATAATCAACGACCAAAGATTGGGAACAGCACGGAAAGGGTTAATGCAATCTTAGGAAACCTTATTATAATAAAATTTAAACGTTACAGATTTAACTTTAGTATATTTATACATATTCACAGTGGTCCGTATGCGAGGCAGGTTACAAAGAATAGAGCCCAATCGTAAATTGAGAAATGAAGATACACTTCATTAACTCACTCCACTAAATACTGTATACAATCACGTATCCAATTAACCTATAATATGATTTGACCGCCTACCCCCATGGCAACATCCTTTGCTATGAACATTCAGTATAGTCCATCATGATAGCTATAATGGGACACACTCTTTCAACTTTCCCATAGCAATACCTCTTGAACCTAAACTTACCAATTTAAATGATATAAAAAACATAAAAAAACATCGTAGTCATCAGGTAATAAACAAGCACAAGCCAGTGAATTCTTACAAGAACTTGAGGGCGGAGCACCAGAAACTAATAGAACCGCAACTAGAGCAGGCCCTAAAAAAGGATTATTTTAGAGGAATCATTCATCAACCTGAACCAGCCCAATCACCCATTGCTGGATAAAAAACTGCAGCACCCAACAAGCGGCTAGTATGCAAGAATTACCACCAAATCATAGGAATAACACGGAGGATAATAAAACAAGGTTAGAGTAACCACATAAAAACTTTATAATAAATTTAACCTTACAGATTTCCTACTTGTAAAATATTTAACTGCATACCAGTAAATATATCTATAACATTAATATAGTCAATTTATTAGCAATCTTGCACTGAATTAATTCCGAAATTGGATTACATTATCACATACTAGTAAATATATCAATAACAATGATAATGTCAATTGATTGGCAATCTTATGCGAATATAATTTCAAACTTAAAATTATTTTCTACATATCATAAAATTGTAGTTTCTTAGTTTATCAGAAAGGAAATCTAGATAATTATTTGGAATACCTAAACAAATGACAACTAATTTAACTAACCTCTCAGATCATTTAATAATAATTTCTTAATTTAATTAATTATACCCACCTATGAGATATACATATATGGGTATGAACATAGCAAACATTTACATAATTTTAAAACTTTGCAGATATCCCCAGAATTGATTTCTAAGTTAGACTATAGTACTACATACTAGTAAATATGGCGGTGACGGTTTGATTTGGTAAAGTAATTGGCGGTCTTGTGCTGGTTTGGATTCGAGTTTGAGTTTATCTTATACTTATCTGAAAATGGTAGATTTTGATTTATCAGGAGGAAGATCTAAGTAATTATTTGAAATGCTTAAACAAATAACAAATAATTTAACAAACTTTTCAGACCAATTAACGATAATTTCCTAATCTAGCTAACTATGTCCACGCATAGGTTACACATATGTGTATATAATCATGGGAAACTTTTATAACAAAACTTTAAACGTTACAGATTTCCACCTTGGAAATATCGAATACATCATAAAATTAAATATAGTCAACTAATTGGCGATTTCACTCCAAAATATAGTCAACTAATTAGCGATTTTACTCCATAATATTTTAAATGTAAATTTATCTTGTGTGTGTCAGTGGATTGTAGATATTTGATTTACCAAGAAGGAAATCTAAATGATCATTTAGAATATTTTAACAATACAACCAATTTAACAAACTTCTCTGACCATTCAATAATAACTTCTTAACTTAATCAACCATGACTACCTACAACTGGTACATATATTTTCAATTATAAAAATTTAAACATCACAGATTTCCTCCTTGTAATATATTTCAAGTTACTTTAGTACATACAGTAAATATATTAATTAAAACTAAATATAGTCAATCAATTTATCATTTGGTGCTAAAATGAATTCAAAATCTAAACATTTCTTATACATGTCAGATAATCATAATTTTGATTTACCAAGAAGGAAATCTGGATAATAATTCTAAATACTCAAATAAATACAACCAATCTCACAAACTTCTCAGACCGTTCCATAATAATCTCTTAACCTAGTTTACTACACCCTCCCACAATTTGTACACATGTATGTACATCTGATAATTCACCACATTTTATAGTAAAACCGCTGAATGAACTCCGTGGCGGGAGCGAAACGTCCGGTAAAGCCAAGCAGGAGCCTAAACGGCACCCAAAGCTAATCTTAAATTAAATTATATTACTACATTCCAAACATCGAACATATTCCAATCGCTGAATATGATTCCACTTATTCATCCATTACCAGTTCCGGGAAGGTAATGCAACATGACAAAACTTAACGCTTCATTAAACCAAGTTCAATGAAATGTACCAATTCAAACATCTCTAAACTGATTCAAATCAGATAATAAATTTAAATAAATTCGCAATAATATTACAATAAGAAATACAAAACAATCGAGACTTATAATCTATGCTCATGATGATAGAATACAGTAATTAACGTACATCTCAGTGTCCAAGATGCTTGCTATAGTCAGGTTAATGTGGTCTGGTCTGACCTCGGACACACTGCATCATATATATTTCAATAAAATATAGTATGTTTTTAGCCCCCAGCACTTCTAGCTTTATGCCGAAAAAATAACATCCACAATAACAAAATAACATCTATAATAGGAAATAATACTTCACACTAACACCATTTTGGCTGTGAGGCTTTTGAACGGTACACAAGTTTCTAAACTGATTGAAATAAATGAAATACAATATAACTTAATAAAATAAAATTAAAATCCTTAAGTCTGGTTCGGGTTGTCCCATACTGCGCCCACACACAACCATATGTAGGAATGGAAAGTTGTGCACCACCCTACAATTTCAACCATCATATATATTATCTAAACAATAATGTAGCATGTGGTTTAAACCCCTGCACCTACTCTACAAAGTGTAGCAATACACAATGTAAAGAAAGTTCAAAATCTGATAGATAAGAATAAAACACTCTTTATTCACAGGGGTAACTTTATGAATAAGTTGCAATTAGAGAGAATTAGAAATATTTCTTCGCAAATGCGATCTTCAATGGAGAAGAGACCCTTTAATTTAGTTTTCATTCATACAGTACACAATCTCAAAATTTTCATCCGGTCTCAAAATACTAAGGAAATTGAAGTCTATAACATAACGTCAGCCAAAGACACGTAAAAGATTCCATTCTAAGAAAACACACATTCACTCCTCTATTTTTCTCTGTATATATAATTATGAAAAATGCAATGATCCCAAAAAGCCGCTACATCAAAGTAACGCATTTCTCATTATCAATGGGAAGAAAACTGCTGAAGTTCATAAAGTAAGAATAAGATTGTGAATATAGGCTTATTTAATCACCTTAATAAAATCTAACACCAGAAATAATCATAAATAAGCGCAAGCGCCTTAGTAATGTTCTCAGGAAACAGCCTTGAAGGCTTTTTATGAGTTTAAGGAAGAAGAATTGCGATGATTATTCAAAAAGCTAATTAAAGCTTTTGAAACACAACTTGAAAAAACTTCTTCGCCCATCACTTTTAGCATACCTTCTAGAGCGTTTCTTAAGAACAGCAGTGAAGCGTTTGCCTTTGCGGACATGGCTATGTTTAAAATCAATGAACTGGGATAGAAAAATAAGCGCTGCGAGCGTCCAGAGAAGCGGTTCAGGAGGATTCTTAGAACGCTTTTTATCCCCGTGCCCTGATAGCACAGAAGTACTGAAAATGTACTTCAGGTGGCCGGAACCGAAGCCTTCCAGCTCCAGGTGAAAAAGTATACGCAGTCGGGAAAAAATTCAGGGGTAAACACTAACCCAAATAACCACTAAGAGCAGGACAGGTAGCGCGACCAAAACTGAAAACCCCGTACTTTCAGGAGGGAAGCATCAGTTTTTCATTACTTTTATGCTGTAGTCTCTGGGGGATGTATTCGGTACTTCTAAGCCAATGAAGAGAAGCGCAATATTCAGGTATTTTTCAGTAGTTTTGTACCAGTGAAGAGATGCACAATATTCAGGCATATTTCAGTAGTTTTGAAGTAGTGAAGAGAACCACAATATTCGGGCATATTTCAGTAGTTTTGAAGTAGTGAAGAGAACCACAATATTCAAGCATATTTCAGTAGTTTTGAACTAATGAAGAGAATCACACCATTTCCAAAATAAAAAAATCTATTTTCTTTAAATATATTTAATATATATAATACTTTACTAATTAAATTTAGCAAGTTAAGAGCCCTTTTCACAGCAGTACATCTCCAGTTATAGTCTTTTCACTGCGTCAATGGCTTGTCAATTGACTCTGGTGAACCTCTAAAACGATAGATTGTCTGTAATTATAATTTTTTTTTTATTACAATTAAAAATATGTTTCTCAATTCTTACCAATTTATTACTGATATGTGAAATGCGCTTCACTCAGACGCATTTCCAATGGATTTGACTGGAAACGAATTCTGAATTTGTTAATGTAATGTACTTCAAGGCTACTTTAAAAGCCCTGAAGAGATGTAAACCAATTAGAATGGGACAAATCTATCAATATACTTTTATCTTTCTATGAATACTGAACTAAACCGCTTCTGTGAGTACTGAATCAGCCCTGAAAAGATGATGCAATAATGTGGGAGACGGAACATATCGGGAGTTGCGTTTTGTTTCATTTTATGCGTGTAGCTTTCAGTAGTGTTTCAGTACATTTTTACGGGCTGAAGTACATGCAGTTTCACCGATAGAATAAAAGAATTATGATTGTAATGGTAGCCCCTGAAGTCGTGCTATCAGGATGGGTACTTCTAAACACAATGGTTTTACTCTAAAACAATCGTTTATTTAATTAGGTCCCAGATAGTGTCATGTAGAAGTACTCTTAAAAACAGTAGGCTGCTATGAGAAAAAAGAAAGTACCCTGAAAAAAAAATATTTGTTGCTTTATACCAACGAATTTTTTCCATCAACAAATAATATTAGTTGATTTTCAGCTAATGAATCATATTCGTTAAGAACACTTATTGATATTAGTTGACTTAGCTAATCTTGTTTAGTCATAACATTTGTGAATTCAACTATTTCTTCAGTTAACTTTGATAATCTTTCGGAATTACGTATCCGAAAATCTTTTGCTTTTTTATCTAATATTCTTGTTGAATTAAATTATTTTTTCATACCTAATAAATTCCGAAAAATAGACAATATTAGCTAAAACAGTCATTATTTATTCTCGTCTTTAGAGACAACTATTAGAACAATCGACTAATTATAAATATTCATTCAATAAACTCAATTCCCCAAATTAACTAATTACTTTGTTGATTTTGGATGTCGTATTCCTTAAACCAAATAATGCATTAGGTGGAAAAAATAAGTAATCTATACTAAATCGATTTTGTTAAAATATACAATAAAATTGAAAAGTTCAACTATTTTTTTAGTTTATCATACTAATATGAATTTAATTATTTTTATTATTTATTTTTATATGATTTTATTATCTGCCCGCAGTTATTTTTTAAAAAAGAAAAAAACCGCGTTTGGTATGGGCAAAAACTCTATGTGTACTCATCAGTACGACTGAGAGTTTTTGCCTGCTGTAGACGCTGAAGGAAAGACTAATCAAACCCCATATATACACTCAGTATAAATTCTAAGTGTGAATTAGATTAGGAAAAAGTTTCTGAATTTTTGATTCAATGTATAAGTTGAAATTATGTGAATTGAGTTTCAACAGCTCCGAACGAAATTGATATTAAAATAATATTTGTCAAAGCAAAAGTTCAAATTTGTCGATTCATCAAATTTATAGATTGAAATTAAAATATTAGTTTTATTAGTTTTTTTTTTACACTAGAACTGGTAAGAATCATATAATTTAAATTAATATAAACTAGTAAAAAAGCTATATTTAGTCCAACATCAATTCTTACTATACCCAGTTGAATGCCCGTATGTTTATGTATGTACATATGTAATCGTTAAAGTGGTTTTACGCATAAGTTTCTAGAATATATATATATAAATATAATATAATGTTGAAGCGACAGTAAATATGCTTATAACTAATTTCGCAGGTTTTTACCTCATGAAAAATTTTTCAATACATCTAGAACAAATTTGTGCTAAACGTTTTCCCAGTACACTTAAAATATCGTAATTTTTGAATGATGGTACCATGGGTTTCGAGATTTATTCCATTTTTGAAATTAAATTTATTATATTTTTGAAAATGCCGTACATAGAATTTCAACTAATTATTATGCGTGTGTGTCGAAAACATTTTTATTTATCATAAATATGTATTACAAGCGAAATAACAAACTCAGTATTATCTATGAGATTTCATTCAGGCTATAAATATAATTATTAATGATGCAGTGAACTAAAATTTAAACTTATGGGCCGATTACATTATTCATATCAATTAATTAAATTCGTTACTTTAAAAATTGTAAGATTACATCATTTTAAAAAATCTATCATATTATTTGTTAAATTTATTAATTGCATTAATTCGCTAATATAACAAATTGTATTCTTAAAAACAAACAAATAGTTTCATCAATGATTAGTTAATTTATCATCATATATTTGTTAACTGAATTAATTGAATGAGAAGCTACAATTAAAGTATTTTCCAAAGCAACTAAGGGCAAATCAACTAATTCCAATTAGAAGTGGCAACTAATTAGCACTTACAATTTTATTAATCACTTAATTGTTTTTTTTTTTTTTGCGAATGATTTTGCAGGAATTACTATTGTGCTATCAACTAATCGTGATTTGTCGTTTTAGCTAATAATTGTTTTTTCATGGAACACCTAAAGGACAGGTCAAGGGAAACATAAATTTATGTTTTCACGCAAGTAAGGTAGGTAAGAAGTATTTAATTAAACGCGTATGTAATTTAGGTAAATTTCTTTCGGGCCATTAAATCAGTTTATACGGAAGAAAATTGTAATGCATTCGAAATCGAAAAATATCAAGAAATTCCATTCCGTTAGGACGGTCGCAAACCGTAAATTATTTCCTGTTGATAAAAAATGTCGAATTCCTACTTCGAATAATTAATAATTTATGTGCGCTCTCTTTGCAAAACATTGGCATAAATACTTAGTGTTCTTGTCCCTCGACGATTGATGCTTTGATCTTGTGTTTTTCTTTAAATCATTTCATCAGGACTATATATATGTATATATTTATATTATATATATGTATAGTTCATAAGCAAGTTTACACAAATGTATTCAAGAGTAGGCTTCTCGACGCAATAACGATATTGTGGAGTAAGATCGAGGTAAGATAAGATAAAAGTAGTGCCGCGTAAGAAAACCAGATTTCGGAAGTGCATTATTCGATAAGATGCGGCCTACTTCATTAAAACTCGATATGCACAGTGGATATGCAAATTATCTCAGGATATGATAATACTTGCTGCTTTTTGGACTAAAAGCACGCATGGAAAAAAAATCTGGGTTTTATTCATGGAAACATTAACCAATTGAATAAACGTCAGGTTTCTGTTCAATTCGTTGAAATTCAACTAACAATTTTTCGAAGAAACATTTGTTTGATTGTTTGTTCTGTTTTGAAGCGATCACTTGAATTCCATTTTCAGTACGTGCACTGATTTCTGAGAAATTCATTTCGAGGGTCGTACTTAAAATTATGAATCAATTTTGCCGGAAAGATTATTATTTTCCCATCTTTTATTCATCAAGCTATCTCATGGCTGGGTGTTTGAGCTGTGACCTACTACAACACAAAACAACAATTTATCAAATTAACAACTTATTGAACAAGCGATGATTATTATTTATGTAACACGGAAAATTGATTAAATGTTTTGCAAAGACAAGTATTTACAGAATGAACTTTTACAGCCGATAACGACGTTATTGACACCAGCACCGGAAGAATTGTTGAATATGATTTTTTGCAATTGCAAGAATGGCTGTGTATGTAGAAAAGTAGGATTACTATGTTCGACAGATTGTAGCCAGTGTCACGGCCAAACATGCCTCAATGACTCGTTTCATAATGAAGTTAAATGACGTATTTTCGGTAAAAACTAGACTAGACTAAAACAGACACGAGATTATATGAGACTTTTTACCCAGTCTTTATAGAATACCCAAAGAAAGGTTTACCCCAGTTTACAGCTTGTACGTTCTATTCCAAGGTTGGATGCTTATTTTACTGGGATATTTCAATAAGTACCCAGTTATGCGTACTTTCTTCTCCGAAAGTGATTAATTTTAGCCGACAAATTCTGGTTCAACTTGTTAAAAAAAAAATTAGAGAAAAGAATTTAATGAAATTTTGGAGAAAGCAATTTAATGAAAATAGAGATATTTTTATACATATTTTTTTTTTTTAAATTCTTACTAATGAAATGAAATGCAACAAGTAGAAATGCTCTTCAATAAGAGATGGATTCTAACAAAACTGTAAATAGAAGTACAATTAATCGAAAATGTTTTTAAATACTTTCTAAAGTAGTATGTCATAATATTAAAAATCGACTTATGGTACTGAATGCACTATCTCAAATTTTTCTGATATTTAACTAAATAGCACGATGCAATATCTGTGGAATATTTTCCCTCTTGCTCAGTTAATTTTGGAGTTATGATTTTTAAAATGCTTAAAATAGGTTGGTAAGGAAGAGCGGGGACAAAAGCAACAGCCTGGTGGAGGTAACATGCCCCCTTTAACGCGTACGAACATAATTGAGAAGTTTTGTTCTACAGTTCAGGTGCATACGCTGGTGCTTTCTCACAACGGTTACTTTCAGCGCAACATTCATATCAGTTGCACGTCGCAGAGAAGAATTTGTATGTTTGTTGTATTCATGTAATTCTCTTCTAACTTTGTATTTTTTTAGAAATCTATAGTTAATATGTATCTACTGGGGTGATTATGTGCCTGTTCATTCCTGAATAGTAGTTTTTTAACTCACTATATCTTATTTCCACAATTCCTGTATGGTTTTTAGGTAATTAATGATGTATTATTTTTAAAAGCATGATCGCGGACAAAAGTAACACGACACCTCTGGGTGTTAAGAATACAAGTAAAGCTAGTAATTTCTTATAATTACGTATTTATTTATAACATATATTTGAAAATGAGTCATTATAACAATCAAAAATATACAAAGCTGATATTATTGTTACTTTTTTTACTATGTATCAGAACCAGATTAACGCAAGCTCGCTACAGTGACACGTTTAATAGTAAACGGTCAACAATACATGCTTTTCATCACTTAGTCGGTGTTCGTATTAGTATGTTAAAATAAACATAAACCGAACACCGGATAAAATGGCATAGAACAAGAAATCTAAAAAAGTTAATTAGAACAACAAAATTAAATTTTACATGGACGTTTTTTTTAAAACATGTTTAGAAACGTCAACAAAAAACGCTCAGCCATATTATTAACAGTAATACACATTGATTTATTGGTTCAAACATCCTAAAGCTAGACCTTGAGGAGTTAACACGCAACAGAGTTAGCCTCCAAATTATGCCTACTATCGCAAAAAGTGATTTTGTTTATTAACAACGCAGAGTCAATTTACGCGTTTAAGAGTTCATGCACAAAAGTTACATCGGCGACTATAAAATATCATTTATTTGGACACAGAATAAGTAATTAGATCATGTTATTTTAAGTCACTTAATTTCTCAATGTTACATCATTGCATACATTACGAGGTGATTGTACTCAGGGAAGCATCAAGTTTCCCAGTTCCTTCATCGAATAAATCGAGCAAATATGCATGTTTGCATTTTTTGTGCACTTTTAACATTCTTAGCATACTCGCAATTGCAATTTGTTTTCTCTCGTATTTCTACATTCCTATTTTGCAATGTAATCGTTGTATGAGTTCGTTGTTTCATCGAACTCAATATATGATATTGTTAGAGTATGCAATAAATTAATATAAATGCACTGACTTAATAAATTAAAAATATAGTTAATTTTTAACCATCGGCATAATCAGTGATTTTATTTCAGTTACCTACTAATCAACTTGTTTTCAGATAATTTGGTGTAGTGGTTTAAGAGCCGCTGCATCCCCATCAAAGGCCAAGGAGTAACACCTTGACTTAAATCAGCAAGAAGAACAAACTAGTTCTTAACAGCGACCATGCGACATTTTTCAAGCGAGTTCGTATTTAGACGCTTCAAGTGATGCTCACAGGGTGGAAAATTTAATGAATTATTTTAGGGTAGGTGCCTGAGAGTAAATATTGGGAAGTTCTGCTAAATAGACTCGATACCTCGATACGGTCTATGTGTGTAGTGTAAAATAGAGACCAGATCTGGCTGGCGTATTCAAGCAGTGGTCTCACAAAACAAATGTAAAAACGCAATGTATGTTAGGATTCGAAGACTCTCTGGAGCAAAGTTTTATAAAATCCAACACAAAATTACTCTTTAATACCGTGTAGATTATGTGGCTAATAAAATTCAATCTATTGTCACATTTGACACCCAAGTCACAGACAGAAACCGCATGGCGAATCGAGGAGTCCGAAAATCCATAATCGAAAATAATTGGCTACTGATAAAATAAAAAGCAACTGGCCCAAATGAGTTCTTTGAGGTACGCCGGATGAAGCCTTCAAAACTCTTAAGATGGCATGTCGGAATAAGATTTGATATGTTCTATTGTTTAAATAAGACTCCGTCTATTTAGGAAACTCATCCTTTTCCATTTTAAAGAGTATCACGGAGAGAAATAACTTGCCGAATGCTTTACTAAAGTCTGTATAAATACAATCTATTTGGTACCCTTTTGAAAATTCGCCAATGATATCTGAGACAATTTCGAACAACTGGCTGTAGACCTGCCCGAAATAAACCTATGTTGGTTTGATGCGAGTAATTTCTTACAGGAGGTTGATAGTTGAGAGTAAATGATAGATTCGAATAATTTTGGTATGCAACATAATTAAAAATTTCATTTTTACTACACTTTTTTGATTAGGTGTGATAAAAGAATTTTTCTAAAGCTGAGGGACACAATCACTATCTAGTGTTTTTTGGAAAATAATTCTCACCAGAGCTTCCAGGGCAAGGCAGCAAGAATTCAGCAAGGCTGGAGCGATCCCATCTGGACCAGTTGTGCAGTCATTTGGAAGCCCATTAATATGAACGGGTATATTGTCTTGTGTAATTGCAGGGATAGTGAATAAAACGTTATGAGAGTCGTTTATTTGATTGAAGTTGCTATTTTGAGGTTGAAAATTTGACGAGGCAAATGTATTGTAAAAAAATGAAGCAAACATATTACAATTTTCAAATCGTCACTAGTAGAATTTTTGTCCTTCATGGTATTGGGATAGTTGTCTGTTTTTTCCTTCATATAAACTTAAAAAAGATGCGTGAGTCACTAAATAGTTTTGCACGCATACCTAGAATATACTAATCACAAAGTGTGGAGGAAAGCTCTTTCAACTAATTATATGATCTGAGGAAATTGCTGTGACTTATAATGTTTTTGTCCCGCATATAACTTTTCCACAGTTTATTCTTTCTATTTTTAAGACGTTTTAGTTCTTTATTGAACCATACCGTGATGTTTTAGTCAACCGCTGACGCTCGCGGGGAACACAAGAAGAAAATAAATTGAAAAGAATTATGTAAAATTTAGAAACGTCTTCATCAATACTATTAGAAGGCAGCAGTGTGTTGAAATCAATAGGGGTAAGTCTACTAGAAAGTTGTGAGAAGTCAGCTTTACTCAAATTGAGAAAGTATTGTGTTTCATCACAATTTATTAAGTTTTACTTTCATTGAAATATGTAATTAGTATTGGTATTTGTCAAGTGTAGACATTATAACTGGGCTAGGTTCAACTAATAAGTTACCCACGTCAGTAAAAAATACCAGGTCTACCTGCCTACCCATGTCATTCTTCTCATTACTGACTTGCTGAGATCAAGAGATGAAATAGTGTCGAGGAAAAGTGATTCCCTTGTTGTCAAGTTATTAAGTGGAAAATAGTCATTGTCATTTTCATTAAGTACCCGTTGAATATTAGGTATGTTAAAATCAACAATAAGTAGTAATTCGTCAAGAGGTTCCATCTGACCATGGAAAAATGAGATGTTAAAATGAGTAGGTCATTAATATTCTGACCTTTGTCATCAACAACATTTACGGAATCAGGAGGAATATAGCAACAAAGTATGTATAAGTCATATTTTAAGAGAGACAACTTGAGAGCAATGAGTTCGATGTCGAGAGTGTTGGAGAAATTGGGAAGCTCAATTTGACTGCAATTAATGTGGCTGTTACAAGCGAGGAGTACGCCACCGCCACGAACTTCAGAATCAGTATGTCCATCTCTTCTAAAAATTTGATAAGAATTGTGAAGGATTTCGGCATCGCGAAAGCCACGATGCAGCCAAGTTTCAGTGAAAGCAACTATGTCAAAACAATTTCCAACAGAGGATTTGAAGATTTGTGAAGTTTTTGTCCGAGTCCCCTTTACGTTTTGATAGTAAAGGGAGAGCGATTTGAGTACTTTATAGATATTACTATTTATTTTAACTGTATTACTAAGTTGGCGCCCGGAAAGTACGAATAGTTTAGTAAAAGAGCCAGAGGGCCAAAATGTGGGATCCAATAAGCTGTCCTGTACAACCGCTGAGACAGTTAAAACAAAGCATGCGACCGGTTTAGAGCATTTACTAATTTTTCGACAAGAAATAACATCCGTTGCGATATTTTTGGACTTAAGATACTTCAGGATGTGCTCACACGACGTTTCTGGAGAGAAACGGGTGACGAAAACACACGAAGCTTTAGGTACCGTTCTCAAAGGGACGCCAATACCATTTCCTAAAGAGGGCACAGATGCAGTATCATTCGTTATTATAGAAGCGTGTGTAATGTTAACAGGATCACAGTGTGCTGTAGATTGAACAGAGTGCTGGTTTGAGCGAATCGCCTTATTGGGATTATGGTGGCGTCTGCGACGGTTCCTCTGGTATGTAGCTGGTTTACTACTATGAGCATCAGATAGAGGAGAGTCTACTCCCTACTGTACGATAGGTAATGATTGAGAGTCAGATGATTCCTTAACCCCTGGAGTCAATTTCCTGACATCAGTTGCTATGGAGCTGATTAGCCTTGAGTTCTCGGAAACCGTAGATGACCAAGACTAGATATCGCCTTCAACTCGCCTTAAGCTACGCCGAACGTCTTCGATAACTGGAATGAGTAGCGTATTGTGTGAATTCTGCGTGACAGACGGAGAGTCATCTTTGGAAAAGAGTGCATGAATATCAGCTAGAGAGTCAGACAAATTTAGAACCTTTAAAGATAGGTTATGTGACTTTTCGAGCAATTTATCTGAATTCATACTTAGTTCATCAACAGTTTTACCATTTAAGGTAATAAGGTCTTCGGAAAATACATTAAGACCAGTCAAGTTCATAGATAAGCTATTAAATTTATCCGCATTGAGAGACTGAATAGAAGAAACACAGTCAAGACGTTCGGTAAAACTTTTTCAAAACTTTAAAGTGTGGCAGGGCTTTATATCCGAACATTCGCTGCAAGTAGTGGTGCTTTGCAGCTCCGTTTCAAGCAAGAATCGTGAAAAGATTTAACACATATACCATTACGTGCAATCATATCTTCTGGTTTTTTTGAAGAGCAGACTTTACAAGTCACTATGCTAAAGTGAACGCGATTGAATAAAATTTTTTAAATAAAATTTAAAATTTTAAATTTTTAAAATAAATTTTTCGGAGACAAAAAGCAAAGTAAAAATGAAAACTTGCAAAATTAAGAGCTTTGAACCGCAGTGTACCAAGCCGTTGAAAGGTTTGTGCCCGTGAAGTGAGTATAACCATAATATCGCTTAGTTGTCTCCGCTAAATCAAGAATTCAACAACGAACAGATACGGGGCGGAAATATAGTTCAAAGCAATAACAAAAGATTAAAAAAAATATATAAACACAAAATTATCATTAAAAAGAAGTACCAGCGATAACGAAGAAGATCTCAATTGCAGATAAAAAATGAACACAAATCATATACAAGCAATGAGCCTCAACCGGGAAACAAAAATATCGGGGCAGCTGCAAAGACTTATTTGAGTTAAAAGCATGTCAGGAGCAAAACAAGTAGATCACAAACAACACTACGGCACGGAAAAGTCCAAATTATAAAATTCCCCTCAAACACCAAATATATAAACGATCAAATCAATAAATTAACAAAAAAACACTGGCACGAAAACAGAGCAAAGAGGGCGCTAGAGACCGATTTGTAAACTTCATAAAGCGTCCAGCTAAGAATTCTGGATTGATTGTAATGAATTATAAGGATGAAAATGGCCAAAGTTCGAAAATTTCTTAATGGGGCTGAACGTCTGTATAATCCATCTATCTAAAATGTTTAATATGCAGTGACAGCGTACCATTAGGCCTAATATGTAAGCAGACGATTAACAGTATTGTCAACTCATACTTTTTTCATGAATTCTTCCTTCAATTCTTCACTTGATATTAATGTATGTTCAAAGTAAGATGTAATATTTTATAGTACTTTTCAAATTAGAAATCATTTTCTAATCATAAAATATTCTCATGTATATAGTCGATCACATGTCATTTATTACTTCTATCGAAAGAAACCAGCTTTTTACCCTGACTCAGACAACGACAGGAGTAATCGGAAGTGACGTTTCATCACTTCCAAAAATACGACTTTTTTACGAAACAAAAAAAAAACCATAGATAAAAAACACTCATGAGTATCTATCGAGGTCATACGTTCTGAAACTTTGTGCAAACAGAATCGAAAATGTTTGGATGACAGCAAACAAAAGTGGCAGTTAAAAAGGATCTCAAAGAGTATGGTATCAGAGAAAGTGGGTAGGCTGCAAATTTACTTTATAGAAGGAGCCTGGAGGCGTATTTGATGGATGGTAATGGCACTCATTTTACTGATAAAAAATTGCTTTTTTTCTCTTAGATACGCCTGATTACACATTTACATGCTACACACTACGAAGACTTGAAATGACAAACAGTTTGAAAAATGAAAGACTTGCAAAACTGCAGATATATTTTCTGGCTTGGAAATTGCTGAAGGATGTGTAGGAGAAAAATGATAGGCGGATTATTAGAATCTTAAAAAATTGACTTGAAATGGATAAATGCACTTTTTCACATTATCTGGTAAAGAGACAATAATAACTTCCATAACTAGTTATAAGATTCAACGTGCTTATATAGGGTTTCCCATATTATTATGACTTAGTCAGGTGATTCATCTCATCAAAGTCATCAGCAAAGATTTGTGTGACTAGAAAAGCGCGTAAGAGCAGTGAACTAACTTTTCATTTCAGAGAAGTTAAGGTGTGTATGCAACGAAGTTCTAGTGATTGCCATAATATAAACTACAAGGAGTTTTGTAAAAAGTTATAAAAATTTTGCGTAACTATGCAGGGTGACATCTGACACATGTCTTCTCTTACCTATTTTTCGGAATCTATATGAGGAGAGCTGCTATTGTATAACTAGGAATTAGGGGTTTGCCGAGAATCACGGAAGATAATGATAATGATATGGAAACTCATTTCGACTAACAATTTTTCGAACATTTGATGTTTTTATTCAATGCGAAAACTTCAAACAACCTTGGCCCTTGAATCTGATGGCAAAAAACTATTGGAAATTTTTCTAACGGCGCTACAGGGATCTAGAACAAAACTGAGTTAATTACCTACATTTGATTTTTTTTTTCTATATGACTTCTCTATGCAAGTTATATACCCAGAAATTACAATTTAAATCACCGCGTCAACTTCCTTTCCCACGCGAACTTCAAGATAAGAAACTCATTGCATTTCGCAACCTTGAAGTACTTGAAATAAAAACATGAGCAAGTGAAGCTCACATAACTTTTCATCTTTTCACACGCTCGCTTAAATTCTAAAAGAACAAAATGCAATTTCAGCATTTGTTTGACTTCATAGTTAAGTTGACTCTTAGTGTCTTAAGTTAGTTAGTTTTAGTCTTGATTCGTGTGTGAAACTAACTTCGTCGCTTTTAATAAAGTTGGTTCAATTTAACGGTTGTTTTATTTTTTTAGAACCAAAAGGTTTCGATACAAATCGATTAACGATTTGTAAGTGATATTATCTTTTTTTATTAATGATAAAGAAAGATGATTTGTTTGGCGCAGTCGGTAGGATTGCCAAACTAGTGTCGTGAAAAATTATAAGTGTAATATAATTGTTCAAGATCTTATAAAAAGATTATAAAGAATAAGATAAATCATTATACCATATCTAGTGAAGTGATTGGATCGAAAATAGAAGCGTTCCAATATAAACGAAAGTGAAATAGCTAGCAGTGAGTAAAATAATGATAATTGAGGTATTACACTCAATAGTGCGACAACTAGGTTTCTTTTAAGAATTTATTGGCAGAAATTTGATGAAACCTTATTACATACCACGAAAGAAATCACACAAACGAGTCAAGCTCAACACAATCCCTGAGGAAACGTACGACCAGATTCTTGTTGCAAACCAAAACAACTTTAACAACATCATGGCCTTGACTTTTACAAACCAAGATCTTATCAAGGAAGCTAGAGCGGTTCCAGTTTTTCGAGGAGATGGCACTTTTGAATTATCTCATTTTATCAGAGAGGTAGAAACCATCGGCGGACTAACTGCAGACGTAAATTTGAAGGCGTATTTACTTAATATTTTTGTCACAAAAAATCAGGGACCAGCTGCTGAATCAATACGGAGATTAGAAAGCGTAACATAGGATGAAATCAAAAAACAATTGAAAAAGTCATTTGGAGTACAACAGTCATATCTCAAGTTAAAAGAAGAAGCAGATGCTGTTAAATTTATAAATGTGAGTCAATATTATAATGAATTATCAAAAATTTTAGATAAGCTCAATCTTAAGTATAAATTAGATGACGATTCTCCTAATGAATTTAATGTTGCAAATAACGAGAAAAGTATTCTAGAAAAATTTCTTAATAAACTTCCGAGGTCAGATAATATGTACTTAAGAATAAAAGAAGTTAGGTCTTTAGAAGAAGCTTTTTATGAATTAGTTGAAACTGGAATTGCTACTAATCACACATTCACGCAAAGATACAACAATAATAACAGAGGTAATCCACATAACAACAATTTTAATAGAAATAATCAACAGAACAATATTAACGCTCTAAATAATAACCTTAATCGAAATTCATCTTACAATAATAACAACAGAAGTGATAATTTTAGTAGACAACAACGAATAAATCCTAACTACCGTTCTCAATTTCCATCTTATAGAAATAATGAACATAATTACCCTAATTCTTATAGGAATCAAAGCGGTAACTTTACCCAAAATAGATATCAGAATTCTCGAACATATAATAATAATCATAGACAAGTTGAGCCTATGGACGTAGATATGAATGTTATCGAAGAAAATTTTCGGTCACAGCCTCGGAACACTCACTACCGATAGTAGAATTTTCAATTTACAATAAAAAAATCTCTTGTTTAATAGATACTGGGGCATCAATTTCCATAATGAGTGAGGGGGTTTTTCCCAATATCAAACGTTTAAAATTAAAAAATCCAATCGAAATTTTTACACTATTCGACAAAACTGAAATAACTCATGAAATTATTACAGAAGTTCCGAAAGAATTTAATCACGAGGCTACGATGACTTGGAAAATATTAAAATTGAATAATAGGAAATTCGAAGCTATATTAGGACAAAATATTTTAAAAGCTGTTGGTGCAAAAATTAATTTAGATAGTGGTCATATAGAAATTATGAATAAAATAACGAAATTTAGAGATTCTTGCCCTTTTGAAGATACAGACGAATTATACTCTTTAGATCTAAATGGCAAAAAGATTTTTGACTACCTTAAAACTGATCATCTCAACAAAGAAGAACACGACATGTTAAAGAAAATCATTTCTGAAAATAAAGATTTATTTTACCGAGAAGGTCAGCAATTGACCAATATCGTTGATGTCAGACATCAAATTATCACGAAACATAGTCAACCGATATATTCTAAGATTTATAGATTCCCCAAGATCCACGAACAGGAGGTAGAAAAACAGGTTTCAGAAATGCTGTCGCAAGGAATAATAAAGCCCAGTAATTCACCCTACAATTCCCCTATTTGGGTGGTCCCAAAGAAATTAGACCAATCTGGGAAGCAAAAGTGGAGGATTGTAGTCGACTATAGAAAGCTCAATGAAATTACTATAGACGACAAATTCCCTATCCCAAATATAGAATCGCTTTTTGATAAACTCGGCAAAGCCCAGTACTTTACCACTTTAGATCTCGCTAAAGGATTTCACCAAATCCTTGTAGACGAGAAAGACCAATCGAAAACCGCCTTTTCCACACCACAAGGTCACTATGAATATGTCAGGATGCCATTCGGATTAAAGAATGCTCCCGCCACATTCCAAAGAATGGTGAACCATGTTCTAAGGAAATTCATCAACGTCAACTGCGTTGTATACCTCGATGATATACTGATATTCAGTACATCGCTCCAAGAACACGTGGATGTAATTTTAAAAATCTTTGAAAAACTTCGTGAATACAATTTAAAAATTCAAGTAGACAAATGTCTTTTCTTCTCAAAAGAATCCGAATATCTAGGGCATTTACTAACCAATGAAGGCATCAAGCCAAATCCAAGTAAGATCCAAGCCATTAAACAACTTAAGCTTCCGAAAACTCGTAAAGCAATAAAGAGTTTCTTAGGTATCACAGGCTATTACCGCAAGTTCATTAAGGACTATGCGAAAATTGCACAACCTCTTACGTATTGTCTAAAAAAGGACAAGAAAATAGAAACAAACAATCCAAGATTCGTTGAAGCATTTGAGAAGCTCAAAGAATTAATAACAAAAGATCCGATATTAAAATATCCAAATTTTAATCAAAGATTCGTATTAACGACTGATGCAAGTCAATTCGCTATCGGGGCAGTTTTATCGCAAAACGGACACCCGGTATCTTTCGCAAGTCGAACCCTTAACGATCATGAAACTAAATACAGCACGATCGAAAAGGAACTCCTGGCAATTATTTGGGCAACCAAATATTTTAGGCCTTATTTATATGGAGTTAAATTCACCATAAGAACTGACCACCGACCCCTAGTTTGGTTAAATTCCTTAAAGGAACCTAACTCTAAGCTACAGAGGTGGAGGATAAAACTCAACGAATTTGATCCCGAAATAGAATTTGTTAAAGGTAAGGACAACAAGGTAGCCGATTTTCTAAGTAGGATCGACGTAAATAAAAATGAAATCAACGCTCTAGAAACTAAAGAAAATGACAACCCTGATAATGAAAGTAATGTAGCTACGATTCATAGTGGTGTCGAAAATCTGGATGACCACATCCCCATTGCAGAGAACATCGTTAATAAATATCTCACACAGATTCACTTAGTTGAGAATAAGGAAGAAGAATTAGCGATCAAATACAAAAGATATAGGATAATATATATATCTAGGAAGGATTTAACAGATGAAAATTACTTAAACGATCTTTTACGAAGACTTATAAAAAAGGGACAACGGCGATATACTCTGAACTAGATTACGACGAATATTCAATCTTGCAGAAGAAATTAATTGGATTATTTAGCAATGAATCGAGAATTAAATTCGTCAAATGTACAAAATTAGCAAAAAACGTCGAAAACGAAACCGAGTTGATACGGATAATAAAAGAAACCCATGAAGCGACTAATCATAGGGATATCTTAGAAAACTTTTCCGAAATTAGAGATTCTTATTATTTCCCAAATTTAAAAGATTTCATTTATAAATACGTAAATAACTGCGATATATGCAACTTAGCTAAATATGATAGGAATCCAGAGCAGTACAAATATAATATAACAGATACACCGTCTGAACCTAATGAAATTGTTCATGCTGACGTGTTCTATCTGAAAAAACAAATATTTTTAACCACCATAGATAAATTTACAAAACATTTGTCATTAACCAAACTAAACGATAGGAATAGCGTAACACTGGTTCAAGCTTTAAGGCATAGAAACTCCTTATTTGGAAAACCGAGAAGATACATTTTCGATAACGAATTTGACAGCCTAAATTTAAAAGATTTCTGTCGACCAGAGAATATAGAAGTCCATTTTACTTCTCCACGAAGTCACACGGGGAACTCAGATATAGAAAGAGTTCATGGGACGATAAATGAACATATTAGAATACTTCATCTAACACAGCCAAATTTAGATACGGAAAGTATGATCTTAATAGCAGCGGAAAAATATAATAGCACAATTCACTCCACAACTGGGGTTAGACCGACAGACTTTCTGATGGGAAAAGTCCTAAATAAGCAAGAGATAAGAAATAAAACTCAAGAAAAAAAGGAAAAAATGACTACGAAGTTAAATAAAAATCGAAAGGATTTCAATATCCCAAACACTAAAGAAATTCTCATAAAAAACCCAACAGCTCTCAGATACAAAGAATTGCCCAGGTATAAAAAGATTAAATACCTAACAAACAACAATAAATTAACAGATACTAAAAATAGAAAAATCCATCCCTTTCGTATTAAAAGATACTTTAAACATTTTTCAGAAAATCGTGATGTTCCTGATAATAATTGCAACACTAACTAATCCGTGCCAAGCGGTAATCAACATCGAAAAATTAGAAACAAACGCAGGATATACTGTAATTCAGCAAAATACTATCCCTATAATAGAACACTACAATAAAATCATCCATATAATCGACTTAAAGGATATTGAGGCAGCAATAACGATGATAGAATCGCAAGTAAATATCACCTTTATAGCAGAAGATCAAGTCATTGTCGACACGTTAACAGAAAAGCTAAATCAGGTAAAACATACTTTTAAGACATTAATACCTTTGAGACAAAAAAGAGCTTTAATTAACATTGGGGGGTCCTTCTTAAAATGGATTTTTGGGACCATGGATGAGGAAGATAAGACGGAAATCGAACGACATTTAAAGGTGATCGACGAAAATACTCACAACACCATATTAAATTCTAATAAACAAATAAAAATAAATAATATTCTGCAACAAAACATAAAAACACTTCAGGATAATATACAAAAAAATCATCTACAAATGGATAAGCTCGCAAATCTCGTTGAAACGGATAATAGAAACATCCTAAAACAAGTTCATTATTTACAAACACTTACACATATAAACCTACTGAGCGAAGAAATCGAAAAGATACAAGAAAACGTCGTCTTCTCTAAACATCAAATTATGAGTAGATCTATTCTTACACCAGAAGAAATCGAACTCTACGATATCGATATCTTCAAAATCCAAGAACTTAAAAGTTCTTTAGCAACAATGAATACCAAACTAATTTTCATAATGCAAATTCCAGTACTAAGTCAGAAAAAAGCGACAAGATTTAGGATTTTACCATTACCTAACAAAAATAATGAGGAAGTAGATATAACAATTTCTGATGCAATAATTTTCGAAAACAAGTCATATTATCTTGACGAGGAAAGATACAAAAAGAAACTAAACCCTACTACTGATTGTATATCGAACTTATTAAATAATTCATATGATAAGTGTTAAAAGGTTATAAGACCAAACTCAGAAGTAATTGAAATAGATATAGGTCTAGTATTAGTAAAAAACGGGAAAAACGTAACTCTAACAAACAGTTGCAACGGAATCGAATATACTTTAAATAAAAATCATTTAATATCTTTTAATAACTGTACGATAAAGTTAGATAATACGAAATTCTATAATAAAGAAAGGGAATTTAAACATACTATTGTAATACCCAACTATTCAGAAATAAAGAATATCAATACAACATTGGAATTAAAAGATTTGAATATAAAACAGATAGAAAACAATAAAGAAATAATAGAAACTGAATACAGGAGAAAACAAGATAGTATAATAACATATACCAACCTGTCATTTACTTCAATTATCATTTGTTTAGTGATAGTAGTTTCTATAATATTATTTTTAAGAAGAAAAAGTCAAACAAATACGGAAAAACAAAATTTTGTCCAGGAGAACAAAAATCTTGAGGATGGGGGAGTTATATACCCAGAAATTACAATTTAAATCACCGCGTCAACTTCCTTTCCCACGCGAACTTCAAGATAAGAAACTCATTGCATTTCGCAACCTTGAAGTACTTGAAATAAAAACATGAGCAAGTGAAGCTCACATAACTTTTCATCTTTTCACACGCTCGCTTAAATTCTAAAAGAACAAAATGCAATTTCAGCATTTGTTTGACTTCATAGTTAAGTTGACTCTTAGTGTCTTAAGTTAGTTAGTTTTAGTCTTGATTCGTGTGTGAAACTAACTTCGTCGCTTTTAATAAAGTTGGTTCAATTTAACGGTTGTTTTATTTTTTTAGAACCAAAAGGTTTCGATACAAATCGATTAACGATTTGTAAGTGATATTATCTTTTTTTATTAATGATAAAGAAAGATGATTTGTTTTGCACTCTATGCTTAGTGGTATAAATACGATGGGCATTTGAAGTGTTCGCGGACAGAAAAACTTTAGTCAGAATTACAAAATTTCTTGTATTGCTTTACATTATCTCATCGGAGAACAGTGCTTTTATTCCAGTGGTGTTGAAACTTCAATAGTCGCTCTTTGTACTTAAATTGATTCAATTATATTTTTATAGCCTAGGTAAAATCATCAAGTGTACATAGAGAAACAATGATGTCACAACAGAATTGAGTGGATAAAATTTGTAATGTTCAACTGAATTTTTAATCTTAGCATATCAACCCGTTTATCGGTCTCTATATCCAAATTATAAGTCGAGACCTTTATTGAGCTGAAGCTCCAAATTCAAAAATGGCAGAGATCTTTAATACCTTTGGGTTTGTATATAATTCGATTTCGAAAAAGTTTGACATTAAAACTTACGCAAAGTCTTAAGATTATATATTATAAAATTTTATACTGATATTTTGACATAGTCTGAAATTAAAACTTTTGGCTGTCTTAGGTTTAAACCAGCAAAACAATTTTCACTTTAAATAAATTATATTGAGAACTCATTGGTCTTCAAATTAAACTAAAAAATTTTTGAAATTGAAAAAGTGGTGTTTAAATATTTGTGTTCAATCTAAACTAAAGTTATCTCTATTCGATGCAGTGGAGTTTAAATTTTGGAATAAATTAATTTGTTTTAATGGTTTTCATTGTGGTAGTATTCTTCTTGAAATATTACATGGGGGTTTCGAAAAAATGAAAATGTTTGTTTTTTCAATTATATTATGTATTATTTATTTGTTTAAGTTTTGAATTCATATAGGTATATATACCTATTTGGAATTTTATTCGGTATTATTGAACTATTTTGAAAAGCTATTTTGAATTTCAATTGTTGGCGTGGTTACTTGCATCACGTATATAAACTGTTGTAAAATAAATAAAATATCTCCTCCTATTTTATACATATAAAAGATACAAAAAAATTTAAGAAACAAGAGCATTGTTTCAATAATATTAAAATTACCTGGTACCTTACAAATTGTTTGTCAATATGAATTAAATAATATAGAATTGCTGCTGCTTCTTTGGGAGTTTTAATCTAGATATATGGTAATTTTTAAAGTTATTTACAAAATTAACGTTTTATTATTCTTTAATTATTTTTACATTTAATTAATTTGTGCTTCGTTTAAGAATATGATTGTCGAGATTTAGATTTAGATTGACTGTAGAATAGAAAATAGAATAGAATAGAAAAGCATTTATTGAAGAACCTCAGCTTACGTTACGTTACAACGTTAGGTACATCGAGTAGGTAATAGATAGTTGGTATAATCGACAGAATCAAAGTTTATAAGAAAACTAGCAAAGCAGCAACGAACAAACTCATTGCATTATGTATACGCCAAAAAACACGTTTCCTATATGGGGCGCCCTTTAATTTTTAATTTTATTTTATTTTTATTATTTGTTTTTATAGCGGCAATAGAAATACACACTCCGTAAAATTTTCCACTGTCTACCTGTTAAAGTTCATGATATACAGCTCGGTGACGGACGGATGGACATCGGAGGCTTAGTAATAGGGTTCCCGTTTTTACATTTTGTGTACGGAACCCTAATGCACCCTTTCGATGTGAACTCAAAATAAGGGAAAATTTAGCTTAATTTTAAACTTTCAGATTTACAGAGAAGTTAAGACATTGACAAAGTTTTAAATTAAGATGAAACTGATGTAAAAAGTTTAAAATTTTTACGTTTTCTTGTTTTTATATAACAAATGTCTTAAAATACCTTAAAACTTTCTGCAGGTTTTAAAAATAAAGTCAAATTTTTAACCGTGACCTTCTACCATCAATTGATTTCCACAAAAAAGTTTCGCATAGATTTCAACTATCAAAGAAAAATACTGTATTTCTAGTGTTACAACGAGGCTAGTGCAAATTTAGAGTGCCCCGCATTTCTTCGAAGGAAGCAGGAACTACCTGACGAATGAGAGCTTTACTTACCTTGGGGACATCGTTGTAACATTAAAGTCTTCTGATGAGCATATTCAAACTATGCAAAAGTTGCATAAAATTAGAAACTCTGAGTACTACTGTTGATCTTTTCTCTTAATAGTTATAAAAGACAGAAGAAACCAAACGATTAAGATACAATGCGAGGCCATTCTATTTTGATTTAGGTGCGACTAGAATGCAAGTAGATGATGGGAAAGTGAACTTAGTGTACTTTTTGAACAACTCCAGAACTGAAAAATAGTGTGTTAAAGGATGAAACTTTAAGGTTGTGCTTTAATTTGGTAGTTCTGACTATCAGAATTAAGCAAATCACATCACCGGGTGAGATATGTTTCAAGGCTACATCAGTTCGATTTCAACTTAGTCCTTACAAAAGGTTAGTAGGTGCTGTCAATTGCATGTCTGTTATTTTGGGCATTAATTTCGTAGACCATCCAAAAGATAAATGGTAACCTTGAATCCACATGATACAAAAACTAGGAAGTTGATGATGAAATATTATGATTCAGCCAGTATACAGATACTCTCGAAAAAAACCTTTGTTCCGATTCACTCCGAATTACACAGGAAAACCGAACTTTTGTTTCCTTAAAATATCGTGGACGACGAGCGTTGTTTTCAACATCTCTTTCATTTTCACTATTACTTCAATCAAATAAGCCGACCATTATTTTTTTTTTCTTCATTTTTTCAATAGAAAAATTATTTTATTTAATAGTAGGTATTATTACTTCTTATATTTTATAATTTGTATTTACCAAAATAAGTTTATCTCATACTTCGTACTTTACATGTCAGTTTCAATTAATTTCTAACATAAATCACTTGACTTGACGAAATTGTTACCATAATATAACAATGTTGTCAAATTATAAAATTACGTTTGTTTCATAAAAAATTATCATGACAAGTTGACAGAAAAACTGTGACAACTCTCCAAAAAAATACCGACAATTACATTTTTTTTTTTCCAAAAAATTGACATTTGTCACTAATATTCTTACAAAATATAAATTTGTGTGTTGTCTCTACTTGTCATAATCAAACATGTCAAATCATCTTTAGTGAGACACTAAATGTTGCCATTCCTAAAAAGAACAGAACGGGTTGTGTGACAAAGCAAAAGAGAATAGGTCAAATCGCGTATTTTTACATATCGTATCATTCCATCATATCAAGCCTTTTCTTTTATATCTCTGACATGAAACAAATAGATTACTGATAATCTCATACATAAATACCTTCCGGTAAGATCTTTGCTCCAATGTATGGTCACAGCTATCTGATTTGCCTGAAAAGTTTAGTTTTATGGAATAAATCTGACTCACAGAAGTTTTTTTTTTTTATGTGCGTTCGTGGACCAAAAAGTCTCTGAATTAAAAATAAATGAAAGGATGTGCCTATGTCTCATATAGGAGCAGAAAAAAGTAGAGATTATGAAAAGAGAAGATTGGATCATGTCATGTCTCTAGAAAGAAGTAAAGAAAAATTGATTTAAAAAGAGGAACCCCTTTAAAATTTTCTACACGAAAGAAAGACCGGGATGATGTTAACATGAATTGAAATATGTAGAAATAACAACGTCAAAACTATAAGAATAATTAATGCTTTAAATTACCTAACACAAGCATTGTGATGTAGATCTGCAATTGTACGTACATATACCTGCTATGTAAACTTTCACAACTACTTCGTCAAGGATAATAAGATTTGTTACATGTTCAGGCCCCAATTACACCTGCTGACAATTATATTATTATTTTTCAAAAATCTAGGCAATTGCCACTAGTACAGTAAAAGTGTGCGTTGCAACAAAGTTTTAAAAATGTGTTCAAATGAATTACGTTATTTTATGATCAGCCGACAACTGTAGGGCATAAAATCAACTCGATCTCTTTTGCTATCATTTTGAAACAACACATTCGAGCTGTTTATCGACAACTTCGACAAACGCAATCCTAATGTTTTGAAATTTTGGAACAAAAATTTTTGTTTTCTAGTATGCCACCACAGATATTGATTCAATTGTCTTTAATTCCACTTCGACATTGAATGGCAGGCACCGACATGTACATAAATGGACTGCTCGTTGCACCACAAATGTATGAAAGCAAATGGCACCACTTTCATATTCCTGTCGCTTTCCTTGACAGCATACTTTCCCACTGAATTGTAACGAATGCGAACGAGAAATTACTTGAGATTCAGCGGTATTTTCAGAACTGACAACTTTGTAATCAAAAGTTTCCTACCAAAACAGCTTTGTAAAAAACACTTCTTAAAATTTAATAATACAAATAGTCCCAAATACTTTTGTGGTAAATTCAGTAAATCCCACTGACATGCATATAAGTAAATTCCCAAATAATTTAAATTTAGCCCCAGTTTACGACAGTTGGTAGCATTGACGGTGGGAGCATACTTTCTGAAATCAAAACTGGTGCCGCATGAAGCAGGAGATCAGTCAGTCCATTTATATACATATATGTCGGTGATTGAAGGAAAAAAGTGTAAAGCAAACATAAACAAGTAAAAAAGCTAGAGTCGGTATAAACTGACTCTTATGGTACCCTAGAAGAATATGTAATTTCGAATGGTCACCCATCAGTGGAAGTTTAATTGTTCAAATGCTTTTTTGCATATATTTCTAGAACCGTTCCTCGGACAGTAAAAATGTTTGTAACAAATTTTATAGGATCTCATACTCTGAAGTACTTTTTCAGTATAATGAAAACATCTAGCCCGATTTAGCCCATTTTTGAAATTGTATTAGATATTGCTATGAAAACGCCATGTACAAAATTTCAGCTCTCTACGTTGACATGTTCTCAGGCAGTGTCGAAATATATAGTGAAAAACGAAATTTGTGTATCCCAACTCTGCGAAGGAGTTACTCGATTTGTCCCATTTTCCAACTAAATTTAATTTTTTTTCAAAGCTCATGTGCAAAATGTCAGCTGTCTAAATACACGCGGTCTCGAGTTATCGTGCGGAGAGACAGAAGGACGAACGGACGAATGGGCATATAGTCAGACGGATGGACAGATGAACAGACTGATAGACAGACGAACGGTCTAGGGTATAAAAAGAAATTAATAAACAGGCAATCAAAAGGGGAGAAAGACATGATTATGGAATACAGTGTTATCTTTTGCCTGAATGGGTCAAAATACAATTATACAAAGATTTAAAAACAAGAATTGAGAAAATTTTGGAATAGCACTTGCTCAACATCTTCTCAAATAATAATTTAGATTGAGAATAATGATTTTTTTCTACATCGGGCCAAATTACCTTCGCATAAAATCAATATTTCGGGAAATAGATAAATTTCTCGTTGATATTAGGGGAGATTCAAACTTTACGAAATACAGGACTGTCAGGATCGATCGAAAAGACATAAGTGTTTATCTCTCTGTGAACAAAATATTCTGGATTTGTCAGGTACTAGCTGCTGAGAATTTAAAAGTAAATAAGAGTTTTCATACCCTAGATGGAAACATACGGTATACTAAGTTTTTCATTCCGTTTGTAATATACAGAAATAATGCAGCAAAATGGGTTGAATACCATTAATTTAATACTAATATTAAAACTTCATTTGATTTTTGCATGTCTATCTGTCCGTCTTCGCGGCTGTCTGTTCGTCTGTCTGTCCCTCCTCACGGTAACTCGAGAACGTGTTTAAATTTTACATACAGGCTTTAAAAAAAAAAGTAAATTTAAGTTCCAAAATAGGATCATTCGGGCAACTGCTTCGTATGGTTGCCATATAAAAATTACGTTTTCACAGTATATTTGGGCACTGACTGAGAACGCATCGACGTGGAGAGCTTAAATTTGATACATGGTGTTTTAATAGTGATGGTAAATAATATTTCAAAATGGACTAAAGCGGACAACGCTTTATTGGTGTTGCCATACAAACCTTTGATTTTTCACTATATATTTGAAAACTGCCTGAGAACGCGGCGACGTGGAGCTGAGGTTTTGTATACAGCGTTTCCATAAAAATTTCAAATATAAATTCACAAATCAACTATATTGTGTAACACCTTCTTGGTATTGTCATACAAAACTTAGGGTTTCCACTTTATTTAACTTACTGCTGTTTTCATCTAGGGTATACTATTATTTGTATTAGACCACTTACAACTTTTCTCTTGTTTTGTTCTACTTTTAACGCATTCTCCAATATAGGATTAAAGCACTGACGTCTGATGTATGGTTATCTTGTATCTCTTAGAAAGAAAAATTGGAAGCGGTGGAGCTTATACATTTTTGAAAAATGTACTGATAACGAAATATACAGTTCATATGAACCGAATTTCTGTTAATTTGATTTGACAAGGGAAGAACGCTCGGATATATATTTATAGCTTTAATCTTTTCTTTAACCTCTTCTTTTTTTATTTATTGTTAATTTAATATTAATTTAGCTTTTCCTTTAAACATACCAACTAACTTTGTGTCATCAAAGATTTCAACATCCGAGATACTTTAGCCAAATAAATAATTTAAATTGAAATTGAATCCAATATCAATTGACTATCAAATAATATACCGATCCCAAAATTTCTAGACCAGGCCCCATAATATTTAACAAAGGAACATCTATTTGAATAAATGAATATCTTATATATCTATCAAAGGCTATTAAATTTCGATTTCTAAAACAAACGAATTCAGTTAATCTGCGATGGACGCATTAGTCAGGATAAAAATACCACCATGATCGGTGCTTGCTTATTCTGGTTATGTAATTCCTATTATCTTTTCCAATGGGAGGATAATCATTTATACTAACCGACAGACTGTTTGCTAATATAGAAAAGAAGGTAAGATTAAAAGAAAGCATTTCTACCAAGGAGTACTTTGCAAATTTATGGTGCTTCTAAAAAAAAAAACAAAAACAATGTTTGATGTAAAATATGCTGTTCTTCAAACTAGGATTCCGGTTAAATTTGAAATGAAGAAATATGTGGAAAAACTACTGGCACTACATTATTGATGAATATGTAAGTGAAGAATAATGTATGCGACGAATGTGATATTTTATGTGAGGTCAAAAAAGAAAATATTGAGCCTATAATGTAGGATTTATATTTTATTAATATTATGGCAAATTCGACTGACCTTTTATCCCAGCAATGTTATATCTCGTCCCAGCTAAATTATCTCACGTTGCCGGCTTTTCGAAAAAATCTCCTTTACTATCCCTAGATGCCACTAGGTGAAGCTCTTGGACATGACCTTCGGTAAAATAGGAGAGAGAAATTAGCACAAAAGAAGAAACAAACAGATTTTGATAACACAGACGACCACAAACGAAACCACCACCCACCGTGGAACAACCTTGCAAAAATTATGCTCAGGGCTATGAAACCTAGCACGCAGTGGCAGTGATCTCCGGATGTCCTATGCCTACCTTCCGTATGACGACCCGGAAAGAAAATCGGTATCATCTAGATCTGGATGACCTCCTGGAACTTGAAGCACTACATATTTCGGCAGGAGTGAAATCTCGACGATCACAATCAGCGAAGAAACTGAAATTAAAAGAAAAGACAATATTAAAAAATAAAAATAAAAACCAAAAATGAACAAAATAGTTATTCTAGAAGACAGCACATAACCTTGAAAAGTGGAACACAAATTTTTACCAATCCTAGACAATACACAAAGATGACATTATTTTTTTCGCAAACTATTTATTAAAATCTTGTAACTAAAGTTTTGAATAATATCAGTTCAATTGAAAATTTTCATTAAAATTAAATTTTTGCCCTGGATGGTACTGTTGGTATTTATTCTAAAGGGTTTTCCAAAAAGAGGTGTTATTCTGATATTCAAAGAAAAATGCCATATTTGGAGATAAATGATCGGATCTTTATTTCATTATAAAGAGGAAGGTATGCCATTAATAATGGAAAATAACATCAGCCAAATGACCACCACGACCACGTCTACAGGACCATATCTTTTCATGAAATTTTCCATAACCAAATCGCAAAGTGGCTGCCCTATGTCCTCGATAGCCTCACGAATTCCTTCTTTGAGGTCTTGAATCGACGCTGGGCTGTTGGGGTAGACCTTCTCTTTCACGTGGCCCCAAAAGAAGAAGTCGCAAGGTGTTAAGTCACAAGATCTCGGTGGCCAATTGTGATCACCTCTTCGAGAGATAACACGGTTCGGAAACTTTTCCCGTAAAAGATCAATGGTTTCGTTGCTTGTATGGCACGTAGCGCCGTGTTGTTGAAAGTAAACGTTGTCCAGATCAATACCATCCAATTCCGGCCATAAAAAATCATTAATCATCTGTCGATAGCGCAATCCATTCACCATAACTGTTGCTCCAGCCTTATTTTCGAAAAAGTAAGGTCCAATGACCTCGCGGGACCATAAACCGCACCAAACAGTCACACGTTGAGGATAAAGAGGCTTTTCAACAATAACTCTTGGGTTTTCCGAGCCCCAGATGCGACAATTTTGCTTGTTGACGAAGCCATCGAGGTAGAAATGGGCCTCATCACTCAAGATGAGCTTTCGATGGAATTCCGGATCATTTTCATGCATTTCAAGGACCCAATCAGCAAAGACTGGACATTGTTGATGATCGGCCGGCTTGAGTTCTTGTGTTAACTGAACTTTATAAACCTTAAGACCCAAATCTTTATGCAAAATACGGTGTAATGACGTTTGTGGAATGCCTAATTCCAAAGAACGACGAGGAGCGGACAAACCTGGGTTTTCTTCAACACTTTCGGCTACAGCAGCAATATTCTCGGATGTTCTTGAGCAACGTGCACGGGTTTTATTCTTCACATCACTAACTTGTCCCGACAGCTCGAATTTTTCTACGAATTTCTGTATTGCGGTCCGACAAGGTGCTTCACGACGACCCAAAAATATTCGAGTTTTACGAACCGTTTCTGCCACAGTTTCACCATTTTTATAGTGAATTTTAATAATTTCAATGCGTTGTTGAATCGTGTATCGTTCCATTTTTATTAATGGCGTAGTTTCCACTTGTCAAATGGCAAAAAATGACAGCTCCAAAAGTGACATCTACCGAAATAGCTGGCTAATTAAAATAACACCTCTTATTGGAAAACCCTTAGTACAATTGCCAACACAATTATTAAAATTAAAAAAAAAAAAACATTACTTTAGAGAGAGACACTTCCGTTTTTGAAGATTGGAACAGGACAAACTGAGCTAAGTAACACGTAAAATAAACTGTATATTTGCATGTAAAAATCGAGTTTTCTTAGTGTACTTTTTCCTGTGATGTTTCGGAGGTGTTCATTCGCCACAAAATTCGCATTGGACTTTCTCGATCGGCACGGCAGATCTTAGCTAAACATACTCAACTTATCCACACCACATGGTCATGAAATTGCTAATTATTGAACCACAAGAAAAGTGCACAAAAGTGCACACCTAAACGAATCCACATAATTAACAGTAGGTACAACACAAATTTTTGCGACACACGCTTTGGGCACAAACAATATAAAAGATAAGACTGCGTAGCCCAGCACGGTATACCACATCTTCCCATATTTGCACATCATACACAAGTAACAATTCATAGTTATTTTGTTACTAACGAACATAGCCATAACCACAAATTTTTCCTCAAATAGGAATGCATACACTCACACACAGGTATAAAATAAGATACAGGTCCGCAAGGGCAGATTCTTTAGAACACAACACATAACACAGGTGCGCTACAAAAGTGCGAGCATTTATTACGCGGTATGAAAAGAAACTTTTGACGAGATACATTTCACTAAAAATTTCATAAAACTTTGTGGAATATCACAGTTGCAGTAAGAAATTTGAAAATCCATTACAAAGCGTAATTGATCAATGATCATCGCTTGATCTTCATCACAATTCTGAAAACCTCTCGGTCCAGAATTAAAACAAATAATTTTTCCTGTAGATTGTTTGTACATATGCTAGCAAAATTGCTACGATATTTTCTGTTATTGAATTTAACAAAGTTTTAGTTTCTGTTAATTTTAATGAAAAATGTTATGTTTTCTCTATTTTAAATTTAACTTTACTTTTTATTGTTAATTTTTTTTAGTGATATAACATTTATTTAATAATATTATCTGTTTTGTTTCCAAAACTAAAATTTTGTCAAAACCAAACTCTTCTCTTCCAAATTGGAGGACATTTTAGAAGATATTCCTGATTAAATTGAACTGTGTCTGTTTTTTATAGAAAGTTTAAAGTTGTTGCAAATTTTTGAATGGTAATCAAAAATTATTTCTAAGGCGATTGCTAAATCCTTTAAACATGTTTTTCAATTTTCTCAAAATAAAAAAATTGAACTAAAAGAGTTTTGATTTTATACCTCACCCAAGAATATTAAGAAAATACCCGTACATAAGGTCGATCGCATACCGAGATGATAAATATCACAAAGAAATTTATGTCTCAAAGAGATATAAATCTTCTGATGGTAAGCTTCCGCATATTGCGAAAAATTCTCCTTGGAATGCAATATATGTACGAATACAGAGTGGAATCAAGCAGTGATGACGACGTCCCAATACAGTGGTAATATTTAAACACTATTTAAGATTATTGGTGAAAAAACTCTGAATTGTCAATTTAGAGAGAGTAAAGGTTATTAATAATGTCTTAGGTAAGTACTAAAAAAACGAAAAGACCAAGTGCGAGTCGGAGTCGCACGCGAAGGGTTCCGTACCATCGTACATTATTTAACACTACGTACCCAAAAAATCAATATTCTAGCATGATAACCCTTTTAATTTTTATCTTTATTCTATTTTTATAATTTGTTGCTATAGCGGCAATAGAAATGCATACTGTGTAAAAATTTCAACTGTCTTATTACGGTTCAAGAGATACAGCCCACTGCTAGACAGACGGATGGACGAACAAACGGGCAGAGAGCGAATGCATAGTAATAGGTTCCCGTTATCATCCGTTGGGTACAGAACCCTAAAAACTATCCGTTTAATTTGTTTAATTGTTGGAATATTGAGGTCCTTCAATTACTGAAATTAAAAGACTTGTTACATTCATATTGAATGTTGTTGGCACTTTAATATGAGCATAACTGTAACCAGTCATACCACTTATATCAATAGACTGCATTGATGAGTAGGAACCAATTTTTAAAGAAGACAAATATAAATTTTTCAACCTCGAATAAGGTCTTGCCTGACGGATGTTGGAATCTTCCAAAATGTCGCCTGTCAGATTCATAAGTTTTGTTCTAAATACCCGATTCTGCTTGTTAGTCATCTCATTTAGAAAAAGCGACTTCGCAAAAATAGCATGTTAAGCCTGGATTTTTGTTGTTGTTGTTTTTTCTAAAGAAGAAAGACATAAATTCACCATTATCTTCGATGTTTTTAGCCACCCTGTGGCTATTGGCTACTTATTTGAGTTCTCCTCTTGTCCATCATTTTCTTTCTTTATTTTTTCGATCGAAGTTTGATTTAACATATTCTCATGTTCATCAATATTAATATCTGCAAGATATGAAACTTGGTCTTTTGGTGTTTTCTTCAACCATTCCCATTGCTTCATTTCTGGAAGAGGAATAGCGTCTGAGGTTCGGAATTAAGAGATCATCTTTTTCACCAGGTAATAGTTTTTTTTTTTATTAATACCAAAACGAATTGCTGAACGATTTATTGTCCTTGAAAACTCTTGAAGGGGCAGCCTCCAACGGCTCTGAAAATCTTAAACTATACAAAGTAATTTGTGACAACAGGATTTAGTTTCCCATTGGGCAAAAGAGCGCTCTAAGAAACTCCCTGAAGCGGCTCCCTGGAATCCCATAGCGCTTCTTTACTCTATCCAAATTCTGTGCTTTTTTTTGCATAGGCATGGACACAGACGCAAGCGCGGCATTGCTGTTCTTACGAAGCGCTCTCTATCTAGGAGGTGTGTTCAGGCGCGGATCTAGCATTGAAATTAGGGGGGGGGGGTCATTTTACAAATTAAATCATCGAGCAAAAAACGCCGGTTCGCATGGCCACCGCAGTACCTACTGCAGTACTTGGAACTAGGAAATCCGCATTAAGCGGTGTGGATGATGCGTCTTTTGTAGTATACTCTTTTGTTATAAAAACTAATTTTTTTAATAGAATAGGGTGCAAACTGCAGGAGTCATTCAAGCCCAACATTTCTCAGTTTTACACACTGGCATAATATGGACTGCTATTTCATGCGGGTACAATTTTTTGTGTCAAAAATAGTTCATACGTCGGTGCCAACATTGAAAAATCCATTAGCGGAAAGTTGAAAAGTGAAACCTCTCGAATTTCTATTAACCCAAATAATTAATTTAAAAACATTTATTTCGACAAACCCACTTATTTATTTATTGTTTACAGCCCTTTCTCAGTTCGCACGTTACATAGGAAAGTGACCAACTCAAAAAATGCAACTTTTCAGGAGAGCGAAAAAACGAAAAGCTGTACATAGAATTAATTCTAGCTTAACGTAGTAATTGTTTGCTAAAAATATTCTGAACTAAATATATTTCTGAAGATTTATATAAAAGAAATTTTAAGATTTTGTTACCGCAGTTGGCGAGGTTAGCTGTTAATCCCGCATCCTCTTAAGTTGTGTCGCTTTTCTTTGTTGCGAAATAAATATTTTTACAAGTTTTTTTTAAGTGGCACAACTCACGATTTTTAAGAATTAAACTCCATACTTTGAACTTTGTGGAAAAATGTCATAACTCATAATATAATTTGTAAGACATAACTGCTGTTTTGTGGAAAAGTGACACAATTTAAAATAATACTGTTAAAATGTCGAAGACATATTTACGTTTGTTACAAAGATCGTCACAAGTCAAAAAGTGACACTGACGCACTATTCTATGAAGAATATCTCTGTTCTTAAGTAACAGAAAAGTGATACTATCTCTATCTAGCGGCAAAAACAATCTGATAGAAATATGCCAATTTCATGGTGTAATTAACTCTAAAACGACAAATTTTGAGTTATGTCACATTTCTATGTGACGTGCGAATTAGTAGTTGGTGCTTAGATCGAAAGAGAACGCTATATAGAAATGAGCCCACTTTCTGCAGTGTATTTCTATGGACGTAGTCAGTCCATATTTTAAATGTCAGTGGTTTTACATAAGAACGCTGCAAATATTTTAGAATGTTAGGAGTGTTAGAGTGTGTGAAATTGCCATCAGCAATTGATTCAAATTCCTCAGTTAAAAACAAAAAGTATTTCCCATAGAACGACTTGGGACAAATAAAAGTTTTAAATTTCAACCCAAGTCGTTTCAATAGAAAAAAGCCCCACGACAAATCTTACCTTCAGTAAGATTTGTCCAAAATAAAAATACGATATGTATGTACATATATACCTACATACATATCGGGCGCATAAAATTTACTCGGTGAAGATTTAAACGATCAAGTCTTCACCAAAAAGCCTCCTTTCAGCAAATTGTCGCGAGCGGCATACATTTTGGGTGAAACAATGTATGCACGATAGCAAGACGATGGCTTGATATTTATAAAAATATATAATATCGGTAGGCTGAACACTAATTGTAAACAGGTAAAGAAAATAGTAGTTGAGATAAGAAAAAATAAAATAAACGTTTTGTGAAAATAACCATAAGAGGAAGTTTGTGAAAGAAAAAGTTTGTGAACAAAGCAAAAGTAAAAAAAAAAATATATAAATAAAATAAAAGTGTGCGAGTTGTCTTAATCATAGCTTCCTGAAACGGCGTAGAGTGAATGCCTTCGACTAAGCTAAGCCCCGAAATATAACAGGAGTTAAGACTAAGTTAAGTTAGGGCTCTGATGGAGTAGCGAGGGAGTCTGTTTCGTGGCTTGGGAAGTGTTTCTCTGAGGTCCGAAACCCAAATTCCGAAAAAAAACCTATACACATACATCACATGCATGCAATAGTATTCATTGAAATAAATTTTTGTTTTTTTAAGTTTCGGAATAAAGTTTTTTTTTAAGTTGAATTATATAAATAAAAAAAGTATAAAATAAAAAAAAAATATTTTTTCAAAAAACTCAATTAATTAAATATTTTTTCTCAAATTTAGGGGGGGTCATGACCCCCCCCCCCTGGATCCACCACTGGGTGTGTTAAATAATGGACGAAGAAGGTTTTGAAGGACTCTGTGTCTTTTCAAAAGAAATTAAATTTTTGAATCATTGTCGTGTCCCAAAGCAATCAAATAGCGGAAAATCGAATAATTAACAACGCTCGAATTTCAAATATGTAAATCTTTATTTCACTCAAACAAACTGACCTATCTTAATAATTTAAAACAATCTAACCCGAACCGAACGGCAACTTGACACCTCAAACAAAAGCTACGACGCGACTGCACACTGAACGGCACCCGCCAGACCAGTCATTGGTCTTTTATGCCCCGATATTCGGAAGTACTTTCTTTGCTCACAACGCGGATGTAAACAAACGACAGCAACCTTGTCGTTTGTTCTACCGTTTGCAGCACCTGAGTCGCTTAGTAGTAAACAATCGCTTTACATAATAATTACCATGCGAGGTTAATTGTTATTGTAATCGTCGATTGCTCCACTAAGCGCTCATCGTAGCCAGCTGTTGAGCTAATCAGCGAAATAACCGGCAGTTGCAGAACAGTACCATGCAAGGTTACTGTTTAGCAATTGCTAATTATTTCTCTAAAATGCGCCCTTGGCTGCTGGAAGAATCTTCCTTATATTGGGCCACAACATCATTATAGTCCTTCCTCCCAATCTCGTTTTGACATACTTACTTGCGCCTTTGCTTATAATACCGTGAAATACAATAAGAGGGTATACCAAGTTTGTCAGTCCATTTGTAACGTACAGAAATAATGCTAGTAGAGCTAAATCGGGCAACCCCCTGTTGGTATTGCCACATATAAATTTCGGTATCAGAGTGAAGTCTCTGATTTAAATCACGCTGTTATATAACTAAAAATCCCAAGAAGGAGTAATCTATATAAATGAAATACTGTTCGTTGGTAATCGCGTCACTTCATGGCTGGACAGATTTGGCCTTTTAGGGCTTTTAGGAAAAGAAAAGTTGGAATGGGCAACCCTATTTTGGTATTGCCATACAAAGCTTTCGTTTCTATACAAGTAAAAATGAATTGTGTTTGTTGGTAATCGCATCACTTGAGAACGGCTGGAGAGCTTTGACTAAATGTGCTTTTTAAATGAAAAAATTGAACTCGGCAACCCCTTCTTAGTGTTGTCATTTAAAACTATACTGCTATACGTCGACGCGAAGAGCTCAAATTCTGTAGTTTTCAAAAAAATGTGAATTTAAATTCAAAAATTTTGTGCTCTTATTTTGTACACGCCGTTTAAAAAAAAGTACAGGTCCAAAAGTGGAGCAAATCGGGCTATCCTTTCTTGGTGCTGCCATACAAAACTTCAGTTTTTTACTACATATTTTGACACTGCCTTCCATGTCGACTTAGAGGACTGAAATTTTGTATACGGGCCCATTTTAAAATAAACAGAAACTTAAGTTCGAAAACGGGACCAATGGGGGGACTTCTTCATTGGGTTGCTATACAATAATGTTGTTTATTTACTCTATACCTCGGCACTTTCTGAGAACTCGTCGTATAATAATGTACCCACGAGTGAAAGAAGACGGCAAGGCAAGCGCTTGATAATTATCAAGCGATCGTGTTAGATCGTTAGTTGCGATAATTGTGGACATGCTTAATCACGTCCAACGACAAAATTTTTGCAGGATCGAAAATGCAAATTCAACATTGAAAATTACGACCCTGAACTGAGTATCTAATAAACCAAAGGGTCCCTGCGTTAAATTTTCGTGATCTTTCAGTGTGATATGGCGGCATCAGGAGGCCCGGAAATGAAGACCCAGGGCCGCTAGGCGGTTAACTGAGCCAGAGTCGCTTGAGTAAATCATTGAATAAAACAAACCGTTATTTTTCATTTATTTGATGTACATTGACCTTAGAAATAAGCAAGCAAACTTAGCTTTTTGCTTGTAATGATACGCTTAGATTACCATGCGACGAGCTCTCTTCTCTACGAAGGAACGGATTACCTCACTATAGTCCACACACTGCATTATTTCTGACTTTATATACAGCATAGATAGTGAATTGAGCCTGTTCTCATGTGGTGGACCTTAAATAGTTCTAGCGATGAAAGTG
Source organism: Dioctria rufipes (assembly GCA_963924295.1). Classification (NCBI taxonomy): domain Eukaryota; kingdom Metazoa; phylum Arthropoda; class Insecta; order Diptera; family Asilidae; genus Dioctria; species Dioctria rufipes. Next base: position 239,695 of record CAWUPM010000392.1, read on the forward strand.
ACCACTCTGCCGTGCAGTTTGACGCTGGTGTAAACAACAACATCCACATTTGGATAAATGTCCCAAGGGCCTTTTTCCTGGATGCATTTGAATAATTGTCAGCCTCAGAGAACGACGAATGAGCCCGGTGCAGATATTATTTTCCCAAAATCCCGTCTAAATCTCTTTAATAGAAGATTTGCAAATTCCGTGCGTCCTCGCGTATATCTCGAAGTTCAAAGCTGTGTAGTTTCATGAGAAAAACCAACTTTTTAATCAAGTTCTCGTAAGCAGAACGACCTATCGGATAGTGCGACTTCGATCTCGTTTAATTTTACTTCATCAAATGAGAATTTTTCCCCCAAAAAAATTTGCCGCCCTACTCTGCCTCTTGGTAAATCCAGTCGTAGGAACAATAAATAGAATTAAATTTTTTTAATGTCCGGTGTTGTATGTCTTGCATGTATATCAATTCGGCCCCTGGCGGGTCCCTTCTATAAGGTGGGTCCCTAGACAACTGCCTAGGTTTACCATTGGTGCTCGGGATGTTGGCTTTGTCAGTTTAGTATACGGAAATAAGAAATTTAACACAGGAAAAGTTGTGCTTTAACTATGTCCCCCAGAAAATAAAAACGTGATGTTGCGATCACCGCACAAGGATGCAACGGCCTTGGACACAAAGACTTCTCTAATGGATACGTAACAATGCTAATGATGGATATCTATAAAAAAAGCCGAGCAATGGGGGTAGGAGATAGCTTAGCGTACTAAATTTAAATTCCACAAACAACTGTGTCTTTTAATTTCTTCTACAAACCTATATTAAAAGCGTGCTCGATATTTTTAAGTTTTCAATATTTAAAGAGTACGATAGATAAACTAGCGGAAAGTTGAATATATACTAAACTACGTAAAAAGTCTTCTAGCGAATTAGGCCAATAGATACACTGCTTCTGCTAGTGTCGCTTGAAAAATATTCACTGCTTCTGCTAGTGTCGCTTGAAAATATTCTTTTTATGATATTTGTCTCTGATTAATTCGTATGCTAGTACAGAAGAAATTTAAATGAATTTGACAGAATACAATTCGAATTCAGTCTCTTTGTAACAAATTTGTAATATTAATCATTTAGGTGTGCGACCAGCCTAAATGTTAAAAAACATATCTTGGCGAAAAAGTCAAAAAAATTTATATAAATAATTTAATAAAGGTACAAAAATATTGCACATGTTTTCTACTTCTTAATTTTTAATAAAACAGAAGTAAATTACGGCAAAATTTTGTTAAATAACTTCTGTGAAAATACCACTTCATCGTAATTGATAACAAGCCACAGCCTCCAATTTCCACTAAACTGTCTCCGTGTCTATTTTGTAATTAAACCGGGAAGTAATAATGAACTTAAATAAAGGAATGGCACTGTATAGAAGATAATGGAAGGGAAGTGATAATTTAATTAAGGTTATACCTTAATTTTTATTTTAAAAAAGAGGGGCGGATCTTGGATATATGTTGACACTTACAAGATTATGAAGAGAAAATGTACATTTTGATTAAAGTAAAAAAGTCTTGGTTAATTTATGATGGTCGACACCGTACTAAACCGTGAGTACAAATTAAGTATATTGTCATCAGTATCAAGATTTGTAATTGAATCCATCTTCTTAGATTGATCTTTCTGATAAGTTGAGTGCATAATGATGCATAAATTACCTTTTGCATATTAAAATATTAATTTGGGCGGAACCAGAAAATTCAATGAGAAATACCTGAGTAAATTTACGTTTTCTATTAAAAATTGTTAAAACTCGAAGTAATAATTAAAGCAAATTAAAAATTTCTTTTTTATATACTGGTCTCAAGTTTGTTATTTATTTTCCGATACGCGTATTTCGGCTAACGAGGCCGGCATTTCTAAATTGAATTTTAGAGATTCATCTTTTTCGAATTCTTGGAAATTAAGGCATGCTGCTAAAACTTCATTTATGTTAAAACGAAAACTATAACGTTTAGAACGACGACCATTTCCTCTATTTTGAATTCATTTCGCTACGGCGGAATTTCGTCCAATTCTTGCAGGGATCACCTACGAAAACCATACCAACGTTACCAATGCAAACAGTTTTTATCTTATTTCAGGAAGTTTTAAGAGAATAAAAGAAAATCCCCAGAGAAATTTTAAACAGAGGTGGAGAGCAATAGGTGCAGTGGAGTTCTTAATGCCTGAGAAGGGGTCTCCGGGTTCTGCTAACCAATCCCGGGAAGAATTTTTCTGGTACAATGTTCATGCGACATTTTTATATTACATTATTTTTGCTATAAATCTTAACATAATTATAGTATTATTGTACAATTGTTACAATTGTATCTTATTAAAGCAAAAAAATGTACGAATTCATACTTAATCCTAAACTCCCTTCAGGAATCCTATTATAGAATAATTTGCGAGTGAAAATTGAAAGTTTTCTGTTGATCCTGATTCAACTAACACTGAGTTTATTCCGTCCTTTGTTCAAGGGCGGATCCAAACATTTGCTCTAGGGAGGGGGGAGCGCCCCAATCACCCTCTATAACCGCAGTGGCCATCAGTTGTGGGCCGCTCTGTATAGCTTTCTCATTAGGTTTTGGCATGAAAATTTCATTAGCATTCAGATATCGCCAGAGCTCTTTTATCTATATGATATAAGTTTTTTATCCCGTAAGGATAGTAAAATTTGATCCTACATAAAATTGACATTATATACTTCTTGCTTGCCTTACTGCTTGTGTTTTTCATATAAAGGTCGCTTGCATTTCGTTCAAACACCATAATTTCCTGGGCTTGACTGCAATTTCTTGCAACTTAAATGGTGGAAGAAATTTTCGAGAAATGCTAATTAGGTAGGGTTAATATATATATATAATCCTATTTGCCTTAAATTAAATATTTGCAGGACAACTGAATTTGAGATTAATTACCCCGGCTATGATAATTTTCCCAACATACTACTTTTTATCAAAATACCCGGCTTTTGTGAGCTTTCGATCACGAAAAAGTGCAACAATTTTACTTGTACTGAAAATTCCTTAGTGATGTAATTTTAAATTTTTTGAGAATAATTTATGACTAAAGAGGAAAAAATAATAAATGTAACAAATAACTATCTAGAGTGTTCCATTTAATCAAATTACATTTGTATATAAATTTTAAAATTTTCATGGTACATAAAAAAAGCATATTCAAAGCAAAGTAATTTAATTAAGTATTTTGATAAACATTAGGAGCTCCAAATTTAAGTTTCGGAAATTGTCATTCACTGTAGTATAATTTGAGCTGTCCAGATCTTCTTTTCTCTGTATACCTTGAAAATTTTAAAATTTATATACAAATGTAATATAATTTAAAAATTTAATTAAATGCAAAATGAAGGGAAACTCTAGAGAACTGTTATGATGTATTCATTAAGTGAAGGGAGAAATTAATGTCTATTTTTTTAATGCCGGTTTAGAAAGTCTTTTTTTTTTTTTGTATTTTCTATTTCATTGGATTAGAATATAAATTTTGATTTATTAGAGCTCTAGGGAGGGGCGACGCGGTATCCGCCATTGTTTGCTGAATATACCGCGTGAGTGCTTATGTCGCAATTTTATTGAATCTAATAATTATTCTTCTTCAACTTTATCTGTTAGTCTCAATGCCCAAATATCTCTTTACTGACCTACAGACAGAAAGTAAATACTTTACTGATTCATACGAAAACTAAGTCGTGATGGTTGTCCATGGCATGAGATATAATGTCGGAAGTTTTTCCTATTGTCTTTTAACTAAAAGTGTTGGTCTTATAATCAATAAAACGTAGGCAAGTACGTCCGTATATGTGTCAGGGCATTTTACATGCGTGCATACCTATAAGTTTTTGTTAGCCCGTATATCTTTAATTCTTCCTATCACATGGATGTCAAATTTTTGCTGAGCTGGACTATAATAACTACAAAATTGACCTTGTGTTTTATTATATCATTCGAGACATGCACACAATCTCCGTAGGTATGAATGTGTAGTTGAGCTTAAGAATTTCATTTTGGGGGTGTTATTATTCTGTTTATTTTAATTATTCTTAGCGATATTGTTAATTAAAATTATTTTGTTAAAATTTCGTCGGTATTCTTTTGACCTCTCTGTAGATCACAGAAGGCTGAATTTATTACAAAAATCATACGATTTCCCTGTTTTTCTGTTTTGTTATTAGAATATTATCAACATACCACACTCGATAAAATAAATACTTGAAAAAAACCAGCAAAACAACCATAATTAGAAGCAGTTTTTTTAATTATGTATTATTTTTAGTACTTAGATGCAGCCTCCATTTAACACATTACAGTACTCTGTTTTTGAGTTAGACAATACATGTTAGTCCCTCATTAAAGTACATACTACATTCTTTGTTTTGATTATAAAAGATTTGTATTTTATAATTGTTGCATAAACAAATTTTAATCTTAATAAACTAAATCGATTCTGACAATTTTGGTTTCGTCTAAGTCGAGCTAAATTTTGTACGCAAGTGTCTCTTAGCAAGACAGCTAGATCCCTTTCCGAGGATACAAAGAACAATTTTAATTTACAAAAGACAAGATGATAAAGAATTCGGTACCTGTATCGAAAAGTCATAATATACGAAAACATTAAGAAATGATATATATGTATGTAGTGTACATTAGAAACGTATCCAAATTTCATTTACCTACTTAATTTTATTATTTCATGAAATTAAAAACGAATACTCTATACTCCTGTGGGAGTGTAAATTTAAGAATAATCTCTAACACCTTTTTTTTTGTTTTAATAATTACTGCCAATAACAGTGTCTAGAACTGATTAAGTATACGTAAAAATCCTAAATTTTTATAAGGAAACACCAGCAAGGGGTTGTCCGAATTAATCCATCGATATATATTCACAATTCTTATGAAAACGCACCGTGCAGTTCTTTACGTTAATGCGTTCTCAGGCAGTGTCCAAATATGTAGTGGAAAACGATTTTTTTGTATGTCAGTACGAATGTGAAACTTGAAGCGCTCATTGTAGCAGATTGAGCTTCATGAATTTGAAATAGAGCTTTGTGTAGCTTGTGGCTTGTAGTGTGTAACTCTCGATGTAGATTGGACCTATTAGTCATTTGCTCGTAGCTCTCCGTCTTTGAAACGTGTACGACTTTTTCATAAATTTCTTATGTGTTATGTATATATGTAGTGTCGAAAGGTCATCTCATACCCATCACAGGAACGATAAGTATGGAATACATATTTATTTGAGTGTTTGATTGTTTAGAAAAAAGCCTGTAGCAGCCCGGTTATTATAATGCTTTTATATTTTTGTTGCTCCGATTACACATATAGATAAAAAAGCACACAATTTCGAGTTTTAAAAGTGTTATTAGCTGGGCTGCTTTCGCATATGGATCCGGGTCAGGATTAGAAGTAATTACCGCATTAAATTATTTCGATAGAGCGCTATGATATAAAATATTTTTGGAAAAAATGGAAAATGTTTTTCTTTTTAATAATTCTTATGTCAAACATTGATCCATATGAGCTCTATGTTAAAAATTTAACACTTCTTTATTTACATTTTTCATTATTCCAATGCAGTGTGATTGCAAATTTGTATTTTCCTAAAAATATTTTAAATCATATAGCTCTATCGAAATAATTTAATGCGGAAATTACTTCTGATCCTAACCCGGACCCATAATGTTTCTAAGAAATTGGTCAGCGATCATAAATTTCTTTTTTACTAACTTAACAAATTTTGTTCTAGGGTTCTTCCAGCATAGCGATATTGATTCAAGCCAGAGTTGCTCAAAATTTTTACGATTGTAGGGAAGGATTATATTTTTCTTAGAAATTTATTTGCACATTATTCTTAAGAATTAGAATGAGAATTGGTGAATTGATTCTTGTAGTTCACTCTTTCGGGCACAAAGGCACAAGCAATTCGGTTTTCTTATAATGATTTGAAAATTTTTCTTTAGATTGTTTATGCACTATTGGTGGCTGACCATGGCTCCAAAGGGTTATATTAGTTCAGGTGCCTTGGCTGGTCTGGGTCGCTAAAGATGTTTGTGGACCTTGGTAAGCATATACATATTACAAAATTTTAAAAGTGACTTCTCCCGATTTCCCTTCGAACATTTTTAGTTGTGACCCCCCCCCCCCCCAGGCTACGCGCCTGATTGTAAAAGTACCCACATACATATTTATTTCAAAAATTTGTAAGTACCAATAACCTTAATTACTTGCGTCGCGATTTCCATTCCTTTTAAGTTCATGAGAATTTCGACATAAGTTAATTTCGATGATCGTCTACAAGTGAGAATATTTGACATATAAATAGTTCCCCGGATTCCCAAAAGTCTTTTTTATTTTATTATGATTTATTATTATTTTATTAGTTCAGTTTATATCTGGAGCTCATGGGGGAACGTTTCAAAATAAGAAGAAAAAAACAAACATTTTACAAGGCCCGTGAAGATTTTGAAAGTATAATGATGATGACTTTCAATTTAATGTTTGGAATGATAATAACAGATAACAAAATATAATCAATTTTGAAAGTTCTAAAGATTATGATAACAGAAATTTTCTATAACCGATAAGGGTTAGCACCAAATCCTGATGATATTATCAAAACAAAAGCATTAGATTTGATTGAAAAATGTAGCAGCCATATACATATGTAAATCCTGCACTGTGGGAGGAACTAGGCCTTAAATCAGAATTCAAAAAGAATTCCTTCCATTAGAGATTTGGCAAATTTGATACCATTTTCAAGTTACTTTGCAGAAATAATAACAGCTTATGTGACATTTCCAACTTTGACAATTACTGCATTTATCGCTGAAAGAAGCTTTTCAAAGTGGTCGCAAGAAAGGTTGTCAGTTTGGCTGTTATTGTTATTTAACATGGAAAAAGCTCGAATTAGTCTTATAGACCAATTCTTAAGAAACTCTAGAATAATTTCGTATGGTCAGCTAACTGGAAAGTTTGATTATTAAAGTTCGTCGGGCAGTAAAAATGATTATAACGAAATTTATACGAAACAGTTACCGGATTGGTCCCATTTCCGAACTTAACTTTGGAATTTTTTTTTAAAAAAGTTGTGTGCAAAAGTTCAGCTTTCTACGGGAATGTGCTCTCGAGATATCGTGAAGACGGACGGATAGACAGACGAGCAGCAAAATTCGAAATAACTTTTAATACTGCGTGCGTGTTCAACCTATAGTGGTCTAATAGTATTATTTCTGTGCGATACAAACGGAATTACAAACTAAGTACATCCCATGATATCATCCAGGATAATAAGGATGTGAGAAAAATAGAGGACCAAAATATCTAATGGGTAGATTTTTTGGATTCTGCAAGAAGGGGACTTACACCATAGATTGGTCCTGGCAGCAGTAATTTGAAAAATTAACGGAAACCGGGTAACTCTAAGCAACAAACTACTTGGCCTTACTTTTCAGAGAGAACTCCTCACAAATTTAATCATCTTGATAGTTTTCGTTGGCGCGAGGTCGAAAAGCACTGTTTACCCAGAATCACACAACCATTTTCCCAGTAAAAACAATCTTCTGAATCCCGAACTTAAGCCTTTGTTTTAAAATATTAAAGTCAGCTCATTAGTTTCGTTTTCCGTATTCACACATTTTCATATGAATGTATGTAGGTAGGTATGTAGATATGAAGGGATGTACGGAACGAATGACATTTTTGAACCTTCTAAAATCTGCTATATCAGGACTTATTCCAGGGAAACATTTTATAACCCAATGTAGGGCGAACATTACCTGCTTAGGAATTGTTCTAGGGAGATTTGGTATGCTTTGCATGTAAAAGACTGCGGCTCCATAAAGAAATTTCCTATATACAGGAAATGGTTTGTCCTGTCTATTCCAAAAAAGTGGGTGGATGGGGTAGGGTTTAACGCATCATTTGAGTCGATAGTACTGTACATGCAGATTTTGTCTTCGTCATCGTTCGAATCGGATACCGTACAAATTGCTGCGGACCAAACTCAATAAAAATTTATGTAGCATGATATGTAGGCCTATAGGAGGCAAGCAAACCACATTTTAGCTAAAGGAGTTTTTGGTGATATTACGGCATTTAATAGACGATTTTACGCCTCATATTTTTTATTACTTGAAATTTTTTCCTATTGCTATTTACTCTGGGAACACCCCCATAGTAATTTGAGTTTCGTCGGTAATCAACTGAAAATGTCTAGAAGACATTACTTGCAGTGGGTAAAATTACCTACGTGAGCACTAAAAACAGGGATAATATCAAAAGTTATTTTGTGCACCGATATATAGGTAATCACTTGATGTCCTTTGAAATCCATTTAATTCATTTCTGCTCCCAAGCAAAATCTCTTCCAAATCAAGGAGGCTCATTAAATTGGCGATTTTGGAGTAAATTGAAGAAAACGAATTATTTTTCACTAGTATTAAATTTCATTCTTTAGTATATAACAATTCAAAGATTCAATCACCCACTTGTTTTGTTCTCTCCTGATTTAGTATGGAGCATAGGGCTTCCACATAGCTTCTCAATATGACTCTGTTCTGAATCATCCTTCTACCCCAGGTTTTCCATTTTCATCTATATATTTATTGACCGTCCTTCTAAATGCAGTTCTTGGTCTTGCCACAATTCTGGATTATGATAATGGCTGACAAGTTAATTTTTACGTAGGCCTTCCAGGTATATTTTTGGTATCCATATTCAATTTCTTTGTTTTATGTAGATCACCATGGGTGTTAGTGTGTTCCGAATGTTTACTTTGGCTTGAGAAAATTATCTTGCATTTATTTACAGTTGAGGCACATCGATCTCTCTTTAAGAACTTTATGAAAATGCTATTATTTAGTTGGTCAATAGTTGTTCCAGAACAGGCTGTAGGATGTTTGCTACAATACTCATACTAGTGTTAAGGAATTTTTCGGGGATTTCGTCGGTACCTTCAGTTTTATTGTTCCAAGTTTGATGATAACTGCGATTGGTTCTCTTCTGGATGGAGGAATCTGGGAGATACGGTTGTTGAATGTTGCTACTTCGCGTAAGAAAGGAATACTTGTTTACAATGATTTATCGGTAATAAGTCCTTACACCTAGCAGCAAATGTTTGATTTCTGAATATATCAGTCGAAGGCCCAAACTCTTCAGAATTTCCGTCCGGGAATGTAGAATTAGCTCCTTGTAACTTCTATTTATTCTCTTTTATAAGGAATAAAAGAGGCGGTGGGAGCTTAAAACATCTTTTTACTGAGGTGTTTTGTCACTAGAAAATCTTAAGTCGAAACGTTCGTAGATAGAGCTAGAGGAAAGTATTTTTGCTATCAAGTAATTTTACTAGTTTTCTTTTATGTTATTTAATTGTACTTGTGTAAATGTAGAATTAAAATTTTTTTTTCTTTTGTAGTTACGTAGCTTTTTCCATTTGTTGTCCTTGCTATTCAACTTCCTATTAACTAATTCGTGTTTGTAATATTGTTTGCTTCAAACTACAGCTGATTAGGTAATTTATATCATAAAGCAATTCACATCTTCAACTTTGAAATGATAACATTGTTTGTTAGCTAAAACAAGCTCACTAAATAATAAATTAAATTATTTTAATTTTATCAAAATTACCACTGCTGCTGTGAGCTTTATTTTGTCATTTTCTAAGTTTCAGCTATTATTATTCCAGCCATCCTCTCGTTTTACAGTAAAAAGTCATAAATAACTGAACTTCGACTCATACGATTCCTCATATGAGTACTAATGCAGCCCGTACCCTTAAAGTTTTGGCATCTGTTGCGACTTGTTACAACTTTTTCGAAATTCACATGAAGAAATGTCGTAACCATACATCGTTAAAGTCATAAGTGCTTGAGGCTCTACCCCGACGACGGAGCTCAACAATGTTGTACAGGAACAATGCACTTTTCAATAAAAGATAAGGAAGCCAGGCTATTTAATTTTGACTATGGGAGAATTTTTCTGTATTTTCTGCAACAAGGGTTGATCTTGAGGTGCATAAGATGATGCTAGCAAGAATCATGTAAGACGTCAGCTTATAATGGTCTCCAGTTTTAAAACTTGTCGTCTCTTCTCATGTAAACTAGTATACTCTTTTTTTTTTTTTTTTTTTTTTTTTTTTTTTTTTTTTTTTTTTTTTTTTGTTTTTTTTTTTATAGAGAACTACTAAACGAGGCCGGGGGACTATTTCAAATGACTTCAGTATGTATTATTCTTTAAAGGAAGAAGTTTCTTGTGACGAAAATATTTCTGGAGTATGTTATGCACATCGTTAAGATTCTTGTGAGCTTCCGCTGTTAAGGTTTTACAGACAACAGTATTGAGGATGATAGCTTCATTAGTTTTGCAATATACAGTGTTTTTGAGAAAAATAATAGTATTGTGGATCGGTGAGTTTTCCACTTCATTATTTAATAAAAATGGGAGTTCGTTACAGAATATTAATACTATATTACACATAGTATACTGCAAAACTGTGTAAGAGCTAAACATTAAGAGCATGACAAAATTTGAGCTAGCGAAAGAGCTGTGCAACCGGCTTATAAGTACGGTCAACACAAATTCGTAAGGTATAATTTATTAAGGTGGGTAGAACCCAGCGCAGCTGCATATTTTATCATTATTAAGCTGGTTATAGAAGCCAATGGTATGCCCGAACTCTATAGCTACTACTGCCTGACCTTAAAGCTCAGTAGAGAATCAAACGATTTTTTTCTTATAAATTTTTTATGTTTTTGTTTCGTTCAGGTAAACTTACGATATATAAGTCAAGTTCTCTCAGATCAGCCTGAACAGAAAACTGAATATTAAAAATTAAATTTGCTTTGGCTCAGCTTATCTCTAATAAAGTTGAGTATTATCAACAAATGAACCACGCGAAGGATTCTTGGACTCTGCCGTTCTGCGATATTGAGTTTGTTCGCATCCGCACAAAGTTGTTTTAATTACGTAATAATAACGACTGTCCAGATCACGTTCCGTACATTTTTGGAAGATAATCTCAAAAGTACTAGCAACCGTCTAAACAGGTAACGTCTGCTATTGAAATTTTAGTTCGTAATCACTGCCATACTATTATAATCTGATAATTTTGTGAGCCGAACACTCGCACTCTGAATATATTGGCACTGTAAAGAAATTCGCACTCTAAGGACGTTCGCAATGTGAAGCCAACCGAAAATTCTGTGCAAATGGAAGATCCGAGTTAATCAGACGGCAACGCGCTTTAGTTTAATTCCAGGAGACAAAGGAAATAATGTTAATTTAGGATATTTCAGAGGAGATGGAATACAATTATGATATCGAGAAACACAAAAAACTTATACGGAAGGAGAAGAGTTGAGTAGAATGAAGGAGGGAGTTCAATTGTTCCTGTAAAGATATTCAGTCTTCTATAAGCCCAGTAACCGTTGCATATAAGTGGATTTATCCATTCTGACCATTTGACCAGCAAGAAACAAAACGAAAATTTCGTAAACAAACAAAATTCTTAGACCATACATAGATCTGAGTATGTAATCGAATCCCATTTCGGATCGACACGGCAATCACAGTACTGAAAGTACAAAATAAAAACATATTTATGTTAAATATAGCAAAAATAAACAAAAAAGCAACTTTCCAATGGATCATTCACCACAGCAGCAGCCATTGACTTTTGTCGTCAAAGGTATGATAACAAGCATTCCCGGTCTTCATATACCGCTGTTTAATTTTTTTCTAAAGATCTGTCTACCCTGTTACTTTGCGCAGTATAAAGAGAGTTCTAGCAATATAAGAAAATTTTTGATTTCGGAGTAGTCAGCCTAGACAGATTCGCAATTTTGAAGCCTGCTTAAGGCTTTTGTTATAAAAAAATTAGGAGTATTGAATTTAGTAATATTTATATTTGAAGAATTGAACCTAATATATTCCATTAATACTAGAAATATTGAACTAGTAGGTATTTTGTCCATATATTTTTCATTACGAAAATATATACCATGTGCCCCACAACACGCCGGCGCCGCCAAGTTGAGAAAGGACTGAATTCTCTACTCAGGCATATAGATCCTACTTTATATAAATAGACACCCTTTCCCGCAATCAGCATTGCGTATTGAGCAGTCATTCATCAAGGACAAATCGGTGCTCCGAACAGAGCTGAAGTCTTTAAAGGAATTATTAATATGATTTGATTGTTTAGCATTATACTGGGAAGTACTGATTCCTAGCACATTCCTGTAAGCTGAGTTCACGCTTTTTGTATTTTCTAAATATCATTACAATGTACTAATAGTGTTTTTTTTTATTACATTTGCAGGTAAAAAATACGGAACATTTTTTGGATTGTTCTTTATTTTGAATCGTGAATCGAATTATTTTTTATTTTATTTTCAATTTTCATTTCTTGCTTGGATTATACATTATCTATTTTTATTTGGACTATCTTACTTTTTTTTTTCATTGGATCTGTGGTTATTAGTAGTTAAGAAATTTATTGAATTGAGTGAATGCAAACTATTGAATTTTGAACCAAACTGTATCGACTTCTTATTTGTGATCCCGTACCCCTTTCTTGTTCATGATTAGGTCATTTGTAGATTTTACATTAATAAATTAAGTAAAGGGCATAGCTTAGAGGTACCCCTCTTAGAAGTTCAGGGGATAGAATATTATGGAGTATTTTTCTCTTTGTTTACGATTATTCTGAAAATTATTTGTTCTATTAAAGAATCAGGTATACAGTAGTTTACAAAAACAAATGTTGTCGGAATTTTCATGACTAAGACCAAATTTGCAACTTGTAGTCTTCGATGCGAACATTACTTCTAACATTTCTAGAAAATTTAAAACCGTTGTTAAATAAAAGAAAAATTTCATGAATAAACAGGCTAATGTTTCGTAATTACGGCGAAGCTTTGAGTTTCAATAGGGCTTAGAAGGTTGAAGAAATTAAATACTTTCATTAGCGTTATGCACTTATAATTTCTTCTTCTTCGTTAATAAATCTATAAATTAACAAATGAAATAATTTAATACTTTGTCGGCCCTTGGCCTTTATCACAGCCTTACATCTATTAGGCATGGACTCTGCTAAATTTCGCAATGTATTGGCTGGTATGGACTCCCAAGTATCCCTGATCAGACGTTTCAATCCTGCAATTATCTCTGGTGGATTCCTTGTCACCTTAACTTTCAATACAGCCCACATATTTTCGGATTCGATTGACATCTGGGCTATATGGAGGCCATCTTGACAACTCGATGTCATTCTCATGCAGATAGGTCTTCATCTCTAAATTGAAAAATAAGCAAAAAGTTATTATCCATTTTAAAACTTGTTGCTCTTTGCAGATTAACTAGAAATATTTAATTTAACTAAATTCTTACAATGCTAATTACCGAAGTGTGGCATGGAGCATTGTCATGCTGGAAGGTAAAGGCACATGTTTTTCCAAACAACTAGATAACTGTGGGCTCAAGATGATTCTGTAGAAAATCCAAACACACATTCGCTGTGACTTTTCGGTTAATAAATTACAGTCGACATTTTTTCTCTCCAGAAAAGCAAGCACACACATCTTTACACCTTCCGTTTTCCTAGGCATGATCTTCTTGCATTCTTAACGAAGTCTTTCTCCACGCCTTCTCCGGACAAACAGTCTACCATCTCCAACATGCAGCTTAAACTTTGATTAATCGGATGAGATTACTTTGTCCCACTCGTTCAACTCATCTGTTGGGTCAAAAGTAGCTTCCTCATAGAACGGCGGGTGGAATTTTGGCCTCCGTTAATCTCCGCCTTGCAGTGCTTCTAGAAATTTTTGTTCCACATGCTCAAAAGAAGTCATGTCGATGTTCTAAATCTATTACGTAGACTCTGAAGCGCCAAGAATCTATCTTCAACAGGTGTTGTCTTCCGCACCCTACCAGACCCACTGTTTCGTTTCCTACTTCCCGTTCCACGACATTTTTTCAAATTCCGTGCAACAGCTCGTTGTGCACAACACAACCTAGCTGCTATTTAACGTGTCGACAAATTCTTTCGTGCCAATACCAACATTATTTCTTTTTAACCCTGCATTAACTATTCCCATGTTTTTTATAAATTTCACTCCAAATTCGCTTCAACAAGACGTATCAAATCAGAGATCAGCTAAACATTCTAGATATGGTTTGGATTGAGAATGGGTCTGTTATGAGCTTGTAAGCAAATACATAATTGTCAATAAAGAAGAATAGCTGCATATTGCCTATTGCTGAGTTGTTAAATACTGCATACTGCTGATACATATTTGTTGTAATGATCCTTTTCTAATAGCGCCTGGATGCGACATATTTCGTAGATGGTACGGCCTCGACCTCATTTGTGATGAAGAAACCTACCATACCGAAATGTGTGGCAATCCAATTACATTCACTTTCTTTCATTTCAATATCGATCTGCCGTGAATTTTCCTTCTTTCAAGTTCTTTGTCCAATATTTGGTCAAGCCAGCGAATTTGTCTTTGCCCGAAATATCAATCAAAAGAATTGCAATCGGCCCGTTTTGAAATAAAAAGCCGTCCACTCCTCGCAAGCGTTTTGATTCCACATAGTTGCAAAATTCCAGATTATTTGGTTTTGGAAATGTTTTTCACATAAATTTTTAGAACGGTTCCTCTGACAGTAAATATAATTATAACCAATTTCATACGATTTTATATTCTAAATAACTTTCCAGTTCAATAAAAACGTCTATGATTGATTGTTTTCACAGTATACTTAAAAATCTTAAATTTTTCAATGGCAACACCCTGAAGGAGTTACCAGATTTAGCCCATTTTTGAAATTCTATTTACTACTTCTATGAAAACACCGTGTAGAAAAGTATAGCTCTCTACTTTGATGTAGCCAAATTTATAGTGAAAAATGAAATTTTTGTATGGAAGCCTCACGAAGGAGTTAACTGATTTGTCCCATAATCGAAATTATGCGTAAGTACATTTTTTTTTTTAAATTCACGTGCGCACAATTTCAGCTCTCTACGTTCACCACTTCTCGAGTTATCGTGAGAACAAATGGACGGATAGACGAACGGACGGAAAGACAGACGGACAAACGGACATGCAAAAATCAAAATAACTTTTAATATCTTGTGTGTGTATCCAATCCATTTGCTCTACAATCAATATTCCTATGCGAGGTATAAATAGGATTTCATATTCTGTAGAACTATTCAATACAATAAAATCCTCTAACAATGATCGTTTTCACAGTATACATGAAAAACCTAAATTTTTCTATGGCAGCACTCTATAGGGGATATCCGATTTAGCCCATTTTTGAAATTATATTTACTATTTTTACGAAAACGCCGTGTACAATATTTAGCTTTCTACGTTGACGCGTTCTCAGGCAGTTCTCTAATATTTAGTTAAAAACGAAATTTTTGTATGGCAGCCCTACCTTTCTTGAGTGAATCTTTTTCCCAGAGTGGACATAAAGCAGATTGCACCCCATTTTATGATCCTCGTTCTTATGAATTTTTGTAATTAGAGAATTCCATTCAATCGTCCCCAAAAGGATGGATGTTTTGTACTTTTCATTGACGTTGGTAGGTCTATGTGGGTATGCTGATATTCTAAGAGCTACCTTCAGCAGCTCGTTTTACGTTTTGGACCTGATTTAGTAGCGATCAATATTTCCGGAGAATCGCTCTAGAGCTTATTTTCAGAGCCTACATGTATGGTACATGTTTATAACGTTAAAGGAACACTGCGTATATAATGTCACTGCTTGCACGCTTTCTCTTTCTAACGCGTGCTCAATCATTTTCCAACCCCTATCACTCCGAATGCAACATTTAAATTCCTTCTAACATTTTTGGAATTTTTGCTGATCCTTAGTAAGATTTTCCCTATTTATAGGGTCCTTCCTACTATCTATTTTCTGATAAATTTCATTCCTGATGCATTAATCCCATTTGTCTTAACGTATTTTTTCTGTTCCTATATTAACTATTTTTTGAACAAACAACTACACTTCACTGCTAGTCCAACTGTTATCCCATTTCATGCATTCAATAATGAAACTTAAATCTCTCGAAATAGAAGAATACGCACATACATCAAAAAGTCTAGATCAAATTAAGAAAACGTTAACCGATACGTTCTTGCATGGCCTCTCTCTACATGGGAGATGACTGACACATGTTCATATAATTTTCGACTTTCAGCAACAAGAAGCCGACATAAGATTTATTCGTTTGGCTTGCTGGGATTTTAATCAGATTATTGGAGCTATTCCAGTAAACATTACGATTGTCCTACGAATCGCTTTCTTATGATTTATTATTGCCACAAAGAGTATTTTTATTGCCGGCATAATAATGCATTTTTATCGCTTACGTTTAACTTGAGGGGGTAAATGTTACATCGCATATGAGTCGTGTAAGTGATTCATTTGATGATCGCCATGGCGACAAATATTCTTATATTCTTGCGTTTGCTTTTTCTACTAAACCGCACTTGAAGAAAAAAACAACTGTAAATGAGGCAATTTCCAAACGGAGAGTATTGAAATATTTTCGATAACGATAAAATGTCTCGCTCTCATCACATCTACTACTGTCGATCTATGCAATAATATGGCAATAAGAAAGTAGTTCGTACGCCAATCGTAATCTTCCCGAGAATTTAATTGACTTTGATCCTTGAACTATCGCCACAACATCGCCATGGCAATAAAATTCTCGTTGCCCTTTTTATCGACACAGAAATTTATCTCCACCTTTTTTGCTGGGATTAGATCTATAAGAATATAATCAGGTGTTTAATGAAGTGTTTGTTTTTGTTCTTCTAAGGAATGACGTGGACAGTCGTTGTTTGTACACCGAAGTTATATAATTTAGTTTTTACAATATCACATAGTAGCGATTTAAGGATTTATAATTCGATTTTAACCGAACGTTGACAAAATAATAACAAATCATGCCAACTGATTTAAAAAAAAATAAAATTACTTATTTCGGCATTGGCATAGCCAGCGTTTTATTGTGGGGGAGGGCAGTAGGGGGAAGACTGACACAATATTGAAGAAGAATATTCTTCACGTAAGTATTGTTTTTTAAAAATGTGTATAACTTTCTAAAACGTTAATCAGTGTTAAATCCAAGTTTCCTTACATGAAGCAAACTATTTCATTGATTACACTTGTTTTTTTTTCAACCAATGTATGCTTAAATTAAACAACAATAAGAATATTTCCTAAAAAGAATAAAATAAGAATAATTTAATAACATATAATTATATGGTTTTCTAAAAAAAAGTTCTTTCAAATTCATGGTTCTAATAAATTGTGAATGTATCCCCATAATAGCTCTGAAATTAGAAAATTATTTCTTCAATAAAGCTGGAATTGGTCTAAGACTAATTCTTATGCTACCCTTGATACGGGATTTATCTCAATTTTGAAATTATACTCATCATTTTTATGAAAACACCGTGTACAAAATTTCAGCTCTCTACGTCGACTCGTTCTCAAGCGGTGCCTAAATATATAGTGGAAAACCAAAATTTTGTATGGCAAGGCAATTCAACGAAGAAGTTGCCTGATTTATTCCATTTCCGAAATTAAATTTCCTTTTTTCTCGAAAAGCTTGTGTGCAAAATTTCAGCTATCTAAGTAAATCCGTTCTGGAGCTATCGTGAGGACGGACAGACATGCAAAAATTAAAATAACTTTTAATATTATACTTGGGTGTCCAATCCATTTATTTATACCTTCATTATTTCTATGTGTTACAAACGCAACGACAAACTCAGTTTACCCAATAGATTTCATTTAGGGTATAATAGTCAGTAAACAGTCCAGAATAAAGCGATGCGAAGTACACTCTTGTGGTGTGCAAGATATTCGTCTCTTAAGTGGTTGTTAGATACGCTTAAGTGGATGAAGATACAGCAACGAATTGATTTAAATGTACTTTTATTCATTTTTAAAATAAAGAAGAAATATTACTAGAGATACATATTTACATATCCATTTTCCTTATATAAATGACGTACAAAAAAAAACTTTAAACAGATTTAAATTATTCTTGCAGAATCTATCGCTGTTCAAACATACTCAACAATTCTTCAATAAGTTAATAGTGCTAACTTCAAAGTTCAATTTCTTAAATTCATACAAAATTCGCAAATAATTAATATTCATTGTGAGATAGACGAGATTTAAGCAGATCTGTATTAAATCATTAAACGCCATATCTATCGAAATATTTAGTCGATTCGATTAATGAAACGTATCCATTGCCAGTTACCAGCCCATTAAAACTAGTGGGGCATCTTTCTAGGTTGCAGATCTGCTGAATCAGCTCTTTAGCTTCAGATTTGCAAGGAATGGTATTATTTTCTTGATATTCGGCATTCTAGGGCTATTATTTTTGGATCTCCCAATTGAAAATACATGCACGTACCACTCTGTCGGTACCAATTTGAGGAAAAATTTAAAGGTTTTGCAAATTATAGTTACTGTACTATAGAAATAGAATGATTCATATTCAGAAAAAAAAAGGATCGCATAAAATTCATATATATCCATCCATTAGTGAACTTAATACCATATTATGGGCCAACTGATGATACAAAAATTAACAAGTTATGGCCGAATTAGCTCTCAGTTGGTTGCTTGCCTGCTTTGGCAACAATTTTCACAAATTTGTTCGTCTCAATTGCAATCGAAAAATGTCTCTTTGGAAATTTCTTTGCTTTCTCATTAGCACATTATTAAAGACTTTTCCCGAGGTGAATTAAACGAAGAAACACAAAAAATTCCTTTCGTTATTGATATAAATAATAATTGTATCACAAATGCGTAGCATATAATGAGAATTGAATTATAATATTATAATATCGGTTAAGTCTACAATCGAGTTCTGGCAGTTCTCCAAATACATATTTCACATTAAAATTGCTGGTAAAATTTTGTCATATTTAAGAGCGAGATTTTGCGTAATGAATTTCTGGTGTTGGTAGTCTATTTTTACATGAATTTACCCGCCATCCCTATTCGAAGCAAATTGTCAATTTGCAAAAAGTAAACAAAGGTTTTGTGCGGAGCATCTGTGGTAAAAAATGTTCTTTTTCTAATTTATTTTGAAATAATTCACATAATTAATTTATATAAATTTCTGCTTCTATTAACAAAAAAGGTAATTTGGATAGTGCAGTTGCCTCAAACAGGATTTTTCTAGTTTATAATCCAATTTATATTTGCAAGCACTGACCGAACACTTCATTTCTGTTTTTTTAATTGATATGAAGATTTTAACAGGCACTAGTGGCGCTATAAAACTTTGCACTAAATAAAGTTCAAAGATAAATACTTTTGAAAAGAATTGATTCCGTACTTGTGTTAAATTTAGCAAAACAATTTTAAGTTGACTAAACCTGCTCACAAAACAAAATCACATTTGACAATTCTGCACCCAGCTTTGACAAATCTTTCCTGCAGCATCTCACTTACTCTTATGTATAATCTCCTGCTCTTGACCAATTACGCTCATGTATACTAATTTTACACGATTCAACTATTCCAGCATGCTCTATATTCTAAGATCTGGCTTATCACCATTCCTGTTTGCTACATATAAATTCTAAGGAGTGAGCTATTACTGCACGGCTGTAGCCGGTCCGTTAAGGCCTTTTAATTTCCAGTTTTTATGATGTCGCCTTCTGGTTTGACGAATAAAGACAAAAAATGTGATATCGCTGATTTACATGCAACGAAACATAAGTAAATATAATGACAAGTGGCGGAATTTTCAAATTTACTCTCATGTAATACCGCGGTTTTGTGACACCAGTTTTTTCTGAGATATTGATATATATATATATATATTGTTCCAAAGTTGTTGCTGTATAATCCTATGTTATTTTAACAGAACATGCTTCTGTTTACACGCTTTGCTCTAAAGAGGGTGGGTGTTATCAGTATTGGGAGATCGTGGGAATTCCATATTCTGGCAATTTCTGCCATTAAGATATTGAAAAGTAGTAAATTAATATGTGGTAGCACTGATTACTTTGCGCCTAGTTGCTAATGTACTTTTATAGATATCTCTCCTATATCAATAAAAATTAATTAGTTTTCGAAAGTTACGTGAACTGAACTATTCCTTTTGGTGTATTTCTTATGCTTTTGGTACCTAGGATAAAAATGGTCGGAATTCGCATAATATAATAAGTTGTGGGAAAAGTTGTTATTATTGCATTATTTATTTTGATGCTTCAAAAATATTAAAAATTAAAGAGCTAAAAGTACCGAAAATTTTTATTTTATTGGATATTGGAAAATTATTCGAATAACTGTTTTTTAAACCCTTTAGAGACGACTGGTACAAATATGTTCCACTTAAGTTTATAATGCCCTGAAAAGTAAACTTCTCGAATTCTTGTCATTAACATTTCAACATTTCCATTTAATTAAGCGGAGCAGATCATATCCACTCAGTTGCTAAGGAAACATCGAAATGTCTTGACTTTCTGAAAAGGTCTAAGAAGCACGCCGCAAGGTTTGATACCCTTTGCTTTTTTATGGATACATGAATGGTCAACGTTCTGATTAATTCGAATCATCTAGTCTGATTCCTTGTAGATTCATTCCTGTACGCAATAATCACGCTGTAAGCAGCGCTCTTTCTTTCACCTTTCAAAATACTGTCGACCGTATACAGTAAAACTCCGTGATGCATTTTTATCACGAACTGTTCGAATATGAAACAGTCTACCGTCTTCTGCTTTTCTTCAGGTTCAAGTGTGAGATAAATCAGCACGTTCGCTACTCTCCTCGTGTCGTTTAATCCTTTTCATATCTCCATTCTGTAGTGCTGTGCTTAAATCTGGTATCCAGCTTGGCTTATTAATATATATGTATAAAAAATACTACTCCCCTAAAGTAGTTAGGCTAAATCGGACCACTTCATGAGCTTGGTTGAGAGCTAGTTTGCGTACCTCATTTGGAGTGCAAAATGCTTCTCCAGTGATTTGGAACCTTGAAACGCTGTAAGCACGGGACACTCATATTCGATATGTTTCTAGATTTTATACTCATCTCCGCACAGTCGCCGCATTTCGCAAGTCTGAACGATTGTCTACTAAGACAAATTAGTTTGCGTAGTTGGTGCTCAGAGAAGGGGGCGGGCAGGTGCCGCCAGTAGATGGGCTATCTGCTCTCGTTTCAGCCATATCGCCCGCTTTTTCTTCCGTACAGTCAGTTTTTAACACAGTTGCGATTGGTATGTACAGAATGTATGACAAAAAAGTAATTTTGTATTGTGAATAAAAATATACTTATATTAATAGCAATAATTTTTGGATATTATTAATATTTTCTACGGAAAGTAAGCTATTTTTATTTGTAAGGACTTTTATCAGTTTTTTTAATTCATGATGGATACATGCACCATCAGTAATTGTACAAAAAAAGTGGTACACGTCATAACCCGTCATAACACAATCCCACCTCCAGTGACCCAATTGTTCTGTTTAAGTCATTTCGAAAATTGCAAAAAGTGGAG
This sequence comes from Dioctria rufipes, assembly GCA_963924295.1. Lineage (NCBI taxonomy): Eukaryota > Metazoa > Arthropoda > Insecta > Diptera > Asilidae > Dioctria > Dioctria rufipes. The sequence goes on from CAWUPM010000392.1 coordinate 261,287, forward strand.
TTAAACCACACCTATTGCGAGAGAGGGAAATTTTGTTTTGTACGAACATGATATAGGTATAGTGGTTCCACTTTCTTGGTTATCAGATGTATGGAGAATTTAGGAAATGCATTACTTCATTATATTTTTAAGTAGGTCCTGTTATGATTTATGCATATACATATATATGGTGATAATTTATATCTGAATTTTATATATTCTACGTAGGTACGTTACTTCGTGATATTGACGTCGATGTGTAATCAGTATTTATCCTCTTTTTATGCACATAAAATAGCACTAAATGCAAAACTTCAACTTGATCAATGTATGCACATAATACGCATATAATAAGCACTCCATCAATAAAAATCTACATCTTTCAAATACTTCAATTTCATCATTAAAATGGCAAGAGAAAAATATTTCTGGGAAAAGGATGATTATTTTGGTATTTCCTATAATGCCAAAAGGATTTACAAAAAAGGCTCACAATAAATGCCTTGCATTTAAAATCTTTTATTAAAGTCAAGGAGGCCATATCTAGCAATAAAATGAAGCTATTTTTTGGTAAGATGTCTGATTTAACTGAGATGAAAGAGGACCTTTAAAATATGAAAAGAAATTCCTCGATATGAAGTGCTTTTCCTTTATGGCTGCCGGTTTTAAGTGAAGAAATAAATCAAAGATGCTTAAGCTCCGCATTGAAAACGACAGAAAGAAAGATCACTCAAAATTTCAGTTCTGAACACGTTCTTACCTCAGCTCTGTAAAACCTATGTTGAGTTTATAATTTCATTTTAGAGGAGTTCTAAATAATTTATTTGTAGAACTTAATATAAAACATATTAAAGTTTTCTTCTGGAAAGGGATTTCTTACATCTCATCTTATATTGTACAGGGTTTTCCAATAAGAGGTGTTATTTTGATATTCAAAGAAAAATTCCATTTTTTGAGACAAATGATCGGATCTTTATTTCATTATAAAGAGAAAGTTATGTCGTTAATAATGGAAAATAACATCAGCCAAATGCACGCCTACAGGACCATATCCTTTTCATGAAATTTTTCATAACCAAATCGCAAAGTGGCTGCCCTATGTCCTCGATAGCCTCACGAATTCCATCTTTGAGGTCTTGAATCGACGCTGGGCTGTTGGCGTAGACCTTCTCTTTCACATGGCCCCAAAGGAAGAAGTCGCAAGGTGTTAAGTCACAAGATCTCGCTGGCCAATTGTGATCACCTCTTCGAGAGATCACACGGTCCGGAAACTTTTTCCGTAAAAGATCAATGGTTTCGTTGCTTGTATGGCACGTAACGCCGTCTTGTTGAAAGTAAACGTTGTCCAGATCAATACCATCCATTTCCGGCCATAAAAAATCATTAATCAATCATCTGTCGATAGCGCAATCCATTCACCGTAACTGTTGCTCCAGCCTCATTTTCGGAAAAGTAAGGTCCAATGACCCCGCGGGCCCATAAACCGCACCAAACAGTCACACGTTGAGGATAGAGAGGCTTTTCAACAATAACTCTTGGGTTTTCCGAGCCCCAGATGCGACAATTTTGCTTGTTGACGAAGCCATCGAGGTGGAAATGGGCCTCATCACTCAAGATGAGTTTTCGATGGAATTCCGGTTCATTTTCATGCATTTCAAGGACCCAATCAGCAAAGAATCGGCGTTGTTGATGATCGGCCGGCTTGAGTTCTTGTGTTAACTTAACTTTATAAGCCTTAAGACCCAAATCTTTATGCAAAATACGGTGTAATGACGTTTGTGGAATGCCTAATTCCAAAGAACGGCGAGGAATGGACAAACCTGGGTTTTCTTCAACACTTTCGGCTATAGCAGCAATATTCCCGGCTATTCTTGAGCGACGTGCACGGGTTTTATTCTTTCCATCACTAACTTTCCCCGACAGCTCCAATTTTTCTACCAATTTCTGTATTGCGGTCCGACAAGGTGCTTCACGACGACCCAAAAATGTTCGAGTTTTACGAACCGTCTCTGCCACATTTTCACCATTTTTATAGTGAATTTTAATAATTTCAGTGCGTTGTTTAATCGTGTGTCGTTCCATTTTTATTAATGGCGTAGTTTATACTTGTCAAATGACAGCTCCAAAAGTGACATCTACCGAAATAACGGGCTAATTAAAATAACACCTCTTATTGGAAAACCCTTTATATGAAGCTTAATCATAATATTAAAGTTTAATTTTTAAGATACTTTTGAAAATATAGCTATTTTCTAATTTTACTTGAAGTTCAGTGAGGCCATTTGGTTGAAAGTTTAGTTGAATTTTGAATTGTTTTTAAATTTCCATAGAAAGCACAATACCGATTGATTCAAATTATGGAAACGAAAGATGGATTGGAAAGTGACCGTCAATGCCTTGATCAAACTAAAGGGTTTTCCAATAAGAGGTGTTATTTTAATTAGCCCGCTATTTCGGTAGATGTCACTTTTGGAGCTGTCGTTTTTTGACATTTGGCAAGTAGAAACTACGCCAAAAATGGAACGATACACGATTCAACAACGCATTGAAATTATTAAAATTCACTATAAAAATGGTGAAAATGTGGCAGAGACGGTTCGTAAAACTCGAACATTTTTGGGTCGTCGTGAAGCACTTTGTCGGACCGCAATACAGAAATTGGAAGAAAACTTCGAGCTGTCGGGACAAGTTATTGATGTGAGGAATAAAACCCGTGCACGTCGCTCAAGAACAGCCGAGAATATTACTGCTGTAGCCGAAAGTGTTGAAGAAACCCCAGGTTTGTCCATTCCTCGTCGTTCTTTGGAATTAGGCATTCCACAAACGTCATTACACCGTATTTTGCATAAAGATTTGGGTCTTATGGCTTATAGAGTTCAGTTAACACAAGAACTCAAGCCGGCCGAGCATCAACAACGTCGAGTCTTTGCTGATTGGGTCCTTGAAATGCATGAAAATGATCCGGAATTCCATCGAAAACTCATCTTGAGTGATGAGGCCCATTTCCACCTCGATGGCTTCATCAACAAGCAAAATTGTCGCATCTGGGGCTCGGAAAACCCAAGAGTTATTGTTGAAAAGCCTCTCTATCCTCAACGTGTGACTGTTTGGTGCGGTTTATGGTCCCGCGGGGTCATTGGACCTTAATTTTTCGAAAATGAGGCTGGAGCAACAGTTACGGTGAATGAATTGCGCTATCGACAGATGATTAATGATGTTTTATGGCCGGAATTGGATGGTATTGATCTGGACAACGTTTACTTTCAACAAGACGGCGCTACGTGCCATACAAGCAACGAAACCATTGATCTTTTACGGGAAAAGTTTCCGGACCGTGTTATCTCTCGAAGAGGTGATCACAATTGGCCAGCGAGATCTTGTGGCTTAACACCTTGCGACTTCTTCCTTTAGGGCCACGTGAAAGAGAAGGTCTACGCCAACAGCCCAGCGTCGATTCAAGACCTCAAAGATGGAATTAGTGAGGCTATGCGATTTGGTTATGGACAATTTCATGAAAAGGATATGGTCCTGTAGGCGTGGTCGTGGTGGTTATTTGGCTGGTGTTATTTTCCATTATTAACGGCATACCTTCCTCTTTATAATGAAATAAAGATCCGATCATTTGTTTAAAAAAATGGCATTTTGCTTTGAAAATCAAAATAACACCTCTTATTGGAAAACCCTGTATTTTTCATCTCTGAAGTAGTAAACCAGTGTTTAAAAATCCAGCCTTTGGGGTCCTTCTTAAATGTCACTTATTTGCTGTAACACGAAAATATTGTATTGCGGTCCGAACTACGCATTTGTTTAACTTTAATGAAAATTGTCCAGACGTCATTAGTGATTTGTTTTAATTATCATGGAAAATTGTCTCGACTTCATTAGTGATTTCTTTTAATTATCATGGAAAATTGTCGTTGTTTTACTTTTGCACTCAGGGTGACTCTGATCTTTTGTCGCAACTTAAGCGTATATTTTTGTCACATAGTTTGATATTTCGCCACAAATTTATGGTACTTTTCTATTCATCACAGCTTATTTTGATTTATCCTTTTCATAAAAAAAAAAAAAAAAAACAGGAGCCGAACCTTAATTTATAAAGAGGACAAGATTTGGACAAAGGAACATGAGAGGCCTACTTTTTACGTGAGATTGGATAAAATCTGTAGAGTTATAAATCAGTTGTATATACACTGGTGAAGAATTGTACTTATACTAAAACAGGGACTGCGCGGCGTAAAACTAAGGCAAGACAACAAGTCTAGTCCTCTTAACTAGTCACCAGCGGTGGCAACAGCTGACAATTAAGAACTTCATTTTTTTCGCAACTGAACGAGCCTGTAGTTTCCATACACAGAAGTCACATCATTATTGTCAATGGTGACATGAATGCACAAATATTTAAAAGTGACCCATTTCATAATGAGTGATCAAGAACTATTTTGTTCTCTATGAATTTTTAATAAGTCAAGGTGTTACACCTTGGCTTTTGATGAGAGTACAGCGGCTCTTGTACCACTACACCGAAATTAGAATCTGAAAGGGAAGCTTTGATTAAGTGAATTCAAAATAAAAGACAACTGTTTGCTACTAAAAACAATACTGATCGTTTATTACAGACCATATTCAATTTATATTAAAATTACACTTAACTAAGCAATTCTTAATAAGTTCATACCTATAACTAATTGCGAAAATCAATACCTACACACATATTTACTAATAACTTAAAATTGCAATAAGTTGCTTGGCTATGCAAGGCGATAACAAAAAAAAAACGAATAATGAAATAACTTAAATGTAAAATGCTTACCTACTTAAATTACAATCAGTCGAGTAATTCTTGCATTCTTCTCTTGCACCTTTGACTGGGTGTCATATTCATAAAAATATTTGCAATGACACATTGAATGCAAGAATTATTCGCTAGAATTAGCGTTATTGTTTTTGGGGGCAAGCGCCCGCTTATCGAGCAAGTACTTGCTGATTATATGCGACCGTTGACCCTTTTGGCGAGTGCAAACAATGAGCTATATGAAAATGAAAGCGTTTCTAAATAGATGTCAAAAAATTGCTGCATGACAGGATATCAAACAAAGAATTTTGCAGACGTTCCAATTATGACATTGAATAAAGAAAATGGAATTAGATGAGCTACACAATAATGTGCCATGCCAGCAAGAACAAACTTGCAACGGATCCCCAATTTCAAGCCGAGAATACTGGGAACTACTGGAGTGAACTGAATTTGCAAGCTCATGCACCACTACTTCAGTTTTCATATATTTGCAACTAATACCAGAAGGACCTAAGATAAAAAGTTCGTTTCCATAAAACCATAAAGTGAACAATTCAATCGAAGAACCGGATCAGTTTATCATTTTTAGACATCTCAATCCACCGGAATTAGTTTATATGTTTGCCACGTCGTGTTCCACATAGCTACCTCAAAGAGCCATAAACTAATAAGGCGACACGAAAAATGTGTGTTTGTTGTTCTCGAAATGAAATCTCTGCATGAGTCCACAGTTGCCTACCAATCACCCAATTTCAACCCATTAGCATGCAATGCATCATAAAGCCAATTACAAATAAGAAATTTATTGGCCACAATAATGTAAGTCCTGGTACAAAGTCTGTGCTGGAGTCAGGTATACTTACGTTGCCTTGATGATACCTGAGGAATTTGCAGAAACATTGAATGTGTGTAAGTTGCACCCTGTTATGAAAAAAAATAAATCGATAACAGACATTGGTTGGGCTCCGCTATGGTCGATTTGATGCTAAATACAGACACGTTTCTCACATTCATTTTATGAATTTGATAAGTTTCCGTTTTCTTACAAGATTTTGTGGTTTTATTTGTGGCAAATATCGTCACACCATTTGTAAACACATTTTGAGTACCCGACGAAGCGCAGCAAACCATTACCAAGCTCCTTGTAGTTTTAAGGGTTTTTTCTGAGGATATTTCAAAGTGAAGGATAACTTTTGTTGCCAGTTGTGATTTATAAACACCTCTAGACATAAGTGGAACACATTTTATGATTCCAAAAGCACTCGTTGATAGTTCCCTTGGGGTAAAAGGAATTGTTCTACAAATCTTTGAACAAAGTAAGTCGTTCAGAGTAAATACTTGAAGTTGACACCTGGACTGCTTTGGTATACAACGGATTCTGTAGACTTCTTCTTTCGTCGTTTTTCTATATTCCATAGAATTGCTGTACGTATTTTATATGAACGTGTTTCCAACAAAAGAATTAAATTTCAATGCCTACCGTGCCGCATGGTATGTGTTCAATATAAAACTTATGTTATTTTTTTGTGCTTTACGTCTTCATAGTTTTGTACAAGCCACCATGCTGTGATATACAACAACTATAATTGTAAGGGTAAGTTTAGTATGTAAAGTATCATTTCATCATAACAGTTAAATAAAAAGGGGAAACGCATATCCACGTTACAATAATTTGTAACTAATTAGTAATAAAATTTTCAACTTAGCGCAGACATGTTGACCAAGATGCTCTTGGTATAAGCGTGAGTATGTAGTGAACGTACCCATCATCACAAATCACACTCAACTTCGGCTTGCTAGGACCCGCCATTGCTGTGCGTATGTGACTTTAAAAGATATGATAATGGTGATATTTCGGAACTCTATCTCTCGTACTTCTTCCGCCGGCAATAGCAGACGCACCATCACGCACCATAAAAAAGTGTATTTTAATTTTAACTTTCGAGACGGTAAAATAAGTTTAGAGTAGAAATAAATAAGGTAGTTTTCGAGTTAGTAAAGAAGCTATGAATTCAAGTGAGACCTGTTTTTATACTCAAAATATTGAAGGTATCAGAAACTGTTGCCGGCCATCACGCATCTAACGTGTGCGACTCAACTGAAAATCACGTCGGAGCTCTGGGGCTAATAGGTTCACGTCATCGCCAACAAGTGTATAGCCAACGAATATCCATAATGGATGATGGATGATGATCGACTAAAGATTATCTCTGAACTAGGAAATATAAACAATTGCAAGTCTGTTATCTGGGGAGCTTATTCCAGACCTCGATTCACAACTGCATTCGATAATATAAGCTTCTCGATTTCCTTTTATTTTGTTATTCGTGATCCTGATCGAGCGCATGAAAAAGTATTATCTATTCAATTTGGGTAAATTAGATATCGAACTCCACTACCTGGCTAATTCTGAAGGTAAACTTGGAATTGTAAAAAAAAATATTGAAGGTAATTAATATCAGGATCAAATTTAGCGGGGGGAAAATCAACGTTTCTTGACACCAAAACTAATCACGAACGAAGCAGTCATCATCCTGTTTTGAAGAGTGCGACATATCTACCACTCGTACAGTACGACATTAATTTAAGTCCAAATCAAATCGAGCCGAATGCCTATTCAAAAGATAAACAAATCAGATGCAAGTGAAACTGAAACTCTGTCCACAGTTCAAAAATTATGCATTTATTAAGGTGTTGATATGATCAACATAGTAATGATCAGCCATAAATCATTCCAGTTCTTTCCTTATTGTATGCACTTTTATGTCTTGCCTTTATATCACATTTGAAGTTATTTTCGTGACAATGGTACCACTCCAGTTGTCATACTGAGACAGGTATTTTTCTCGATGAATTGACGGTTACTACCTCCTCCGGCTTATTCGACAAATTTACTAGTATACCAGGAATCTCTGATGAGCGGCTGTAAAATAAAGTTTGAATAGGAATTCAGCCGAATCCAGTAGTTTTACTCTTAAATAAACTTTTCAGTAGGGAGGTTATATACGATTTGGTCAGTAGTTGATTTTACGTTTCAGATTTTGAACCGCTTTTCACGGGAAAATTTCCTCTTGGCTTTCGATTAATTAGCTGGTGTAACTTCAGCTCTTGTAGCAGAGATCCGTCTGAACTTCTGGGTTCTTATTTATGTTTTGGAGAATACTGCTGACGATGGTATGTTTTGGTTGTTAGATCTGTTACGGAGTTAACATGCACCTTCATTACACTCTTTTCATCCACACTCTGCCATATACGAACGCTAAGTTATAATTATATTTTTATAGCCTCCTAGAGCTTCCAGATTCTTCTTTTCTAATAGCTTTGACTTTTGATTATTATTATTTATTTGATTAATTCGTTTGTATTCCGGCCATTTTAGAAATATTGGGGGAAACTCATGTTTTTTTCCATTTTAGGAGTGATAGAACTTGTCGAACGCCTTACTAAAGTCTGTATAAATACAATCTGTCTGATACCCTTTTGCAAACCCGCAAAGGGTATCCAAGACAAATTCCAACAAACTAGTGGTGGTAGACTTGCCCGAAATAAACCCATGTTGGTTTGAAGAGAGCAAATTCTTACAGGAAGATGATAGTTAGGAGTAAAGGATAGATTCGAATAATTTGGGCATGCAAGATAATTTTGCAATATCTATACATATATGTGTCTACAATTAGAAATTTTACTACCTTTTTTGTGGATAGGTATGATAAAAGAGTTTTTCCAAAGCTGCGGGAAACAACCACTATCGAGCGATTCTTGGAAGATAATTCTCAGCGGAGCTACCAGGGCGAGGCCGCATGACTTAAAAAGGCTGGAGGGATCCCACGAGGACCAATTGTGAAGTCATTTAGAAGCCCATTAATATGATCGAGTATATCCTCTTCTGAAATTGAAAGGATAGTGAATGAAACGTTGTGGAAATCGTTCATATGACTGAAGTTGCTATTTGGTGGATGAAAATTTGACGAGGCAAAGGCATTGTCAAAAAATTAAGCAAACATATCCTAAATTTCAGACGAATCATCACTAGCAGAATCCTTGTACCTTATGGTATTGGGGTAGTTGTCGTTTGTTTCTTCATATTAATAAACTTAAAAAAGATGCGTGGGTCACTAAATAATGTCGTACGCATTCTTTGATCATAGTCACAATAAAGTGTAGAAAAAAGTTCTCTGAACTCATTATATGATGTGGGGAAGTTGTTGTGAGCTATAGTGTCCTTGTCCCACTTTTCAACAGTTCATTATTGAACCACGGCGTGATGTTTTATTCAACCACTGACGCTCGCGGGGAATACAAGAAGAAAATAAATGGAAAAGAATTACGTAAAACTTAGAAACGTCTTCATCAACACTGTTGCAAGACAAAAATGTGTACAAATCCATAGAGGTAAGTCTACTGGAAAGTTCTGAAAGGTCAGCCTTTCTAAAATTGAAAAAGTATTTCTCTTCGTCATAATATGTGAGGTTTTCGGTTACATAGCAATGTGTAATTAGAAGACGGGAGTGGTATTTGTCAAGAGTAGGCATTATAACTGGGCTAGGTTCAACTAATAAGTCACCCGCGTCAGTAGAAAATACCAGGTCTAACTGCCTATCTATGTCATTCTTAATATTACTGATTTGGCTGAGACGAAGAGATGAAATAGTGTCAAGGAAAAGTGATTCCCTTGTTGTCAAGTTATAAAGTGGAAGATAGTCATCGTCATCATCATTAAGTACCCATTGTATATTGGGTAGGTTAAAATTACCAATAAGTAGTAATTCCTTAAGAGGTTACATAACACCATGGATAAAATTAGATGTTAAAATGAGTAGGCCATAATTATTCTGACCTTTGTCGTCGACGATATTTATGGAGTCTGGAGGAATATAGCAACAAAGTATGTATAAGTCATATTTCAAGAGAGACATCTTAAGAACTATAAGTTCAACTTGGCTGCAATTTAAGTGGTTTTTACAGGCGAGGAGTACGCCACCGCCACGAGCTTCAGAATCAGTATACCAATCACTTCTAAAAATATGATAAGAATTTCTAAATATTTCAGCATCGCGAAAACCATGATGGAGCCAAGTTTCAGTGAAAGTAACTATATCAAAACAATTTGCAACAGAGGACTTAAAGATTTCTGCAGTATTTGTCCGAATCCCCCTTACGTTTTGATATCGCTACTAATTTTAGCTGTACTTCTATGTTGGTGGCCAGAAGGTACGAACAATTTGGTAAAAGCGCCAGAGGGCAAAAGTGTGGGATCCAATAACTTATCCTGCTCATCTGCGGACACAGTTTGAAAAAAAAATGCAACAGGTTTAGAGGATTTACTAATTTTTCTACAAGAAATACCATCTGTTGCAATATTCTTGGACTTCAAATACTTCAATAAGCCCTCGCACGTCGTTTCTGGAGAGAAACGGGTGACAAAAACACTCGAAGGTTTAGGTACCGTTCTCAAAGAGGCACCAATCCCATTTCCTAGTGAAGACAGAGATGAAGTGTCATTCGATAATGTGGAATACTCACTTCAGCTACAGAAGCAGATGTAACGAGAGCCAGACCACCGCATGCTGTAGATTGAACAGAGTCCTGATTTGAAATAACCGCCTCATTCGGGCTATGTTGGCGTCTTCGGCGGTTCCTCTGCTTTTTGGCTGGTTTACTACTATGTGAATTAAGTACGAGACGGTTAGAGCCCACTCCTTGCTGCACGAGAGGTGATGGTTGAGAGTCAGACAATTCCATATCCACTGGAGATAATTTCTTGACAGCAGTCGCCATGGAGCTGATAAGTCTCGAGTTTTCGAAAATAGCAGATACCCAAGACCCGATATCGCCTTCAACACGCCTTAAACTACGCCGAACGTCGTCGATTACTGGGTCGATTACTGGAATAAGTAACGTGCTGTTGGAATTCTGAGACGCAAATGATGAGTCTTTGGCTAATACTGCATTAGCGTCAACCAATGAGTCAGAAAAAATTTTGAACTTTTATGAGACTTTTCAAGGAGTGCGTCTGAACACATGGTCAATACATCCACAAGTTTTAACAGCTTATCAATTTTACCATTTAAAACATTAATGTCAACGGAAAATATTTCGAGACCAGTCCAGTTCATAGGTAAGCTATTAAATTCATCCGCAATGAGAGACTGAACGGTACAGAAAGAGTCAAGAAATTCGGTAAAGCTTTTTAAAAACCTTAGTGTGTGGCAGGGCTTTATAAGTCCAGGAGTAGGAGTTCTCTTCTTTACCACTGTACCAAATCACATTTTGGAAATAGTGAAAGTAGTTAAAATAGAGAATAAACTCAGATAAGTGTCCAGAGTTTTCTTATTTTAGAGCCAATTTTCTTTGTGTTTTCCTTGCAGACTCTTCTTTGAAATGTTCTTCACGGAACACATATAACTAATAAAAATAAATTCCCACAAACCGAATTGGGAAAAATAAAAGTTTTGAATTTTAACCCAAGTCGTTTTGAAATGACGATAACAAATTCCATACGATATCATATTCTGAAGCACAGTACTAGAAAAACGTCATGGACTGATCGACTGATGGTTTTCACAGCATACGTAAAGAATTTTTAAATGGCAGCACCAAAAAGGGGTTGACCGGTTTAGCCCACGTTTTAAGTTATATTAACTATTTTTACAAAAACGCCGTATACAAAGTTTTGGTTGTGGTTGGTACATTGTTCAGGTTGGTACATTCAGAATATCGTGATGGTAAATTTGCAACTTCTGGAAACCTGTGTCATCCAGGATGAAGCTCTGGTGCAACCCAACTGTGCCCAGTTTTTATACATGTGAAGAGTGGTGTGGCTCAAGGACTCTCCGGATTGTGTTTTGTTTGGGAAAGCTGAATTCTCATATGGGATGTCCGATTGTGATATGGGCTACCAAATATGACGCGCTATGTTGTGATACCCACTATTCTGCCTACTGTTCTTCCGCTTGTTCTACCGTCGTGTACTGCGCTATGTTGTGAAAACTGCTGTTTTTCCTGCTGTTCTTCCGCCTTCTCTTCCGCCGTGTGTTGATCATGCCCATATATACTGATTCCCTGGTGTCTGTGTGGATTGTGAGTATCGAATATATAGGTGCTATGAGGTATGTCTAATGGTAAACTGTGTCATCTAGGATGGAGTGAGGTATAAGTGCAATCCAGGATGTAGCTCCAGTGCAACACAACTGTGCAACTAGCTGATACTAACGGTTATTTAGTTGTAAGCACGGAAGCATAATTGTATTCACTGATTGTGTAGGTGGTGGTAAGCTTTGATGTGGACATTGTGATGTATGATCTGCTAATCCGAAATAGGTTTTCCAAACCGGTGGTATTGTAGTAGTGTTGAAATGATGACAAGAATGTTGATAAGGGCGTTGATAAGGTAATATTGTTGCAGCGATGTTGGAATAATTATTTTAATCATATAGAAAAACTATAGTGTTGAACGTATTGAAACAGTATTAGTGTTGAACGTATAGAAAAAGTATTATTACCTGATTCGAAGCAGTACACATTTTCCATAATATATTCACCAGGCCTGATTCGAAACAGCATACTTACCATCACATATACCATCACACACACCATCCCCGACAAGATTCATTCCACTCCAAACATAGCTCACTCCACTCCGAATGGGATTCACACCACTTCAGGTAAATTATCTCCAGCACACGGGACACACAAACGCCACACATGCAGACAAGATACTTAACAGCTCCAATTCCAAATCCCAAAGGTTCCTCCCAACTACAACAGTGAATCCGAGGGTACACACATGCAGAGAAGCTTTCCAAATCCAACTCCAACGCCGAATCCGAGTGTACATTCCAAATCCAAATCCCAAATATACTCCCGACGCCGCACCCACCTACTAACCCCGGATCTTCCAACTCCGAATCCAAATTGCGATTCCAAAATAGAATTACCGGATTCACCGTCCAACTTCCAATTCCGAATCCAGATTCTGAATCCAAAAAAGAAAAACACGTCTCCGAATCCGATGCCAGATTCAGAATCCAAAAAAGAAACGACTCCGAATCCGAAGCCAGATTCTGAATCCAAATAAGAACAAACGGCAATCTTAAATTCTAAAAAAGAAATAACGGCATTTCCAAACGTATCAGTGTTAACTAACAGCATCTCCAAGCATAACAGCCTTAATTAACATCAATTCCAAACATAACGGCAATTCTAAATATATTAGTCTTAACTAATTAGTATCAACACACTTACAGATGTCTTCTGGATACAAATATGCTCATTTACTTCCAGAGACAATGTCGAAGTTTAAGATCATAAGTGGAACCTTCAGAAACCTCATGGCATTTGGTTTGGATGAAGATTGCCAGGCAATACTTTCATATGGAGCCAACTGTATTCCTCCAGTCACAGATTTCTGCCACGCAGACACAGTGCTTGTGATGAACACTATTGCGGATATCTTAGAAACAGAACAGCACATAGAGTTTCACACAAAACTCATGAAATCATTAACTACCACAAATGAATATTTACACAAGCTCCACCGAGCCAAACTCACAGCTACTAAGGAACACATATTGGTAATCACCATAAGACTTAGAAAGATCATACATATCAGGAACGACATTACTATAATGGAAGGGAATAAAGGGAAGGTGAATATGGCCATTTACAATAATGCTTACGATAGATTGGTGGAGCAAATGATCCTAGATGGCATCAATAGTGGAACATACAGCCTAATTAGCAGAGAGGGAAGCCACAGGATACAAAAAGCCATGAAACTATCTCTGAAAAGAGGATAGAATACATACTTGAAAGAGGATTCTTCAGGAAGAAGTACGGTGAAGGAAATTGCAATGCTACAGAAGACATAAACACGGATTTCAAACTCCTCTAGGCCATGGTTAGACATAGCAATGCTATATGGCCCATGCACCCGATTATTAAAATACACAGGGAAATACCAAAACTAAGACCGGTGGGGACTAGAACAAGATCAATCAATGCATGCATAGGGAAATATTTATGCAAAGCAATCGATCACTTGGGTTCATCCAAATATCTAAAACTCAATTTCAACATTTTGGACAATAACACACTGATAAAAGATATCAAGATAGTTACAAGACAAGAAGCCCACTCATGGCACACATTGTATATAGAAAACATGTACAATAATTTAGACACCACAGATTTATTATACTTAATTAAAACCACAATCGGCTCATTTATGACCAGTAAGTTCAACCTGGATACATTACTTAGTCTCATAGATTTCGATATTCATTCTGCCAATTATTGCACAATAGGTGGGAAAATATACAAAACAAACTAGAGGAGTTTCCATGGAAGGTATCACTTCAGGCAAGTACGGTCAGATTTATATAGATTATCAAATCAATAAAATCTATAAGGGACTCAAAAGCATGGGTCTAAAATTCATGAGAATATATGTCGATGACATCCAAATTTACGCTAAAAGCAAGATCATACATATGATAGTGAAAACGCTAAGCAACAACTTAAAAATGCCTGCCATTTTAGATAATACAGACACAAAAGTGGTGAATTTCTTGGACATAAAAATAATTGACATCCCGGAGGGAGTGAAAACAAGATGGTACAAAAAACCGATTTCACCAAACAGGCTCATAAATTTTCACACCATCCAACATACGTATTATAAATATAACACCCTCTCACACAGAGTATAATACGCCATAGAGTGCACAGATCAAGAATATATTGGAGGAGTCATGGACACGCTAATTACAGAAATAATGGAGAACAACCATCCAGAAGCCATAATCAAAGATTGCATCGTCACGGACATAAATAAGATTTTTCTGGAAGGAGACGTTTTAACACTACTAGATGAAATTTTAATCATTAAATTCAGATTCACCTTAGAAGACATGCAACACGGGGATATGCAGCTAGTAGCACACAACGAGCATAATCCTTTTTATCCCACACAGAATTTTGCTTCATATCATGAAAATTTGGTAAGGGTTCCATACAAAGACAGACACACCAATCATTACATGAAACATATCCAACACCTATTCAAACGAATCATTCTATTACCATACAACAAACAAAAAGACGCAATCAGACAAAAAATAACGTCCAGATAAAGTACACCACTTAATACAGCATATATTTTACCGCTGAATGCACCACGCAATATACCACAGAATACACCAAGCAATACATGACAGAACACAATACAAAATACACCACATGATATACCACACAACTTTACACAGAACCCCATATCCAACAATGCCACACATGATTCCATTTCAAACAACGCCACACCAGATTCTTTTTGAACAGCGTAACATAGGACTCCATTCCAAACAATAGGAAACATCACTCCATTACAAATTCACTACATAACACGACACAATACTTTAATATAAATGAAGAATGAGGTAACTTATTGGGGATCTACGATCATCAGTGAAAACGCAGGTTTTTTCCCTTACGTTTTCATTTTATTTTATTAAAGCTATGGCCCGACGTTTCGAATCTTGCTGTGAGTCCTTTTCTAAGGGCTGCAAAAATTATAATGTGTACATTAATTAATTATAGTTTAGTTACAAAAATATACGGAAAATAGAAAATATAAAAACAAAATCAAAAACATATTTATACCTTATTATGTCTATATGCGATGGTTAATTATGGAAATAGAATTGAACGGACGTAAGACGACATATATTTATACATATGTATACATATCATATATATAGGTATAATATATATCATGTTCAAACCCACTTACCAACTGATTAAATTTTATACCAAAACTAAAGTTATTATATCGACACAAGAAAATTGTCCCAGATCATACATCGGCCAAACTTAAAAGAAAACTAAAATCCCGACAATCTCAACATAAAAAATATATAGAGAAGCGGACACCCAGTTCGACGCTGGAAACAGGACATCTTCAACTTTAACCAGGCTGCCATCATCGACAGAGAAGACAATAAACGAAAAAGAGAATCAAAAGAGGCATGCCACATATGCATCAACAGAAAGCAGATAGTTAACATCAGACTGGACACAGAAATTATACACAAAGCTTACTACACTATACTGAATAGAATAAATACATATACACATGCACACAACTAAAGAGAAACAAACCAATTTATCCACAACAACACCATACACACAGTCTAACAACCACAAACACCAGCAAGCAGTATACCGCATCCAACATAGCTGTGACAAAAGGGTTCTGTGATATTATCATCACCTCCTTCGGATAGTGTTTTGCGTTCTTTAATTTAATTTCTTCTTTTTATCGTCTTCCGTGTTAGTATTTATTAATGTGGCTAATTTAATTCAGTGTAACTTCCCCGTGTTTTTTTTATGTTGTTTTTATGTCGGGCCGTAGCTTTAATAAAATAAAATGAAAAAGTAAGGGAAAAAACCTGTGTTTTCACTGATGATTTGAGATCCCCAATAAGTTAACTCATTTTTCATGTATCATTCCCTCGATCAAAAACACGAAAATGGCTTTAATGTAAAAGAGATAAATAGACATGTACGCACGCAGAGGTCTCACGAAGACAAAAACACATACTCACCAGATGACTGGTACTGCATCATTCCATTCAAATGTGGAAACTGCAACACGACATACATCACATACACGGGTAAGAACAATATACGAAACATCATCAGACACAACATAAACCATAATATCATCATAAACACGCACAACCTAACGCACAAACAGAGGACTAAGAGGCGCTAAAAAGTCATAGGCAGAGAGATTTCATATAAGGAAGCCAGGATGGCAATAGCAGCATACAGGAACACACACGACACAAAGAACCTAAACACAATTCTATCCTTGAATAATCCCACCTTTTACTGCATCACCAGACTCAACGAAGACCACTGCATAATCAGGAACAACTGCAACAACAATATACCCTAAATGGCAGCAGCCCCTACACCAATATCGATGACCCCATCATCGACCCCAACATTAACGACTTCATCAACATCGACGACATCTTCGAAGTCATCAACATCAACGACTACATCACCGATAAGGATGATAAAGGAAATGATGGCATCAACCAAGAAGATGACTGCTTCAACCAAGAAGACGACTGCTTTAATGAAAACGACACTATCAGCAACATCAACATCGAAGCCGAATACGAATACGACTAAGCCCACAACGACAGCGATAAATGCCACATGCGACTAAGACCACACGACGGCGAAAAATGCCACATAGGACCATTATCACATAAAGATAGCCACCTACACGAAATATAAAGATTGTCAGCAGCGTCTTCTGCCACATCACCATTCCCATCAGCACCCCATGCATTATCGCCACAGATATCCACCAGCACCAACACCTCATGCATTATCGCCAGACAAATCCACAGATATGCCACAGAAAGCCACATATGCCATCAGTACCCTAGGCAGGGCTGCCGCAGGTAGCCACACGAAGCATCAGCATCTTCCACATTAAGACAACACAGAAGAAACTAAATAACAGCAACTGAGGCTAATAATTTTCAAGGGATACTTGGCGGACGAAGAACACGGAGAGGAGAAGGAACAAGGAATAAGAAATAAAGAACAATAACAGAAAAACGAAACAGCCGGAGGAAAACTCAAAACAGGTAAAACACAATTGTATAAAAAAAAACGGAAATTGTGAATTTGGAAAAATTAATATACAACATGAAGAGGAAAAGCAACAAGGAATAAGAAATAAAGAACAATAACAAAAAAAAACTAAACAGCAGGAAGAAAACTCAAAACAGGTAAAACACGAATTGAAAAATTCGCAAATTGTAAATTTGGGAAAATTAATATAACATTTCGAAGACATCCTTCAAACATCTTATAACGGATAGCCAACCACTAAAAGGACAACTAATTATCCAATCGACCAGCGAAATAGCTGATCAACTAGCTGACCAGCGAACTAGTTTATCAACCAGTCGCCCAGTTAACTAATCAACCGAATAAACAAACGGAATAGTGACCAGCTAATCGACTAGCTAATCAACCATAATTTTCACCGCACAACCAACTAGTAATCCAACTAAGCAAACAGTAAGTCCTCATTCTCATATTAAAACAAACCGTAAACACATTCCGCGATACCACCCCCAAAATCAAGCACTTAAAAGAAGCACCCTAGAGAAAATATTTTCCGGCCTTCACAAGGAGTTTTTACAGGGATTCTTCATAAGTTGCTTTCATAAAGGAAACTTTCAACATATTCGCGAGCTATTTGTCGGAACTTCTTTCGTGATTTCGCAAAGTTCATAGCAGGAACTTCCATATAACCTTTCAGCAGGAATCGAATACGAAACAACCAATATTGCGATTTCATGATCTTCGTAACAGGAATCTTCTATTGTTGGTTCAGAGTTGCATAGATAATGTTAATAATAAAATACTAATATAAAATGGTTCATAAATGCTTGCGGATCGTTTAGGAACGTTTTCAGAAGAGATCGGGTATGTTTCTGGGAATTTTGTCATGGACGCTGGGGAATGGCTCTTGATATTTTGTCATAGATGCTTGGGAATGTTGAGGAGGTTTTCAATTTTATGATATATTTCATAAAGGTTGTGAACGTCATAAAAGTCGCTCATGAATGTTACAAAATAAATTTTTCATGATCGTTCAGGATTGGTTGGGATTTGTCATGAAGGCTTAATATGGTTAGAAGTTTTTCATGATTGTTCACAATTGGTTAATATTTGTGGCTTAACAAGGTTTAAAAAAAAAAGAAAAAAAAATTATGGGGGTTTTAGGATGTTGCATGTATTCTCACGGTTAAGGATTTTTTGTGATTGTTTTTGTAAGCGTTGAAGTAAAACTAAAGAACTTACACACATACACACAAACAACATAAATTACACACGCATGGAAAATAAAAAATAAATGCTCCTGAAGATCCTATTAGCTTGGGGGAAACACGTATAGTAGAGCTCAATAGATGCCCGCACGGCTTTTATTACCACACATATGTTTACCAAATACAGTGTTGACCATATGGTCTCATCTTCTCATAGGGACTAAGATACAGAAGTTATCAACCACCCACACATGCAGTGGCGGATCCAGGGGGGTCGTGGGGGTCATAAATTTGAGAATAAATATTTAATTAATTGAGTTATTTGAAAAAATATTTTTTTTTTATACTTTTTTTATTTATATAATTCAACTTAAAAAAAAACTTTATTCCGAAACTTAAAAAAATAACATTTTATTTCAATGAATGCTATTGTATGCATGTGATGTATATGTATAGGTTTTTCTCGGAATTTGGGTTTCGGACCTCAGAGAAACACTTCCCAAGCCACGAAACAGACTCCCTCGCTACCACATCAGAGCCCTAACTTAACTTAGTCCCAACTCCTGTTATATTTCGGGGCTTAGCTTAGTCGAAGGCAATCACTCTACGCCGTTTCAGGAAGCTATGATTAAGACAACTCGCACACTTTTATTTTATTTATATATATTTTGTTTACTTTTGCTTTGTTCACAAACTTTTTCTTTCACAAACTTCCTCTTATGGTTATTTTTACAAAACGTTTATTTTATTTTTTCTTATCGCAACTTCTATTTTCTTTACCTGTTTACAATTAGTGTTCAGCCTACCGCGGCGGACGATGGTTGAAATGAAATTTGATATTTTCATAAATATCAAACCATCGTCTTGCTATCGTGCATACATTGTTGCACCCAGAATGTATTCCGCTCGCGACAATTTTGTGAAAGGAGGCTTTTTGGTGAAGACTTGATCGTTTAAATCTTCACCGATTAAATTTTCTGCGCCCGATATGTATGTAGGTATACATATATGTACATACATATCGTATTTTTATTTTCGACAAATCTTACTGAAGGTAAGATTTGTCGTGGGGCTTTTTTCTATTCAAACGAATTGGGTTGAAATTTAAAACTTTTATTTGTCCCAAGTCGTTCTATGGGAAATACTTTTTGTTTTTAACTGAGGAATTTGAATCAATTGCTGATGGCAATTTCACACACTCTAACACTCCTAACATTCTAAAATATTTGCAGCGTTCTTATGTAAAACCACTGACATTTAAAATATGGACTGACTACATTAATAGAAATACACTGCAGAAGGTGGGCTCATTTCTATATAGCGTTCTCTCTCGATCTAAGCACCAACTACTAATTCGCACGTCACATAGAAATGTGACCTAACTAAAAATTTGTCGTTTTTGAGTTAATTACACCATGAAATTGTCATATTTCTATCTGATTGTTTTTGCCGCTAGATAGAGATAGTATCACTTTTCTGTTACTTAAGAACAGAGATATTCTTCATAGAACAGTGTGTCAGTGTCACTTTTTGACTTGTGACGATCTTTATAACAAACGTAAATATGTTTTCGACATTTTTACAGTATTATTTTAAATTGTGTCACTTTTCCACAAAACAACAATTCAAAGTACGGAATTTAATTCTTAAAAATCGTATTTTGAGTTGTGCCACTAAAAAAAATTGTAAAAATATTTATTTCGCAACAAAGAAAAGCGACACAACTTAAGGGGATGCGGGATTAACAGCTAACCTCGCCAACTGCGGTAACAAAATCTTAAAATTTCTTTTATATAAATCTTCAGAAATATATTTACTAACAAATTTAAGAGTTCAGACTATTTTTAGCAAACAATTACTACGTTAAGCTAGAATTAATTCTATGTACAGCTTTTCGTTTTTTCGCTCTCCTGAAAAGTTGCATTTTTTGAGTTGGTCACTTTCCTATGTAAATTAAATTAATTATTTGGGTTAATAGAAATTCGAGAGGTTTCACTTTTCAACTTTTCGCCAATGGATTTTTCAATGTTGGCACCGACGTATGAACTATTTTTGACACAAAAAATTGTACCCGCATGAAATAGAATTATCGAGCAGTCCATATTATATATACGAGTGTGGAAAACTGAGAAAAGTTGGGCTTGAATGACTCCTGCAGTTTGCACCCTATTCTATTAAAAAAAGTGGTTTTTGTAAAAAAAAAAGTATACTAAAAAAGACACATCATCCGCACCGCTTAATGCGGATTTCCTAGTGCCAAGTACTGCAGCAAGTACTGCGGTGGACATTCGAACCGCGAACCGGCGTTGGATGTTTTTTTTTTGTTTTTTTTTTTTGTTCGATGATTTAATTTGTAAACTGACCCCCCCCCCTAATTTCAATGCTAGATCCGCGCCGGTACACATGTACATACATCACTTAACAAGAAACTAAAATTTTTTATAACCAAGCCATAAAAATGCATTGAAAATTTGTTACAACTTTTGCATTTATAACACAAAAAGTTGGAAAGAAAGGGAAAGAGAAAGGAGACGACGATAGATGGGTTAAGGAAGGGAAGCAAAATTGTGGGTACAACTGGTGAATTTTAAGAATTATTGATATAATTGGACTATTTTGAGAATGCATTCAAAGGTTTTTACAACTAAGGCATTCAAATTGGTTACTACTAAAACATTTTTACGGCTAAGGCATTTGGGATTATATTCTCAGACCCGATCGCGTTTATACGTTCTTGCATCCACAGCATAACATGCATTTAGAGATTATATTCGCAGACCGGAGCACGTCCACATCTTTATCCACGTATACATATAATTTCCTCCATTCACCACATATAATTACTTCTCAGACCAGATTCCTCCATTCACTACATATAATTACTTTTCAGATCAGATTCCACAATAATTTTTCATTCCACCTACACTAATACTTCTTAAATACGGTCAACACTAATACTTTTTCTATACGTTCAACACTAATACTTTTTCTATATGATTAACATTATTTTAACACAACTGCAATACTATTACCTTACCAACACTCTTATCATCACTTTTATAATCATTTCAACAATACTACAATACCACAGGTTTGGACAACTTATTTTGGATTGGCAGCCTACACCACAATGTCCATATCAGAGCTTAACACCACCTAGGCAATCAGTGATTACAATTATGCATTCTGTGCGTACAACTAAATAAGCGTTATACTCAGCTAGGGTGCACAGTGGGGTTGCTCTGGAGCTACATCCTGGATTGCACTGGAGCTACACCCTAGATGACATAGTTTACCGTTAGATATACCTCACTGCACCTATATACTCGACACTCACAAACCACACAGATACCAGGGAATCAGTATTTATTGGCATGATCAACACATGGCGGAAGAACAGCAGGAAAAACAGCAGTTTTCACAACATAGCGCAACACACGGCGGTAGAACAGCGGAAGAACAGTAGCAAGTACAGCGGATTTCACAACATAGCGCATTATATACGGTAGCCCATCTCAGATTGGCAGCCCATATCACAATCGGACAGCCCATATGAGAGTTCAGCTTTCCCAAAAAAAAAATAAAAATACGAAAACACAATCAGGAGAGTCCTTGAGCCACACCACTCTTCACATGCATAAAAACTAGGCACAGTTGGATTGCACCAGAGCTTCATCCTGGATGACACAGGTTTCCATAAGATGCAAATTTACCATCACCAAATTCCCAACGTACCAACCACAATTGGATCAGCAATTATTTCAAATTCTATGCATATTAAATATGATTCCAGAATACGAGGATAATTTTAGCCTCCAAAAGGCCATCTAAACAACAAAAAACTTCCACAATGAACAAAACACAAAAGAAATTTATCCGCTATGGGAATCGAACCCTCAATGCTACAGGATTTACCACTGTACCAAATCACATTTTGGAAATAATGAAAGTAGTCGAAATAGAGAATAAACTCAGATAAGTGTCCAGAATTTTCTTATTTTAGAACCAATTTTCTTTATGTTTTGCTTGCAGACTCCTCTTTGTAGTATTCTTCACGGAACACGTATAAATAATAAAATAAATTTCCACAAATCGGCTTGGGAAAAATAAAAGTTTTGAATTTCAACCCAAGTCGTTTTGAAATGATGATAACCATTTTGATACGATATCATATTCTGAAGCACAGTACAAGAAAAACGTCAAGGACTGATCGACTGATGGCACCAAAAAGGGGTTGACCGGCTTAGCCAATGTTTTAAGTTACGTTAATTATTTTTACAAAAGCGCCCTCTTCAAAGTTTCATCCGTCTACGTTTACGCGTTCTAACTAACGTTTATACATATTTCATACCGATAGTAGGCACTTGTCTGTGTGATAAAAATGTTACGTATCGAAAAAATTATCAGCGATTTTCGCCTGTCCACCAGGAACCACAATGTGGAGCCGGATCATACACGATGGCTTGATAAAGTGTGGTATTATATTTCATTTTGAAATCATCGTCGAGCCCCTTCTGTACGTGTTTAAATACAATCCGTGATAATACTTTTCACAGGGTCGAAAATGTAAATAAAATATTTCTGACCCTCAACTGAGAGACTTAATCATAAAATAAGTCAGATCAAGTGAAGTTGATTTCAATTCACGACTTAAACGCAATCGTCAAGCGTTCCCTTTATTAAATGCATTTCTTAAAAAACTCTATCAGAATCGTTACGGAGAAAGGGTGGATTGTGGTTTTTGGTCCGGGTCGCCACTCTGTGTTCTAAATTAAAAGAAAGTTGCTTAAATATGAAAATTACACTACCATCAGAAAGGAGTTATTTAACTGAAGTGAATAAAAATAAGAGCGATAAAAAGTGTTTGTTTGGAAAATCCCTACCCGCGTTGGATAAGCCCCAAAACATTAGATGTTTGTTAAAGTTTGTATAGCACTTTCAGTCAGGTTTCAACAGCTGTGGAAAACAATAGTGAAAGCTTATTTTTGAATTTTGAAATTTTTATTAATAAATAATTATGAGTGAGAAATGGGAGAAGACAGATATTTTAAAATTAATAGAAATGTATACTACACACCGAAATTTGTGGTACAAATCGAGTGAAGAGTATAAGGACAAATTAAAGCGAAATAAAAAACAAGCTAAAAAAAAATCTCCTGGAATGGCTGCAAATGCCAAGGCGCCTTGGTATGCCTTAAAATATTTTGCATTCTTGGCCGATAAAGGAACTGATGGAGAAGGGCGTTCAAATAGTAGGGTGAGTGCTGAGTTGTTCTATTTGTTTACCTTATTCTCTATTATGTAAGTCATCACTTCGATGAAGATGATATTGATCATAACGAAGAGGAAAATTCAGCAGAATTGGTTCTTCAAGTTGAAGATCATGAAGAAAATGTTGATGAAGTTTCAGCAAAGGAGCATCTTACATTTCTGGATGAACAGACACAACAAGCAACAACAAAAAAATATATTTTTGTCAAAAAAAACCCTATGATTCAAGAAGCTTACTCAATAATGCAATCAACTTATACCCAAAATCAACCACGCGACGAAATCAAAGCATTTTCAGAAACAATTGAACATAAATTGAGAAAGTGTAACACTCCGCCGATTCCCACGCTTCTATAGGCCTACAGTCAAAATATAGCACACCAACATTCTAACGTATTAAAGATTCCCACGCTTTTTACACCAACAGTCATGCTCGCTTGTACCACGCAAGCGCAACCGTTCTAACGTATAAAGGATTCCCACGCTTTATACGTCAACAGTCATGCTCTCATATAGCACCCCACCATTTTAACGAATAAGGGCTTCTCACTTTCGTAAGAGTTGTAACGGTTTTCTACTCACCAATTCACAGGCTTTACAAGCATCGTTGGCCATTTGTATCCTGCAAATATTGTATAGCTTTAAGAAATTTTTGCCAATCTATATCTGTTTTTCGACGTGAAAAGAGTACGCAGTTTTACAACCATAGGAAATAAATGTTTGTCTGATAAATTCAAGTTTTCTAATATTTTCCTACAAAAGCTAAATAAGAAGAACACAAGAAAGGTTTGCATTATAAAGCATCAAATCGAGGAATTTCTATTTGAAGCGGAGATGAAAATGTACGATGATGAAATTTGATCCACTACTTCACTTAGCTCGGAGTCAAACTATAGACAGTGCCCTGGTAGCCAACGCTCATCAGTTCACAAAATTTTAGTACCGGTGCGTGCAGGGGCTTTTATGTAAATCAACATAATTTTTTAGCCAATGGTTGTACGACATGTAACATTTTTACTGCGCCTCGATGAGTTTCTTGGCCAACGCATCTATCAGCTCATCAATAAATAGGTATGGATACTGATCTGTGTAACTAGTGCATCTAATGTACGAGTGAAAATGAGATAAATGGTGTTGAGCAATCATTGAATTGCGAAGTATACAAATGAGTTTAGTCCCGGTGCTAGAGCAAAAATCAGCATTACATTTATCCAACCAATCATCATGAGCTCGTTAGTGCGATTGGGCTACCTGGGTGGTCTTCAGCTGTAAACAACCAGTCAAAACAAGTTCCTGCTCAGCAACTACCAGAAGATATTAACCGATCCTATCAAGAGAATGATAATTTTCCCAATTACGGCTATACATATTTGCATATAACTTAATGTAAGCTATTATTTTATTGCAAGGCATTCTAATGTACATATGTATGTATATACATTATAAATATGTAAAGCAATTAAAGGGCATAGAAAGGATATTTTGAATTCAGTTATTTTATATAGGGTTACATAATTTAAAAAAAAATTGTTTTATAATACATATCTTGCCATTGTACTCTACCCTGTTCGCTTGCGAAAAAGTTAGCAAATTCATCTTGTTTTGCATTTGATCTTAGTTTGGCTCTTCGAGGTATTTGGAGTAAGTTTATAAATGATGAATGAGAAGAATATTTTTTTCCAACTTCCAGGCATAACGTCGCCTGTTGCTAAGTCTTGCTTATCAAAACTACCTGCAGTTGTATACTTACTGTTAGAGGAATTACTTGATCTAAGAAAATTGTGCAAGTAAATGCATGCTAAAGTGACAGGAGTAGCTGTATTCGGTTGAAGTAAAACTGGTTTTCGGAGTACTCTAAATACTGCACTAAGGATGCCAAACGCATTTTCTGAGATCCTTCGGGCTCGGCTTAAACGCTTGACTGAACCTTTTTCACTTAACCCAGGATATGGTTTCATCAAGTTATCTTGAAGCGGGAATGCCGCATCAGCCAAAATAACGTAGGGGACTTTCATAGTTCTTCTTGTGGTAAATTAAGCGTATTTGTATCCGGAGCTTGCCACAGATCAGTTGTTTTAACTACACTTCCATGAGTGTTCTCCTTTGCATCCAACATTAACGTAAATTAATGAATATGATGCATCAACAAGCGTCATAAGACCAATACTGAATCCACATTTATAATTGAAGTACTAACTTCCGGATTTTATCGGAGCTTTGATGAGTAAATGCTTTTCATCTAATGTTTCAATACAATGCAGGGAGTTCCACCATTATTTGAAATCATCTGATATTTTCTCCCAAGCTTCTGACGTGGTCAGAATCTGAAATAATTATAGTATCTATAGAACCTGCATGGTTAGAACCACCTATTAATGATGTTCGCACATGCATTAAAGGGCATTTAAGAATGATAAGAAACACCCGTTGCAAAAAACCTCAGAGGAATGGCCAGCCATTCATCTGTACTTAATCTATTTTGCCAATTTGTATTTTGTCTTCTTATTTTTGGGCCGATTCTACA
Source organism: Dioctria rufipes (assembly GCA_963924295.1). Taxonomy (NCBI): domain Eukaryota; kingdom Metazoa; phylum Arthropoda; class Insecta; order Diptera; family Asilidae; genus Dioctria; species Dioctria rufipes. The sequence goes on from CAWUPM010000392.1 coordinate 287,718, forward strand.
TATTAACCAGAATTTCAAAGCCACTTGAAGAGATTCTTGCACAATATCGAAATCCGCAAAGACCGTCAATTTTTAAATCATTTAGTAAATCACAACCACTGTACTCTGATGTCCTGTCTAAAAAAATTCTGTACCACCATCTCCTTTTTCGCAAATTTTCCTCATACGTTGATGCAAGTAAGACGTAATATGCTGCAATGCACGTGACTTCACTCGGAGAATACATGATTAAAACTAAACATTTTGAAAAGATTTTTCACACAAATATCCAATCAGATGTTTGACAAATGTTTGACAAACATTTGACAAACATTTATCAAACATTTTTCAACCGCCCGTCAAATGTTTGACAAATGTGTTTTACCAATGTTTGTTATATGTATATGCACCTTTAGATGAACCCGCTTCACTGGACACAGTGACAAACCATTCCCAATCTGGAGAATGTAATCGACTTTCATAGCCGCTCCTAAATCTGAGATCAGAGGCTACTTCACTGCAATTAACTATGAACAAATCAGTTACCTTAATCACAATTATACAGATACTGTTTTCAGTAAGCACCAAATGTTTGCTTGCTTATGCTTTCTACAAATTGTAAATGAAACTTAAGTAAATGGTGAAATCATTAATTTTTTTCATAATGTTGCCAGAAAAATTTTTTCGAAATTTCACATATATATGTATTAGGAAATTGCTCGATAATTCGTTATCATTATAAAATTGTATCTTACTGGTTCTTAGTTTGAAAATGTATTGTAGGGCCTTCAGATCAGGAATGTTTAACAAGTGTTAAAAGAACTTCTGTAGACGAAGACTATCTGTTCGCAAAATTGGTTTCACGTCTTATAAAAAAACGATTAAACTTGACTTATGTATATATGGTTTCAGTCTTGTGAAATAATGCTTATTTATTTTCTCATACATCCATAATCATTATAAGATGATTAATATTATTCTCATAATGAATAAAAGTTATATCCCGATTTTTCATAATCACAAATAAAAAGCACGTCATAATTTTTATTTTTCTTGATTAGGAATAAAATTCATGAAGTGATTTTTATTCTTCTGGTATACAAGTAAATGTCTTCAAGTGTTTTACTTTCTTTTCAGTCAAGATGTTCAGTCCACTGACGTAGTATATTCCCCCGATGCATATGTTCCTAAAAATCAAGAAAGAAAAAACCCAGAAAATACTTAAACTTTAAGAGAATTAATAAAAAAATTCTTATGTGATAGTTGGGAACTTCCCCTTTTTATCCAATGAGATCCAAAAACTCCTCCAATTAGATTTATCACCCAAAATATATGAAATCAATATTAATCTCAACAAATTATACAAAATATGATCAACTTAACTCAAAAGTCACGTCCCTCCAGTGTATTTACATTTGATATGTCAAAATGTCATCAAGTGACATTGCTCAGCTGGTTTCGCCTTCGCCTCAGATAGAACATACTCAAATGATATAAACGTTGTTAGGGCAACACCAAAAGGCGAGAACTCATAACTGGATACAGCGGCTATATAAAGCCAACGAGCCGCAGCAGAAAAGCATTCTTGGTCTAGAGCTCATCTGGTTTAAAATCAAGAATATTTCCAAAATCCAACATAGCAGATTAATTCTAGAGACTTATCTGAAAAATCCTATCATTTCCTACACCTTAGCAGAAGAATAATTCTGCGCAGAGACTAATCTGCATCACTTTTATCCTCTACATCATTTTGCTACCCTCTTGCTCTCACGCACTAGCAAGGAGTAGTTTTGCTACCCTGCTGCTCACACGCAATAGCAGACTCAATATTTTTACTTTCATTCTGTTGACAGATAATTAATGCTGGTCTTCTTCTTTTTTTTTCCGAAACTAAAAAAAACGAAGGAAGCCAGAAGACCCAAACGTCATTAGGGTTGAAACTGAATTTTAATTTTAATTTGCTTTTTTTTTTTTATTTTATTTTTTTTTTTAAGCTTTTTTATTTTAATTTAATATTTGTGGATTTACTGAGATATTTAGTTTTAAGCAAATGAATTTTAGTTTAAATAAAAATTTATATTTGAAGTGAAAAAAACTGAGTTGTCCATTTTACCGGCATCCTCCCTCCTACGTTCGAGACTAGATGTCACACAAGATATTATTTATATTTTTGGATTTAAATTTATCGATTGATATAAAATAAAAGTACAATTTGAAAATTTTTACAAAATAGTGGGTGTTCGTTAGTTGTCTTTAGACCTCACGTTTCATCTGAACATCTAAACACCAGCACCCATTATTTTACACAAGTCCGTCAATAGTTCATGATTAGAATCACAAAAATTACTTTGTGATTTTTATTCTTTATCAAGAATTATAAAAATCACAATGTGCTTTTTATTTGTGATCAAGAAAAATTAAAATCAGAAAATGATTTGTATTAAAAACTTTTCGTATGCATTTCAAAGAGACTGAAAACCTATGTAAGTAAAGTTTAACTGTTCGCTCGGATTTTCAAAATAAAATTTAAATTTATTGTGATTTTCATATTATTAATCGCAAATTTTGTAATTTTACTAGCAATGAACAGAGCCCCTTATAGCTCCAAGTAGGTGTAGAAGGGATCTTAGTAAATAAGTATAAATATAATATGTAAATATTTCTGTGTGATTTTTTCTATGTGCTTTGAAAAAAAAAAAATGTTATTTACGAACGTTATTTAAAATAAATATTATTATTTACGAACCATGGCTTTATTCTCTCTGTAGTATTAAATCAGGTAACCCTTTTATAGACAATTTATTCGAAATTTAAAAATCCCTGAAATTTAATCATTAAAATATATGCTGCTCGATGATTTTTCTTTTCATTTTTTCATTCTGTTTTGTCTCTTGAAAAACTTAGTACAAAAAAATGATTATATTTGATCTATATAGATTACATAGACTACTCCAGGATGAAATAAACTCGACGTTATCATTAAATTCCTGAGATGAAGGAAAGTACTTAAATATTCCTTATAACATAGATAGAGCAAGCCATAGAAATTTCTCTTAGGAAAATGTAATCATCCTGACAGTTCAAGGACAACACATTAAAAAAAAATAAAGATCGTGAACATTTATCTTGACAGATAACTTATTTCATTCCTCCTGTGTCTATGACTATTATCTGACGGAGAACTTTTGCATTGGTGTCAAAGAACAATGTTTCCGCTTATGGAAGCATTTTCACTTATCACTAAAGGTTGCAAAAAATCCAGCAGGCAGCAGGAGATGCCGAGAAATTTAAATGAACAATGAGCTTGTGAGAAGAAGGAAACCAGAGCAAATTCTTTTGTTCAATTTAAGTATGAATGGAATTTTACATCTATCTTCCTCGTGCTATGGAGGAATTTAAAGTGGGACCTGAAACAATATATCGGCTGTATGTGGTCTTAAAATTAACTTAATATAAAATATGCAAACGCTCTTTTTGATATAACAACCATACTAAAGTAGAATGTTAAAATAATTCATCAACGCAAAGATCCTAACACTATAAGTATACTTATACAATAAAACATTAAGCTAGGTAATTATAATTTTGCAATTAGTTAATGAAAATAATTGATAATAATAATTATTAATAATTTCAAAATTAATTGTGGTGTCAGCAGTTTATTGAGATAAAGTAAGTTGTAATCGCTGTATAACTCAGCGAGGTGGGTACACTTCTCGCTATCTCTCTTATACTTCTCGCCGAAATGAAATACTTCCGTGATTTTGATTCAATTAATAGAACAATAGCTTTATTTAAAAAAATTAATACAATTTATATAAGTACAGAAAAATACTATCTAAGGAAATACAGAAAAAACACAGTTTAAGAATATACCGAAATACTAATTAATAAAATACAGATAGGTGGAGAAAGTACTGCGGACTTGTTGATGCTTGGGATCTCAAACCGGATCCTCGGTGCAGCACTTTCTCACGCAACTTAATCTCAAACAACACAATCGACAGAAAATCAAAAAATAATTGTTCGGAACGCGATAAGGCAAGGAAATCATTTAGCATATGGAAGCAATAAAATAATATTTTTGACTCTACGTTAGTGAAATTTGAACCGAAGTTTATTCAACGAGAAAATTAATGGAAGCGCCGTCCACTCAATAAGCAATTAACATGACGAGGGTTATTTGCGAATATGTCCCAGAATTATGATATCATATCACATGACTATTCACATGCTGCGCGAAGTATTGAGTTTGCGTCATCACAATGCCCGCCTTACTTAAAATAAATGTTTACCGCTTGCTTACTAGATTACAGTGGCTACGACTTGTCCATTTGAAGATCTTTACCCTGTTCTTAAATTTTTGCGATCCGGGACAAGTGAGGCGATACATTATCGGGATAACAGAGCAAAATTGTTTCATTGCACCCTGTATATTTTTAATAATTTACTGTTATTATCACTTCAATAAATTAGAGCATGTCAGTAATAGATATAGTGTAACACTTGAAAGGCACTTAATATATTATAGCGCTACCATTCGAGTTCCAAAAAACTTGGGTACAGGTTCTCTGTACTTCCGTTATTTGGACTAGAATTAGAAAACCAAGCACTGTTAAGATGAGATTTACCTACTCATCCATTTGAGATGTTATGGTCGCAGCTATTTGACAGACCTTTGCATAATGACCATGATCAATCAGAACGATATCTTCGATTTCATTAATACATACTCTCTGCCATTACTGTATAATGTCGTAATCCAGGTTCTCTCTAACTTATTTGAAAACGTTGTCCATTTTCTAACCGTCACAGTGTTTCGTCTAGTACAAGCTAGCGGGACAAAATTATTTTTTGTGTTATTTTGATCGTTTGTGTATATTTTCAGGTATACTCCGCTATTTTAAGAGAAAAATAGGGGAAATATCCATACTGAAAGGTGTGTAGACCCTACATCCATTTGTCACGATATGGGTCACCATTCACGCGGTGAAATGAAGGTGGTTGCGCAGTGAGTAGCTACCTCTGCTACCCCTTCATGGGATTACAGGCGTGAGTGAATTTTGTTTATAAACAGGGTTTAGGGGATTGAAATAAAAACAATTTATAAAATTGTTTCACTTTTTAATAAGTATTTACATTTTTATATTTACACAATTAAATTAAACTAAACAAAAACAACACAAAAATTACGAGGTAATTACAATTGATGTCTACAATATTAACATTAAATAACTAAAACACTTGAAGTAAAAACTAGAACTAGGTAATAATATAGTACAATTTTTAATGATCGCCATCAGATAATTCTTCCCCATTACTCTCCCATTCAGTAGAGTCTGACAACAAATAATCTTCCTCATTAATTTCGTAATGGGGTAATGTCCTGCTGGTATGGAAGATGGGACAATCAACTGCAGAACCTCCGCTGGCAAAGTCGTAATTTTCTTTTGCGGTATTTCTCTTAGTGTGCTAATTACAGGATCGGACGTAATCAGGAGCATCCTCAAAAGATCTGTATTCGTGGCAATACGCGACCTCTTTCTGGTGTGTCGGTGACGGAATCTACGGCAATGTTTATGTCTTGCCTCCTGGGCTTCTTCGGAAAGCTGCTCAGATCAAGGTATAATTTTCGTGTTTCAACGCAATACTTTTCGAATTCCAAAAAATTTATCTCATATCCCGATGATAATGTTCTTAAAATTACATGAAATCTTTTAATGAGCCGTACGTCCAATCCTGTAATTTCGCTGCTTAATTCAGCATTAGAAACAAATCTACGTGCTGTGTGTCCATCATTCGAGTTACCATACCCAGGTTTTGGTTTATCTACTGTAAGACCCATGCGATCTTTGAACTCCTTTTGGATCCCTTGTAAGCGTTGCTTCACAATAGCTTTATCTTTGTCTCCTCTAACTTGCCACTTTTTTATATCTAAACGATAGCTTATGTGAAGCATACATTCAAAAGTACGGATCCATGCATGTAAAGTAGATAATCCAAATCCAAAGAGCTCTTCGTTGCTGGGAAAGTTCCTCGATTCCTCGTTCATAGTTCACGGAGTTGCACCGCATATATAACACTTCTGTGTTAAACGTGTGTCCGTTAAAGCGTTACACACTTTACCATCAGTCATTGTCAACAACAAGTCGTGTGTAACTGAGATTTGAGATCCATCAACGTTACATAATGTTGATAATGTTGGAACAAGATGACTTATTTCATCTAACACCTTAGTCGTTTCTTCTTTCGTAAACTTATTTGTCTCCGTGGCGAAAACAAATTTGATAGGACGGCAATATAAGGTTGAGGAAGATCGTGGGTTTTGCCAGATCACAGTTTCGCCGTCAAGCAGTCTCAAGGGCACAAATGAGTATACAAACAGGAATTCATCTGTAGCGCTGGTGTTCTCAAATTTCTGCTAATATGTGTTATATCCAGAACTACCATCACAACCCCATTTGCTTACCAATGTAAACGATGATCGAGGTAACACACTTCTAATAACTTCAGACTGAGCTTCAATTAAACGTTCAGCCGTTTTGTTCAAAATAGCCTGTAGTTTAATTTCAGATCGAGATTCAGTTACAGAAATGTGTTCATCACAAGGACAACAAGAAGCTTTGGATTTACCTAAACTGTAGAATGATGGATACAGTAGATGTCCCGCCTTCACTGTCCACTTCCTAGCTTGCTTATATGAGTAGTCGATTTAGAGTCCACATAATAAGCTAATGCTTCGTCCGGAGTTAACTGCCTACTTCGGTCAGAGCACTTCATATTCTTCTTTTGACTTTCACCAACTTCTCTGATTTGTTTCGCGACATTTCGGTGCCCTTCCTTCCGCGCATCCAATTCCGCAGCTATAGTGAACTAACTTGCACTTCGAGTTTCTAAGAGCTCTTCTACTCTACGTCTCTTCGTTTTCAATGAAGAGTCATCGAAGGATTTTTTGGGTCGGCCCACAGACAGAATTCCTGATTATGTTGAAGGGCAGAGCTGGTTTACACATACATTAATTTCTATTTCCGGGCCCTCTAACCGATCTTTATATTTGCTTAAGAACACTACTTTGCTAGATTTAGATAATGTCCACTTTTCAATGAATTTCGAAGAAATACTTGAAGTTTTCATCCTGAGCTTTCTCAAAGATTCGTCGGAAACATTGGTGGATATTGTGTTTTTCGCGCACTTAATCCAAAATACGACTAGTTCTTTCACATTTATTATGTTTCAGCCATTCTTCAAAAAATTCCATTTTCGACATAGTTATGACTCGTTCTGAAATAAGGAAAATCATTTTACTTGCGGGGCCTTACGGGGTCTAAAATATGTGTGAGTCTATGCCTGAATATTATAGTCATAATATATAGAAGTATGAAGACGAGTACATTCGGCTAAAAAAAGTTGCGATCCTTTGAAGTTTTCAATTATGGGAAAATATACAGAATTTCTTTCTAGATTTTCAAACTCGTATTAAAGCAAAAAATATGTGAAGAATTTGTAAATAAGTATATGATAATAGTGTACATACCTTCAACAGAATATTCCATCACAAAAAAAAATGTTCACTATGCTACCAATTTTAATAGATCTAACCACAAGTGTGTCAAAAATGCAAGTGATTTGCAAATGAAAATCACTTACCTTTAACCCCCGATAATGTACCGTAATAAAGTGATTGCCGCAATGAGATCTTGGAATTCTGTACCTGTGGCGGTCTGTTTACAAGATGTCATAACCAGTTCCTGGAAATTACATCATGAATTTTGTCTCGCTAGCTTGTACTACACGAAACACTGTGGTGGCCTACGATACGTGGTACAAACTCTATCATGAATTTCGTGGAAAAGTCCACTTTTCTTAAACAACTATTTCCCGAGTTTTTCAGTTTTTTTTTTTTTTTTTTTTAATATCCAAATATTATTATTATTATTCATAAATTAATATGAAGGTACAACAAGGGATACATATCTTATACTAGTACCAATAGAAATATTTTAAGAAAAATTACATTCTGGAAAAGAATATACGCTAAGTCAACATCCAGGAGATTACTTAGCACTAATTACACAAAATAAGAAATTAATGGCTACTTAAACATAACTTCATGTGGACTCAATTGAAGAAAAAAAATGAATTAAACAACATAAGATAATGATATAAACGCACTAAGAGTGCCTGCATGTTGAACACTACATGGAAGAGCGTTCCACAATCGAATCGCCTGGACAAAAATTGGTTCTGTAAATAAAGTAAGTACTACTGTAAGTACCAACATTTTTATTGCATAGGACTTTTACTTTAGGGTTTTACACATTATTAACACAATTAAGGAATCTATTTTCGACAATTCTTACATGTTAAAATATTTGATCCTTTAATTAAGTACATATAAGAACGGAAACAGAACCTATATCACTGCAACTATACCATCATCACTACCACGTCACTCTCACATTGAAAGGTTTGAGTTGTGGCTGCGTTTCCGTATTAAAGCGCTCATTAAAAACTATGTGTTTCTGACCGTGGTGCGATCACTATCCATGTCTTTTCTTCGTTTTAATGTTATTGTCGTTGATAACAAACTGCTTTTACAACTAAACTCTAAATTGAATACAATATTTTTAAATAAACTTACTACGTGTTACAGAAGTGCAACTATGCAGTGGAATATTTTGAAAACTATATTCGAGGAAAAGGGTATGCTCCGTTTATACATATGTTCTATACGTAACTGTAATGTGGAAGTAATGTCCCAATGAACATAGCGAGTAAAGGGATGAAACGTTTATAAAACTAGCACTCTCCGACTTATGCCTAAAGAAGAAGGGGACTACTTTAGTTTGTGTTTTAACGATGGATTCTGGATTACCAGGCAAAAACCAGATTTCATTTTGGGCTTGGCTTGGTATCCCAGCAATGGTAAGATTGATCCCTTGGGCCGAAATTGAGTTTGATTTAATAGCTGTGTTCTTTTGCTTCCGTGCAGTGTACTGCAGAGCATAGGAGATTGCGAGTTGAGTTGACTTGTGCAGTGCATCGAAGTAGAAATCGTTTTGAAAATATAGAGGAAATAATCTACACAGTAAAGAAAGTAGGACAATTCCCTAAATTTAAGACACATTTTTTTCCTAAAAATAAATGAAGTTTTCTCTGATTGAAAAGAAAAATCAATTTATTTTCTTCAAGTCAATGGAATATTAAATGTATTTAGGTATTTCGCACCAGAAAATCTATATACATAGTACTTAAAATTCCAAAAAATTTAAGCTTTCTCGGATATAATGAAGAGAACATTCAATAAATTAGGTATTATTCTACATTTTTTATGGAACACTTACAAAAATATTTTAGTTTTTCGAAAACAAGTCATATATTGTTTTTCACTATTGTGTTTCAGCGGTCCCAGCGCCACAGCATCAACTTCGATACTATATGTTTTAATAAAACAAAAAACACATATGATAGTAGTGTACATAAGAAATGAGCTACTTATCTCATCGTTATGTTTTTCAAAAGTGTAGTTATAAACTATTACATATTCTTTAGATTGCAGGGAGTATTCCCTACATTTTACGGAATATTCCCTACATTTTATGGGAAAAAAACCTACCTGCATTTTAGGGATAAAAACCTAGTCTACGTTTTTCAATGTAGGGCTCTCTCTAATCTTATCGATAATAATAATAATACCAAAGCTTTGCGGCATATATTGTTGCCACCCACTTTACATAGAGAAACTTGTTTGTTACTGTGTAGGTGCCAAGACTTTAAATATTATTCTTCTTCCTATCATTTGAACCGAGATTTTCTTGTAGTGAGCTGTTTTTCAAATGGTAAAATAAAATATATGGTGTATTTAAATAGAAGTTGGTCTATCACATAAATGCAAATCTTCTGTTCGATTTTGGAATAATTCCTGTTCAAAGGATATACATACATTTCTTGAAATCATGCAAATTTTCAAAGCGTCTAGGTGAATAAAACAATGATTTTTTTAAACAAACTTTTCAAATAACTAGAAAAACTATTTTAAAGGCTATTCATAAGCTTACAAAACTAAAAACTTTACTTAATATGATTTACCGCTGATTCTAATCTTACAGCTGATTGTGTTTATGATCGGATTTATGATGCTTGGTTGATTTTTTTTAGGAAAACTCCGATCTTGGTTTTGTTATTGTCTATTTTCTCGACGTTTCGGGACTTGATTGGTATCCATCTTAACCAACCTAAACAGAGCATACATGTCGCTCATAGAAACAGAACCATTTTGCAGTATTTCCTACAATACCGTGAAGCATAACATGCCAAACTTATTCCAAAATCAAATGGACCAAAGATGGACTTCAATGATAGAATCCAGCCTAGCTAAAAGATTCATCAAAAGACCTTCCTCAGAGTAGAGCCTAGACCTTTTAGGGAAATGCAGAAATCAACTCAGAATCATTACGGGAGTCCTAACGGATACTGTAAACATAACAAACACATATATTGGATAGGCATCTCACCCACTGATGTGCGCATGCTATGTTACGAAGAGGATGAAAAATCGGAGCACGTCATGTGTGCACAATGTAGATTGCAGGATTTTGGCTCATACTTCTCAAAACCTGCGGATTTCGAAAAAATCTCTTAAAAAAATACTACTCTTCCTGGGAAGAGTGGGTTTGTTAGAGTAATGATGGCTGCAGTGCAAAGGCCACTCGCCCCGCTATAAAAATTTAATCTAATCTAATCTAGTACCCTTTTTCAGTCGCTAACAATATTAAAATATAAAATTGTATCAAAGTTGTATAAATATGAATGTTTTCTTCTATCTTTGTTTCTGATATAAGATTCGTTTAAAAATATTAAAATCTAATACACCAATGTACTTTAAAAATATATTAAAAACGTTGACCGAACATACAGATAAGTTGATAAATTAATAATTTAAATAATTAAATAAGTAAAAAATATAACATAAAAGTAGAACTAAAAATTTACACAACGCTATAGCGTTCACTTAAAGGACCACTGATGAATGACGTGTGAAGTTGTTTGTCATGTTGTAATGTCAAGTTTCAGTATCCTTAGCATATGTTGGTAGTCTTTATTAATTGGACCCGTGTCTTGTATTAGGTTGGTTTAATGCCTTTTTCCATGCAGATGTAGCTTGCTTGTTTAAACTCGCGTTTTATTCTATCTTTCTCTGTGTTTATAATTGTGTTGCATTATCAAATGCGAATGTTTGTCCGATTTCTATTGTATGGAAGACTATAATGCTGATCGTGGTGTCTTTTTGGCTATGTATGTTTGGATAGTCCGGCTTTGAGTTTTTTGGGTGTATGTTATATATATTCTGTAGTGCAATTTTTGCATGGTACTTCTTAAACGACATTATTGGCATCTTGGGTAGGTATAGGGTTTTTTAACTTGATGTAGCATCTATTGAGCTGTGTATTGGTTTTAATGCCATCTTCATTTGATTATTATAATTTATGGGATGGATCTGCACACTGGGGTAGTGTTGTGTAATATTATTATCTTATTACTCATTCTTTTATGTTGAGTATGGTAATAATGAGTATTCTTTATTGTTTCCCTAATTAATGTATCTATTGTGTGGGTTGGATAGATGTTTTTGTCAGAAAGTCTATTGCAACCTATATGGTTTTCTGTGCAAATTCCCTATAACTTATTTTAAATATTTTATTGATGAATGATTGACCTGTATTAATTTTTCTTTATTGTTTGTGGTTGGAAAAGTAATTTAATATCCTGTTTAAGCTACTGAGTTTACAGTACCCGTCAGTTATTATTATGTTGTTTTTTGTCTTAATTAAGCTGATGTCTAAAAATGGGCTTCTTTTGTTATTCTCATTTTCAATGGTAAATATAAATCTATTGTGAATGTATGTGCGGATTCTATTTCAGAGTCTTCTGGTATTGCGCAGATAATGTCATTTCAAAACCAGACTACCCTAACATAAAACATACATAGCCAAAAACACCACGATCAGCATTAGCCTCACACACAATACAAACCGAATACGCATTCGTCTGTTATAATGCGACAATTATAAACACAGAGAAAAATAGAAAAAAATGCGAATTTAAAGAAGCACGTCATATCTACATGGAGAAAAGGAATTTAATCAACTTAAGACAAGACACGGATCTAATCAATAAAGACTACCAACATATACTAAGGCAATAAGAAATCCTCAATTCAGTTTATTGCTTCCTCTTGTGAAATTTCCGTCAATTATTTTTTCCCTTCAACTTTCCATCACCACTCAATATAGCTCCACAAAACTAAATGACAATTTCTTACGAAATAACATGCATTCAGAATAAATTAGATATAACTAAAAAACTGCCTACTTATGATAATAATAATGAATGAGAATTAAACGAGGAAAAAAACGCCGAAAAAATCACGTTTCTTGTATGGGGGCCCCATTAATTTGGAATTTTATTTTTATTACTTGTTATTATAGCGGCAATAGAAATACATACTCTGTGAAAATTTCAACTGTCTAGCTATTACGGTTCATGCGATACAAACTGTTGACGGACGAACAGCGAAGCCTTAGTAATAGGGTTCTCGTTGTTACCCTTTGGGTACGGAACCCTAAAACAGGAATCGTTTATATGGAAATAAATTCAATTAATTTTTAATTAAAAATTTCATAGAAATATTTTCAAACAGATAGAAAAATTGTCAATAGGCGGATATTATTTTTAACTTAAAAAATTTCCAATTATCAGTAAGATAACTGAAAAACTTTATAATTTTCTATAGGATAACAAAACAAAGTTACAAACTTTTCAGAGAAACAAAAGAGTTATAATTGATCTAACATACCAGTAATATTATACCCTAGATGATAGTAAAAGTTAACTAAAGTGCTTAGTAGATTATCCAAGTTTTTGTTATGTATGACATCCAAACATTTACGTAACCTGAATAGTAAAGTATATGCTACCCCGCGAATTTAAACAAAAGCTTAACTAGAAATAAAATTGATGCATCAACTTTCTTTGCAAAAAGGAATTACTGTCTTAATTTAAATCTATCACTGTTCTAAGCTGTAAGATTAAGAGTTAGTTAAGAGTAATCGTGTATGAAAATTTTTGGTTTTAAGCTGCTAATCTTTCGAAAGACATATATTGTTTAAATGTGAGTCATCCGGAGTGTATACCATATAATTAATAATTGAAATGTGAATTTAACATTCAAAGAATATTAGCAAAGAAACGCAGTCTTACTGTATTTGAAGGCTTTCCTAGAAGAAATCCTGGTAAAAGCTTTCCAATTTTTCATTGAGAGCGATATCAGCCCCAAGATGGTTGTGCTCGAATAAAATATATTACATTATTTCGGTATTATGCTTATAAATAATTTAAGAAGAAGAAGAAAATGGAAATAGTGCGCTCAGTAAATAAGTCCAAAAATCTGTCTTTTTTTTAAGTAAAAAGAAAACTATTGCAACTAAAATGAGATATTTAAATTAGTTAGTGAACCTGTCATAACATATATGTACTATAATAAACTGAATACCTATTTTACTTACATATAAGCATAGCTGACAAGCTAACGTACATTCCTTAAATATATCTGGGTATACCTAGAACGTGTATATCAATCGATTTCAACAGAATTATTAAAAGCATAGAGAATGACATGGAATGGGGCTCATAACTTGCACCATATAACATTGAGGGAGTTCTCAAATAAAATTGAAAGCCGAAGACACAACCGAACAAGTTAGTAATTTCTCTCGCACTGTTTTACTAGTTCAAGCTGGGATCAACTGTTAATCAACTATTGATTACTTTCCGGAATGTTCTTGTCGAAGACTCACACACGAGCCATGTTGGGGCACTGCCCTTATATAAATGTTTATTTTGTTGGGGTTTTTAATTAAATTTCACTGAATCGATTCTGGTTGTCGCAGCATGTTAGGCGTCTTCGTGCTATGATTAATTCATTGTGTCATCTCTACTTTCTTGTGAGAGCAAATTTTAATTGAGTAGTTTGAACGAACGAACCGAATATCACTTATACATAATTTAGTTAAAAATTTATTTCTCCAACAAATTTATGGCCATACAAAAATTTCAAGAATTTTCATACTATTCAAAATTATTCATGTTAATATAAATATGTTTGCCAAAACTCTATGTTCATTTTTCAATACTAAAACTCATTAGTATTTTTCATCGGTATAGTATTCAATCCCAAAGGAAGATCTTGCTAATTTCTTACCACTTATTACTCTACTCGGTATCTCTGGAGAAGAAACTGAATTTGAATGCATTGCGAATTGGGATTTTAATTTAGTCTTTTGTCACTTAAGCTAATTACTAGTTCTAAGTTTTGCGCTGCACTGATGGTGAGAGTTCTATGATAAAGCTCGCTCGTGTTCAGGTCTCTTGACCAAGATATAATTAAATTTTGTCAAGTAAAGGAGTGCATCATTTGCATAATAAATTTCCGCCCTTTACATGTAAAATTGTGAATGAGTGGGTGGTTGCTATGAAGAGAATTAATAATAAGGTCTTCAAATTCAGTCGATAATGGAATGACAAAGTCAGTATTTCCTAGTATTTACAATCGCACGAAATATATTTATGTAATTAATGAATTATTCCAGACTTTCACACATTCACTACCTTGAAATTTTATACAGCAGTTTTAAAAATGAAAATATAATGTGAGAGAATACAACTAAAAATAAATCAAATCTAACAGAAAATTATAAGCAAACTGTCAACTGATATGGTGATGTATTTATAATTTTGGGCACTACATTTAAATTCCGGAGTTTATACTAGATCCACGTACTCGTCTGGCATACTGATTTGTGTAAAAAAATTGTTGTTCGTCATTTTTACTTTTATTTAGTATACAGTTAGTATGTACAATCAGAATAACCAATATTGGTTGTATGTTAAAGCAGGCAATTATATTATTTTTATTTATTTATAAGAGGTATAATAACTTTAAAAATAGGCAATGTAAAAGTAGCAACTGTTGAATAATATAATTATGTTTACATTAATTCAATAGATACAATTCTCGAAAATTAGGTTTTTGAAACTTTGTCAAATCAGCAAGATGACTAATTTAATTAAATTTAAAAATACATTAACCATGACGACCATAATAAGTTCCGTCATGTGATTTATAAAGCAAGCTCCTCGAACGTATAACTATTACTAGAAAGTGTATCAAAATCAATGACCAAAGCTGGTGGCACTCTATGTTACAAAAGAGTATATCTTTTGCCCTGGAACGCTAACCGTGAGTAAATTTTACTCGCTTTCTACTTGAATACTGCCCTACCTTTGATGACATATGACCACAGCGTCTCCACTTCGCAACTTTGCATTGCTTGAAGTGTGATTGTTAGTTCAAAGGAGGTAGAACTAGAGATCAGGACAGCCCTTTTATGTGATAGGTATACTATATAATCAATTTGTGAGCAAAAATTAACAAAATGTGATTATTTCCATTTAATTATCCTTACCTTACCATCCTTATTAAAATTTGTTTATGTGAATTTTAAACGACTCTTGCGGGAATCCTGCTTTTTTTTTGCATTTTTTGTTATTGTATTGCGCTAAATTACTTGAACTTTTTTGTTTATAGTGTTTTCTTGTGTGAGTAATATTTACTCAGGGTTACCAACAAGTGAATATCATATATGCATTTCAGGATTAATAAAAAAGTAACATCTTACTTACCTTCTGAGTTCTAAAGTTGCTATGTCTAGGCACTTCATGAAATGTAGGCAGATAGTGTAAATGTTTGTCTTTAAGGACTTTTTACACGAAGTGTCTGAAATTTTTAGTCACTTTATGCGGTGCTACAAGCCTTCACGCCAATAGTGTAATACAAACCAAGATGAGCGGTGAAGGGGGAGTTGCACCCACATTGCGATACAGCCATGCACACACAAACACATGCGGCGTGTGTGTGGCCTGTGTGTTTGCGTCTCGCGTATGTGTGTTCGTGTATGGACTGGTTATCTCGCAGGTCTGTACCCGACCGTCCCCTTCCCCGCTTTTCTCCCTCTCTTATTACTCGGTTATATCAGTGGTCGGCGTAAAGGCTTGTAACACTTGAGGAAGTGACTACAAATTTCAGACACTTCCTGTAAAAAATCGTTGAAGATAAACCATTACACTATCTGCCTACAGATATGTAGATACTCAAAAGTAAGTAGTAAAATGAAATTTTAATAAAGCAAGTTTAGAAAATCATCTCTGAACAGGCTCAATACGATCTATTTGGCTACCATAAAATGGACACCAAACAGCGAGGGCAGGCTAAAGTATAAACCTCACTAGAGATAAATAAAACACCTTCAAAGTACCCAAATCACTTAATTCCTTAGAATTTCGTATTAATTACGTATGCACTGAAGACAAGTGTTTCAACGTGTGGGACAAAAATAATTTTGTATCAAGTGCAACCCCCAAACCCTTCACCTCATTAACTCTTGGATGAGGATTATTAATTATAATTAAATGTAAATGCATTTAACTTTTGATAGAAGGACACAATCATACGTTTTCAAAAATTAAGGTCAACTTTACTATCAGTATACTAAAGAAGAAGAATATCAATGTGATTTTGAAGCATTATGAAATCTGTTGATATTTGTATAAAGATCATAAAGGTCATCAGCAAAAATTAGCAAGTTATCAAAATGAAATTGATTAACTATATTATTAATAAATAACACAAAAAGTAAAGAGGAACTCAAATGACTACGCTGAGGAACACATTATTATTATTGATTATTCTTGAAATAAGGAGGATAATTTTGACATATTGTTTTCGATCACTGAAATATGAAGAAATCTAATCAAAGATAGATGAATAAAAACAAAGTAAGAGAACCGTGAAAATAGACATCGATGAAAAGACTCTACCAAATGCGTTGTTGCATTAACCTCATTACCATCGTCAATTTCATTTAAAATTCGAGAATATACCTAAATTAGATGTAGACGAGCTACCAGAAACAAAAGCGTTTTGCTGTAATGAGCCAATCTATGTGAAAAAGGCAATGATTGATATTATTAAAATCTTAAGTACAAAACTTATCGCTTTTAAAGTTATGACGCGTAGTCATAAGATGATACATCTAGCATAAGAGCTTTCAACATTCGTGGATTAAAAGTAAGTCGTTTTTCGGTGTACTGCCACATCAACTAAAAAAATTCGGCAATTCTTGCGCTACGTGAGACCAAAATCGTTTCTGATGATGATATTATCAGTATTACGTCCCGGGTTACAGATTCGTGCTTCATTTTTCTCAGTATACAGGGATCGCAGTATATATTCGGAATATATATTCGGAATTATTATTCTTAAAGATTTTCCTTCTGCCAATCCAGAGTTTAAATACATCTGGATTAAGTTCAAACTTTGCAAGCACATCATCTACTTCTGTTTCCTTTATCGCAGCCCAAATATATTTGATGACGACACGGTATCCGTAATTGACAATATCTCCAATAAAACCGATCATTTTTTTTCTGTACCCCTCTCTTCCGAAATCGCCTGGCAGGCAATTTTAATGTCTATAGCATAACCTGGCTCGCACCTTCTTCTACCACAAGTCTTGCGGGAAGTTTCGTTGACCTCTTCTCTGATTCTTTTAATTTGAAACAGCTAGTGGACGTACCAGCGCGAATTCCTGACGCAGCTAAAGATAGGGCTAAATTCCTGGATTTGTTTCTAACATCCCATCCTGCCAAATATTCCATCTCAGTCGGCTTCTCTCTTGGTAATCACGGCTCAATTTACTACCTCAAACCTAAGCCACGCTACTTCTCCACCTACAGGTAGGCTTCTTTAGAACTACAAAAATGCTGATTGGGAAAGTCTCAATCAGTATATTAGAGAAATTGATTGGTCGGTCTGCTTTTAGGGATCTAGATGACTCCACATTAGAACTAAGTAACATACTTAGTCTTGGCATGCGTGAATACATTCCGTACTTTTATATCAGATCGCAATAACAGCAAAATCGCTCTTGGTTTAACGATACGTGCAACTAACCTATAAAATCCCTGCTTTTCGCCACTATAAATTGCATCCACGTCTGCACCTGAAATAAGTCTACAAGACTGCACGGAACACCAGCAAGTCCATTATCCAGAGAGAAAAAAATCTTTTTGACCAAAATATTAGACAAAGAATCTTGGCAAGACACAAAGGTAGGAAAGGTTTCTGGTTCCTGGTCAAAACCATCAGGAACAACTTCACCAGTTTCGCTATACCTTCAGCACTTAATAATTATGAAATGATTGTTGACTCCCTGAATAAAGCTAATATTTTGGCTGCTAGATTCGCCTCAAATTCTCGTCTTCCACGCATTCCACAAACACCTGTTTTGCATCCCCCGTGCGGATGTGTAAAAGAGCCAATACACGTCCGTACCAGAGATGTGCTTCGGGCTCTTAAGAGGATCAAAGTCCCCAAAGCCTCAGGTGCTGATGGTTTTTCGCCTCTGTTAATTAAAAGCTGTACCTCATCCTTGGCTAAACCTCTGCGCAAACAATTCTACTTGTCGTATTTCACAGGAAAATTTCCAACTGATTGGAAAATAGCTCACGTTCAGCCTATTGCCAAGAAAGGAGGGTAGCCATCCCTCAAAACTATCGACCAATAATAATCACTTCGATTCTTTCAAAGTTTTTTTTAATCTACCATTAACTCCATATTAATGAAGTATCAGGAAACTAATTATTTCAGCAACGATTTCCTATATGGCCTCCGAGCTGGACGCTCATCTGGAGTCTTCCTGACTTTTCATGCGGAACGTTGGAACCGTAGTCTTCACAATTTTGGTGATTCCAAAATTCTTGCCATAGATATTTCAAAGGCCTTTGATTTTGTCTGGCATCCAGCCCTTTTAACCAAACTTAAAGCACATGGTGCCTCTCCTCCCCTTCTATTAAGGATTGAAAGTTTCCTATTTAGTCGACAAATATGTGTTCTTTGTATGGCATTACTTCTGAACCTTATCCCATAAATGCCGGTGTGCCTCAAGGCTCTGTTATCTCTCTAACTCTCTTTTTAATTTTCATTAATGATCTACTTTCTCTTACTTTCAATCCCATCCATAGTTTCGTAGATGACAGTACCCAGTACTAAACGAGATTGCACGATTAGATTATTGAATAACGATCTTAATTATATCCTCACTTGGCGCGAAGCGAATCGCATCGAATTCAATGCATCTAAGATTCAATCTGTCTCATCTTATTAAAACAGTATAACTTTTAAGGCTTTCGCGGTTGCTTACTGACATTATTAAAACAAGACCATAACTTAACCATTTACTTAATTAATTTTCCCTCTCATGACTTATGGTTGTGATGTTTTCCATGGTTTGGATTCAGCTCAGTGTGGCTTTTAATTATAATGTAATATAGAATAGTGCTGTATGTGGTTAACCACTTCTCGAAATATTAAATTCAATCTTGGGATGCACGTCAAAGGCTGTCTTTAAATATCGTGCGATATTATTCTTTCGAAATTTATGATTACTGAGCAATCTAATTGTCAGTATAAGATTTATCTCAATATGAGCTGTGGTAACACTGTTTTAGAGCAATTTATTTGAATATTTAAGAATTGCATAATTGGTTAGTGGATTGAGTTCTCTAGTAGTACGGTAATCTGTTTTGAAGCATATTATTATTATTAATTTAGATATTTAGCTCAGAAAAGTTAAAGCTACTTTAATTTTATATTTCTAAATCTATTTATTATTATTTACCCTATACATAATTATAAGACTTAGTGTTACTTGTTTAGCACCCAAATAAACGTCATTTGAACTAGAATATGAAATTAAAAAACTTAAAGTTTTTTTTTGGTAGTAGAATAGCTTATGAACGGAGCCACTCACAGCAATTCTGTTGAGAGCACTAAAAAAATGTACTTTTCGCCTCTAATGTAAATAATTTCGAATTATAAGTCTGTTTTCATGCTCGTGAAATGGTACATTTCATGTGAATTGAAAACTTTAAACTCATCATTTCTGTAACGGAAATTTGTAGCATGCGGGTTTGTAACAAGATATCATCACGTCTTTGGCAATAAATTGTAAACATTAGAAAATAACGTTGAAACTCGGCTGTAATATATATTCAGAATTAGTAGTAGTTGAAATTTTATTGCATTAAATTTGAACAGCTCGATCGAAACCGTCAACATAAACCTCGGAGATAATGAAGTATAGAAAGTTTGGGCGACATGCGAGGTTAGAAGGAGTAGGGAACATTGTTAGAGTACTCTAGAAGAAGCTAAACTGAAGGTTCGCGACGTTTTCTCATAAAAAGACCGGGTCTAAGAATCGTAGAAATGATTTTTCAATACCAAAATAATTAAACAACGACGACTTAGCCTTTACGAAGAAGAACATGCCTGGGACAATAGAATTTTATAAACTTACTTCGGAATAGGAAAAGGCATTATGTCCTAGTAAAAATGATTCGAAACAATATCGAAACCGAATTGAGCGATGCAGAAGGACTAATGTGCACTGGTTGGTAAAATTTCTTATATTTCGGTAGAAACTCAACTGAACAATATGGGTTTATTATTATTACAGTGAACAATGCCTTGAGGGATCTTTACAGCATGCTTGAGTAACAGACTAAGAAACTGAACAATATTGCATTGATACGCAACAACTTAATAAGCAGGAAAAAATACTATTGGTGGCTGGAAAATGTTTTCAATCTCGTTCCTAGAGGAGATACATATATGTATATAGTTGTAGCTGTTTCATATAAAATTCTCAAATCGGTCTCGATAACACCGAACATAAAAATGAATATTAACAATAGACCATAAAGCTGATAGCCGTAGGTGGAGAACTTTTTTAGATAGTTTAGAGGACATCACAATTTACAGAGGAGCAGGTATCTCGTTGTGGCCAGCTTAAAATTAACATAAAGAACGTTGCGGAAAGTATTTAAAAACGAAAAATTCAAATCACACACTAGCGAACCAAGAGTCTAGTAAACCCGGAAATACCGTGTGAATCACCTTGAAGTAAATCCTCCCAGTAGGAAATAGAAGCATACAAAAACACATGTAGCAGTAATTTTTATAAGCTTGGAAGCGGTTAATCGCCGTATCCCTATTCGTATGCATATAATTAGAAAGAAACTTCTTTGGTATATTACTGGCAGATTTGTTATTTTCAACTCTTCCGAAGGCAGTTGCATAGAAGCATCTCCGATTTATGTTCGTTCAATTGACTAAGTACATGAAAGGCTTCCTAAAAGCTTTCAACGGAAATTTTTACGAAATTCTTCTAATTTGCCTCAAACGGAAGATACTTCTTTTTTCCTGCTGGGCTGCGAGTCGTTCACATACACAGTAATCAACTTGCAATCTAAAAATGCAATCTTGTTGGAAGTAGGGCATTAACCGCACGCCAACATGTTAAAGAAATATTCGCCTTATAAAATACAAAGCACGGCATTCAAAATTTGTCCTCATCCATAAAGGTAGTACAATAAATATGCTTGACACTGCAATATGCAGGTGTTTTACCTATGTGAACCAGGAAGCGCACGTAAAAACTTAAGTACTCGGCATTCAAAACCGACAGCTCTCATTCAATGAAATTTTTTTCCTCACTAAGGTGATAACAAAACAACATCACGTTAAATGTGCATGAATGAAATTCAGGCCGATGTTGATTTATTCGTGAACTTTTTGGATCACACTGCATGAATTTAGTGTGCAGGCATGGTTTTAAGTAAGCATATTCCCCAAACAGACAAGTTGGTGTCGTTTTATTTTTTGCATATTTCTCAACGGACTAAAAAAAAAAGAATTAAGAACCAGAAAACTTTGAATGGATGGAGTGCAAATTGTGGTAAGGCGAAGGAGTATCATTAAGGTAATGGCATGACTTCATGTACGATTCAGATACAATCGCCAAAATAATACATTTTTTGTTTTTTGATAGATATGTATAGACATAAGATCTGCAATTACTGTTTAAACACTCAGAGAAAAATCACTTAAAATCATTAGTTTTTGAATAGTTATTCCCATTAATTTTGGTCAGTATTTATACTATTAATAAGTAATAGTCCGTATAATTCGATTAATATGATGGTCGTCACATTAGAGTTATACAGTCCTCATATTAAAACAATGTGATGTATAGTTAATTTTTAATGTGATCCTCCGTTTAACCTTAATTCACATAATATTAAGTTTAAACTATTACTTTAATTATTTCCACTATTAGAGTAATATGATAAGGATATCAATTAAATAGTTTTGTTCAAGAAAGAATTTTTTGGGATTCTCCGGTATATAGCAAAAGCTAAAAAATGTTCTAATTTGTTATTTCATCACACAACCCATTAATTTTTGGTGACAAGTTTCAAGTCTTGGTTTGACTCATCAATTAGGTCTACCATAGGACCAAAGGAAGGCATTTCAGCAGAACATAAATTGACTGTGATGTGAATTTGCACAACAATTTCCAAATCAATTAAAAATACAATAATGTACATTCTGCATTCTTGCAATATTCAATTGACCCAAAATTAATCAATCACAATAAACGCGATCGATTGCATTATTACAATTAAGCAAAAAAAAAAACATACGCTAAACCAAATATGTGTCACAACCTAAAGAAGTGACTGTAATTATTTACATGCGTTTGTTTACATTTTTGCTACCAGTGTAATACGGGTCAAGTACATTGCGTCACATCTTTCTGCTGGAGTTAAGCCGCTTATAGTTTTAACGTGCCCCAATTCACGGGCATGTACACAAATCAAGTATTAATGTGCATTAATAACAATTAAGTCTAGGCTAGCAAATTTAGTTTTGTATAAATAAGCTAGCGATATTCCAATAAAGATAATTAGTTGATTGGCGCTTAAACAGACTGTGTCTTTTATTAACAGGGCATCTGCTAGTTCTAGCTTGCCCAGAAGAAACGGGGATCTGCTTTTTCAAAGTTTCCATACTAGGAGATCTGCTCACTGAGCTTCTCCATTTTTAGACCTGCTTGTTAAGCTTCTCACCACTTAGCGACCATAAAATAATAAACAACAACTACATGGCGACCGTAATCATAATTACTACATGACTATTGATGACTTATTAATTCCTATGTCAACGAATCAGGATGCTCTATTTTTTATGGATGGAATTAAATTTTCTTCCTCACACATTTTGGCCTTCTTCAACGGTACACGCCTTTTGTCTGACTGAAAAATGCTTACTATTCTGACGCGCATTATAAGAGAACCTGTAAATGCGTGGCATTTTATTCCTAATACAGACTAGCTTTTCAGATTATGGAGTCAGAACTTTTTCAAACGTTTGGAATTTCTAACTCATATGACATGGCATAATTCATTTTGTGGCTTTGTGCATTTTCATGACAAAAATTAAGAGGCTTCAGATGCATGTGACATCAGCCTGACTTGATGACAGCTAAACCGCCTTCTAAGACTGGTGTGCAGAGCATGCGTTAAAGACAATAATCTTCTGCGGAAAGAATTGATGGCACTGGAGTAGGCTCAACTACAATTTACGTATAGGTGCGTAAGTAATGTCATTTACGTAAAGCGAACGCGCACTTTAAATTTAACAAACGTTCCCAAATTAACTGTAACTCGTCGCAGGGGAACTTTCATTAAGTTTAAATGCAAAATTGCAGTCCGCAAAGGTGCGGTAAGAATTTCTCATTCCATAAGAAAGCGATGTGCCAAACAATTAAATTATTACTAAATGATTAAAAGTGAAATGTAAAAATTAAAATGGAATAAAGATGGTACTGCGAATTAATAGAGAGCATAAATCTTCGATTAAATCAACTTCCATTTAATAATTTTTTCAGTTTTTCCACTTTTTAAAATTGAGCATATAATGTTCAAACACATTGAAGAATCACCTGAAAGCATTAAAAGGATAAAAATTAGTAAAACATAAACAAAAAAGCATATCCTCAGATTATTCATGATCTGAGAATACACTTCATACTACTTACACAAACACTAAACGAAATAAGCGCCGTCATCAACATTAAGGCATCTGAAAGGAAAAGGAAAACAACATTAAATAACAAAAATTAAAACAATTATTGAATAAAAGCACTCACCATGTAAAATCGCTATTACCAAAACAGCTGCACCATTACAATTATCATCATCAGTCATGATGACGTACCGCCGCTCTTCTACAGAGCGGCACGTACCGCCAGCACTCACACACGCAACCAGTTTCAATTTTTTTCTAAAGCCCTATCTAACCTGTGCATTACCGCAGTATAAATAAAGCGCTAGAAATGGAAGAAATCATTGGGTTCTGAACTATCACTCGACAGATATCGGCAGTACTGAAGCCTACTGAAGTCTACCAAATCTAAGAGAATTCTGAACCTAGCAATTTGTATTAAAAAAATAAAAAACAAATACTAGAAGTATTGTGTCTAGTATTACTAGGAGCATTGCACCTAGTCAACTTTCGTACATTGCCGAGCAACTATACATTAACCTTGCTAGTACATATGTAAGTACAGCATTTTGACCTCAGACATATCATTGCGTTCTGAGCTTTCAAACAAGACAGATCGGGCAGTCCTGAGGCCTAGTGAAGTCTTGAAATCTGAATCTGGTATATTTGACGTAACACGTCATCCAAACAAATCTCTAGGATATTTTACGGAGAATAAATGCGTATATTTCTCAGTAAATATAGCATTTTGCCTCTCGCACATACAGAAAACCAATCTGCTCGCATTAACTCACAGTCGATTGGCACGGTGCTGCCCAAGCTCATTAGTGGATGAACAAACTAAGCTGACACGTGTAAGCACCCTAAATTACAAGCGTAGTAGCAATTCACTGCCTATTATACGATAATTTAGTTCCACAAAATCAATTAAATTCTTTTTTTGAAGTAAATTCATAGTTCTGGATATGAATTTCACATGATCTCTCATTATTTCAGATTAAAACAAACACAAAGGTGGAATCGCGTTGGAATACAGGGTTGGATTAAACTCAACATTTCATTGAACTTTTAATTGGAATTTTTTATGTTTTGTTTATTTGTTAACTTTTCATTTGTTTTAGATTTTTGAAATAGTATTAAGGCTTTGTAAATAAGTGAGAATTATCACTAAGAGCGAAATAAAATATTAAATTTTTTGACATTACTTCACCATCTTAACATTTCGAAAACTTTCTGATCCGGCACCTCATCATTTTTTTTATGACTAGACCTGTCATAGGCCTAGACACATAAAATGTCTCTTACGGAATGTGATATCTATTTAGGCTAAAAATATCAATTTTTCGTTGTTCAAAATCGTAACTTCTTTACTTCAATTGTAGTTGAGCCTAAATTTTTTCAAATGCGACATGGATAGAACGATATTTGTCCTTGCGTGAGAAGACTAAAAGATGTGTGACCCATACAATCATTGTTGCTGCGAGCATACAATCGAGAGAGATATCTTTTCTAGTGCAACCGTACTATGGTGAAAAGAAATTCACTGATGGTCGCGGACACTAGTGACGTTAGCTCAGGATACAGTATTGGATGTAATAATCTCGCATATTATTCTTAGTTTCTCCATTTACATAATTAGGAATAATTATACTTAATTAAAATTTTCCATTAGAGTATTCACAAAATTTTGAAACTCATGTATGCAGCATGCAGTGTGTATCTCACAATTATCAATTCCGCAATACGCAAGTATACTTTTTTACTCTTCCTTGCTCTACAGCTTCTTCAAAACTAAATCCAGGTCTCTGATTTTTACATCTAAACCCTCTCTGCCTATTGTTTATTCATGTCACACGTCCATGTTAGTGCCGCTTTTAACACCTCTGAGAAAATTTCCTTTTTTGAGCATACCGCAATCTTTGATGATATGCGAGATGCGCCACTTCCCAGAATTTTAAGACCCCGCTAAAATGGACAAGTCCAGAAGAATATATTAGCATAATATATGCAAAGTGAATCGTTGAACGACGAACGGAGAAAATAAAGTAAAAAAATTGTTGAAACGTTTAAAGATCACACGCATGTGAATCACATAAGAATGCTATCGACAGATCGGCAGACAACATTTTGCCTAATCGAGACAAAGACGATAAACGCTATGTGGTCTCGTTAGTTCGAAAAGATGATCTTAATCAAATTCCTCGTTTTGCGATGTCTCTTTTGAATGTTAAATCACAAAGGCCGTTGGTGGTTTTTCTCATGTTCTACATGATTGAAGGAAGAGTTTTTTCTTGTAAATATAAAAGAGAAATCACGACACTTTCGAAGTATTTTTAAACTTAATTGTCGATACTTAAACACTTTAACCGCTTAAATATAGCAACTAATAATGACTACTGCGCCTTTACAATAATGTCATGAATCGAGGCTAGTTTCTGCAGCGTTGGTAGCATGTCATATAGTCCTTATTCAAAATCCTTAATGTTTATCATGCTTGTTACAAAGCTTAAAGAATACACTGAAGGAGCTTCTGACATCCGATAAACATGCAGTTTTGCCCTGGCATGTGTACTATCTCAGATCTGTACGAACTTTGGAACAAGTTGAAACTGGGACGAGCGAGTATGGAGTATGTTCATTATTATTTGTTTAACTTAAATATTCGTAATGGAGTTTTCCAAAATCATTAGTAGGTGTCCTGGCCTATTGACAATCTTATCATATATTACCAAGATATTCGGATCCTTAGTTCCTGATAATTTGAATTTTCAGTGCGGATGACTTATGGGAACATTCCAACATAAAATCATGGATAAATTTAGAACTATTGGTAACTTAAAGAAATTCGTCAGCCTTTTCATCCCCCTTATAGATATTGGTAGGCAGGTTGACTGTATCTTTACTGGATCCATTAAGGTAGTTGACAGAATCAGTCATCAAATTATCATTCGTAAGTTTACCAATCCTGTATTTCTATTTCCTTTGTATACCCAAGATGAAATCATGAGGTACGTATATTAAGTTTGTCGAACCTTTTTGTAAAGTGTTCTTTTTCCGGAATGTAAAAGTAGGTAACTCTAATGCTCCCTAGGATAGTCATTTCAGCTCTTTACAACCCGTTATTTACAAATTTTCAGGGATAGGATACAACATGATGCAAAATTATGTCGTATGATATCGGACCAAAAGAATGTCTATCCTGCTTTAAATACAGACTTAATTCTTTGCCATACTTAATTTTAACAATTATACTATAAAAGTTACCTACTAGCCTTTGAGTTATATTAAGTGCGCTAACATTTCTTGTTTTTGAAAGAATCTGCTCCTATGCAAAGATTACACAGTAGGTGCAGATTTTTTAATTCGACTCGATGATAACTAGCTAATTAACTAACACTCAAATGGCATTTAAAGCGGCGCCTGCTGTTTATAAGAGGATAAGAAAAGTGAGCTCAGCATCCAGATGGTCACTAAAAAGTCAACTAGAACACCTAGGCGACGTCGACGAAATCACAGTTATTGCCTACCATAAGGTGATTAGGAGAATAACATCAATACATCCACCCGGTATTTCGTCAGAGTATAAAAACATGAAAAACCAGTAAAAAAGCTAGAATTGATCCAAGACTATACCTTTTCAGTTTCAAAATGAGAATAATAAACGTCAGTATGGGAATAGTAAACTTCAAAGTGGAATAGTAAACTTCAACTTGAGAATATTAAATTTCAATACGAGAATAGTAAATTTCAATACGGGAAATGTTGAAATCTAAATAAAAGTTGTAATCCTTGCGCTGGTTTTCAAAAAATTCTTTACATTTTAGAGAATAATTACAATTTTGTTTTTATATTAAAATTAATAGCTGTCAAAAATGGCTACAAGAATTAAAAAAATTAGAAAAAGGATTTAAAAAAAACCCAATTACTTGCTGTGTCAAATATGAATGGAGACTGGAAACAACTTGCACACCAACTTAATATTCCTCAGTCAACAGCATATCGTTGGATGTCAGAGAGTGAAACTTCAGATAAACGAGGAGGGAAAAGATTTGAAAAAATTGCGCAAATTTATTTAGATTATTTCATAGAAATGATTGAAAGAAATTGTCGCATTACATTGGCGGAACTCATTGCTGCATTTCGAGAAAAATTTAACGTTTCTATTTCAAAAACAACCCTTTCTGAACACCTTGAATTTCAGTCCCAAAATAAACCCATTTTGTTTATGGATGAGTAGATATACTAAACTAATTTTTACATTCATATTTCAAGAACTCAGGGTAGATCATTAAAAGGAACAAGATGCACCACTATAGCAGCTTGATCAAAAGGTGCTAATGTTCATGTAATAGGATGCATAAGCACAAATGGATTTATATATTATGAAATAAGAAGAGGTTCGTTCAAAAACAAAAAAACAAAATGCAAAAGCGTGGATGGAAACCTGCCTTCGCCAAGCAATGATTAGACATAGTGAACCAGTTGCTATGGTAATTGACAATGCACCTTGTCACAGTAAAGTTGAAGAAGTTTTACTGAAGCAGGAATTCCATGAAAACAAGATACTTAGACTTGGACCCTATAGTCCTATGTTTAACCCCATTGAAAATGTTTGATCTTTGGTGAAAACTTATGTTAAAAGAGAATTATCAAAAAAGTTATCAAGTATTATTTACACCAGAAACGATTTAACCATCAAAGAATATTGAGTAAGAGCCTTAGAAAGCCTCATGGAAGAAGGTTTGCAGACACTCACACCAACAATATGTGCCAATTGCATCGCAAGCATTTAAAGAAAAGTTCCTGCTGCTCTTAACTTAGAAAATATGCTTCTAAAATATTTTGTGTTAAATTATTTTTTTTAAATTAAAAAATTAAATTCTCAAATTCAAATTTAATATTCTTATATTGAAATTTACTATTCCACTTTGAAGTTTACTATTCCCATATTGAAACTGAAAAGGTATATTTCTTATGATACCTTAGAGGAATCCCCGAATGTAATTACGTATAGTTACTTTGCTGTGCAGGTGTGATTGTTGAAGTGGTTTGTCGCATATATTTCTAGAACTGTTCGTCGGACAGTAAAAATGACTAGAACCAATTTCATAAGATTTCATATTCTGAAGAACGATAAAAACGTTGGGACTAATCGTTTCAACTAAATATTTATTCGGCAAAACCAAGATATGTTGTCGTCCGATTTATCCCATTTTTGAAACGATATTTAATATTTTTATGAAAATGTTGTATATATCAAATTGCAGCTCTCTACCTGGATGCGCTCTCAGATAATGTCAAAATATATACCTGCTTCGGTGTCCAATCCAATTTGCTCTACCATTATTATTTCTATATGTTACAAATGGAATGACAAACTTAGTATAGGTACCCTATGATTTCATCTATGGTATAACTAAATGCATCGAATGAATTCGACAAACAGCAATCAGATCGGCATCAAAAATAGAAGTGGAAGAATTCCCTTCTTTAGCCCATATATTTCCCAGCATCTATAATTTAATTCAATTAAAGTAAAACTCGTGTCAGTTCACACTGGGATCGTTATAAACATAGAGATATAGTATATCGAAAAAATCTGTTTAGTCGTTTTTGAGTTTCAGAATCGTTCCGTAAATGGAAGGGAAAGCATGCCTCTGTATTTCCTTACTTGTATAATGAGATGATGAAAAAAAAAGTATGTCTTCAGGAACGCTTACTGTAATAAATTTTTATATTACGAAAACTCAGTACTCAAAACATTTAACTTACTATGAAAATCGACAGAACATTTCTCCTGATGCAAGGCAACATTGCAACTGCCATATTTAATTGTGGTATTTTTCCAATTCCACAGCAGTCTTCTTTATCAGCAACACGTTTTATGACCGCTGGAGGAGATCTAGGCAGCAAAGCTTTCGTACTGAGGTAGAGGTTGCAGGTAAACTCAATATAAAAATATAATTGTCACAATATATGTGAATGATAAAAAGTCATGGGAGTTGTTTTTATATTGAAATTGGGGTTAATTGGTGCAACTGGAATGTGTTGTTCACATAAACATTAATGGAAAAGATAGGTAGCTGCCATTTGGTTGTCATCCTTCTTTGGTTTATCCCAGTACTGCTTTACTATTCCAATAGGCCCCACACTACATTGACACAACAGTAATAGTGGGATTGTCATTGTATTGTTATTGTACTGTTACTGTTGTGTCAATGTAGTGTGGGGCCTATTGGAATAGTAAAGCAGTACTGGGATAAACTAAAGAAAGATGACAACCAAATGGCAGCTACCTATCTTTTCCATCAATGTTTGATTGTAGGATCTTATCTTAGTCTTATTAATTTCTTCCTCATCTTCCAAAAGCGCATTCTCTACTCGATTACCTCTAATCGTTCCTGTCGCATCCTGGTCTAAATTCTTTATTTCATCTCAGAGTGGCAAAGAAGTAAAACAATTATCCATGTAAAAACTGTAAATGGCTGATGCCAGCTCGGATATTAGATCCAACTCGACAGAATCACCAACACCTAGTTCTGGATGGAAGTCTTCGGTGACTGTCTCTTGATAAAGCTATCCATAGTATAAGTATCCGAGATGATTATAAATAGAATAGTTTTTATAACCAAATTTAATCGGCTTTCCATGGATGTGTTGATTAGTGCTACGTTTTCCATAATATGGAATATGCTCAAGTACTATATCCGGGATAAAAAATAAATAATAAATAATAAATATTTTTTTATCGTTTATTGAGCAAATTAGAAAGAGGACGCACCTTGGAAAAGTTATCATTTGGAGTAAGAATAGTGTAGTCTAGTCAGCAATATGAAAATATTGCTATAATTTCTCAAACTTGTTTCTAGAAATAGCACATGCCAAAATTACAGCCAACACTTTCCTCCCACTACATCCAATTTCTCATGCAGCATTGCAGCCGGACAACAATAGGTGGTAACCGTATACTTGTGACTGCCCTTCTGCATTGGGTTTTTATACCCTGGATGAAATCTATAGGGTATACTAAGCTTCTCATTCCGTTTGTAACACCTCGAAATAATGATGGTAGAGCAAAACGGATTGGACACCCACACATAATATCAAAAGTTATTTTGATATTTGCATGTCCGTCCGTCCGCCTGTGCGCACGATAATTCCAGAACGCGTATACTTAGAGAGCTGAAATGTTGTACACTGACTTTAAAAAAAAAGTTAAATTAAGTTCGAAAATGAGACAAATCGGGCAACTCCTTCGTGGGGTTGCCATACAAAACTTTCGTTTTCCACTATATATTTGGACACTGCCGCTTCGATATAGAGAGACGAAAGTTGGAACATGGTGTTTCCATTATATTAGCAAATAAAGTTTCAAAAATTGACTAAATCGGGCAACTCCTTTTTGGTGTTGCCATATAATAATTTAGGTTTTTTACGTATACTGTGAAAACGATCAGTCCAAGACATTTTTATTGTACTAAACACTTGTTCAGAATACGAAATCCTATAAAATTGGTTATAATCAGTTTTCCTGTCCGACAAACCGTTCTAGAAATATATGCGAAAAACCGCTTCAAAAATCTAACTTGCATAGATCGGTGACCATAGCTTCTCTAATTTGTTGTTTTGTTTTGTTTTTTCAGTTTCTAATCGCCGAAGTTTAAAAGTTTAATCGAAAACGAGTTCAAAGAATTTAACAGAATTAGCGATATTTTCTAGAAAAATAGGATTCGTTTTCCGGTTTTGATGAATATCTACAGGTGTCCACTATTTTTTGACGTTACGACTTTTTTTCCAGGGAGGACGTGCTAGGTATTGCTTAATTAGATTCATCTACAATGGAATTTTTCTTGATTAGTTCACACAGCGGCCCGAAACTCAGCCTCTACTAAGAACTGGTGCCTTTTTTAATTATTTATGGTACCCGGTTTTCGCCAGTATTATTGTAATTATAAGGAAGTTTCATGTACGCCGCTACTCATCGTCATCTTCTTCTAAATGGATATTATGTTATTTACCGTAAATCGAAAAAAAATCGGTTAAAATCTATTATCCGCCTTTACAAATTTTACAAAAGTATATAACCCAATTGTTCCAATATTAGAATGGTGAAAAAAGAAAGGTAAAACAAATACCAAGCCCCCTTTGTTTTCAATATATTACAGAAGTGTAATTCAAAGTGAGATAAAAGAACAGTAGACGGTATCATATCATAAAAAACAAAATACTTACATTGCAGGACGAGTCATGTGTTACGAATCTCAAATAATGAAAGTCAAAACCCACACAAAATAACTTCAGTGTTAAGATTTGAAAAACAAATATTGAATGCGTTCGCGTAAACACAATATAAAATTAAAATTAAACCGATCCAAGACTGGAAGTCTGGAAATAAATGGTTTAGTAGTATCATAATGAGACAAAAGGAGGATAGACGAAGACAAAAGCAGAAAAAAAAAACACTAATGGCCTTCCGACGACCTTTGGCAGTTGGAAAGTCCCCACGCAGTTCTACTACAGTGAAACCAAACATTGCTTACCGAGAAAAAATGAATAGAATTCAAATTGTCCTGAACAAATGCCTTCGGTTTTTATTCAGGATACGCTGACTACATTAATTTAGTTACCATGAGCCAATAGCAACCAACAGAAAGTGTAGAAAATAGAAACCACTACTATAAAAATCTATAAAAACATTTACACGACCGGCATTAAAGTAGAACCCACAAGATGATAGAAAAGTTGGAATGGGAAGGCCACAAATAACATCAAGGAAAATAATAAATAAAGATATAAACGAACGTGGGAAACCTAGAGGAATACAAAAAACATTACTTAAAAAAGAATCATGGTTAGGCCCTATACTACCAAGGCCAAAAGGAAAAAGTGTAAAAGGAATAAATTGGAAAAGGAAAAAATAGTCTAGTCTTTCTATTTTTCATCTCTGCAGCCATGAATTAAATCCTGGTCGATAATATTTGATTACCAACAATTAGATATAACGCTCTTGTGGTTCGCTGGTTTTATTGTATTCATAAAAGTGACCGAATCTGGGTTATGTCAGCTCTCAATGGCACTGTTCTCGTTTCCTTCTACTTCCCTCCCAAGACTGGTAAAAAGAAAAGAAAAAGTAATCCTGTTCTGTTTTAGCTCATTTTTATTCAGGTCATAAACCCAAATAATACCGACCGATTAAAAGATAAATTTTGCTATTTTATCTTAATTGTACATTTGAATAATATTTCTCTTCTGCTGTTTTATTTTAACCTAATCCTAAAGGAAAAAAAGAGCGCGACCTTTATTTATCATTCATTATATCGTTATCTATCTAGTTAGTAACTTGCAAGGAGTTCAGGATGAATCGAATTTATAAAAAGTTCATTTTTGCATAATATGAT
Organism: Dioctria rufipes; assembly: GCA_963924295.1. Lineage (NCBI taxonomy): Eukaryota > Metazoa > Arthropoda > Insecta > Diptera > Asilidae > Dioctria > Dioctria rufipes. The sequence continues at coordinate 321,120 of CAWUPM010000392.1, forward strand.
CTATAACCTCCCTTATTCCTCCTTTAGCGAGGTATCGCTTTTTTTCCTAAGGATAGGCTGCATCAGCAATAACGAGAGGTAAAACAATCTCTAATTACCTCTACTTGATCTTGTTTTGTTCTGAGGATACGGTAAAAGACTGTCATTCTCTATTTATTATCGTGACGTAAAAGATAAGCCATGTGGAATATGTGAAATAAAAAAGTTTATTTATTTCACTAGAAATTATTTTTTCAAATTTTGTTTACTTTATTCTACATTCTCATATTTTATGTGAATTAATGTTAAAGTGTTTTTGTTCCTAATAATAAATTATAAAAATAAATGTTATTCCTTATTTCACTAATTTCCATTTCAGTATTAATGTGCGCCTCCATTAATTGCAAGTTAGAAAAGCTACCGCAGTTCAACTGTATACTGCGAATTATAAAATTTGTCTCCTTATTACTTTAACTTTTATTTAAAATTGATATCTCCATTTCCATGTGAGCTAACAAGAAGATCTCCTTTTCGAATAAAATGTGAGGTAGAAAGGCGTTCTCCATTTCAACTTTACTGTCAGCTCAAAAGGAGGTAACATAAGCTGAGAGTTCAAAAGGAGAACTGCTCTTCAAGTACTTATGTTACAAGTTCAAAGAGGGACCTCACTTTAACATATTTTGGAATTTGAAAATGAGACTTCTTTTCCAAAGACATTATCATGTTAAAGTGATGCCAAAGGGAGGCCTCTTGGAGATATCAAATCGCCCTGTGGATGCATCCAATACATATTACTCGCGGAGGTATCTTTTTTCCTGTTTGAAGCTGTGTATTTTACTCATATTTCCTTATGTTTTTCCATCTTGCTGCACACTATGAATAATGGGCCCTATTCTTTAATTTTTCATAAAATAATATTTTATGTTATTTTATGGCGAGAAAATCCCTTCTTCATAAAATGAAAATAAAATATTTTAAAAATTCGTATTCTGTCGTGGTTCCATAAAATTATTTTATGAATTCTTTTATGAACACGTAACATAAAATATTTAGTACATTCCGCTATGTTTTCTATTACTTTTTGAACAGCTGGTCAATTGACATTTGCGTGATACTCTATCAAATCACCCACTAAATATTCATTTATGAAAGCAGCTACTTTCTTAATAGCTCTTGAGATACCTTGGGTGTAAAAGTGCTAAAATATGACATCTCCTGACTGGAGTTTGATACGAACCATGTCCGTAGAAATGAAAAGGGTACCGTTCAATTTTAGATTCATATAATTTTCATCAAATGTGTCAAAATACCTTTAAAATGTGCTGCTTAAATTCTTTTATGTTGTGTTCCATAACAGGAAATATTTTATGTTACGATGCATAAAATAAAATAAAATTTCTGGTACAGAATAGGATTTTAGGGAAATATTTTATTTTAAGGCATAACATAACATAAAATAATAAAATTTTACCGACAGAATAGGGCCCAATATCTTCTAATTTACCTAGCATTCCCAAAATTTCTGAACGGTCTTTCCCTTTATGTCCAAATGTTTTAGCTATACTAATAACCTGCTAATAAAATATATTTTGTCGTGTATGTCAGCATTGCGAGTATATCTTATTCAAAATTCAGATCTGCTCACGGCTCCGGATATTTGCCATTCAAAAATTTCGTTTTTCACTATATATGTATGTGTTTGAACACTGTCTAACTACGCGTCAACGTAGAGAGCTGAAATTTTCGTTAAAATGGTAAATAATATTTAAAAAATTGAATAAATCTGGCAGCCTATTTTTGGCGCTACCATACTTTTACTTTCACTTATACTGTGAAAACAATCAGTCCTAGACGGTTTCATTGTATACTGAAAAGTTCATTAGAATATAAAACTCTATATAAGAATTTTTAGTATCCGACAAACCGTTATGGAAATATTTGCGAAAAATGACTTTAACAATCTAACCTGCACAGATGGATTCATTTTTCTTTAATCTTTTCATATCGTCCAGTTAGTTGCAATATATTTCTGCTATGATCGATGAGATAGGTTGCATGAAATCCTAACGGATCACCTGCACTAGGCCACCAAACATTCACCATTAGCTTTTTTTATGAATATTGTACTTTGGAGTATATTTCGGTAATTTATCCTTATCAAACCATTGCGCTGAAAGTTTCGAATGTCATATTGGATTCATTTGTCATCACAAGCGACAATACGACTCAAAAAGGAATAATATTTGTGACGAGAAAGCAACATCAAGCAAGCTTCCAAACGCTTGTGTTTCAGTTTTTCATTCAGTTCATGTGGAACCCAGTTATGCAAATTATTCACTTTACCGATTGAATTTGATATATTCATATTGTTTGTGTTATGTAACTTTTATAGTCACGTACCTTAGTATTTCCTTTCTCACTCGAGCACTTAACTTTTTTAACCTCTAAATAAAAAAGCA